>VXBO01012384.1:42298-146842 GCA_013400135.1 Rhinoptilus africanus
ACGGAGCTGGTGAGGGGTCTGGAGGACAAACCTTACGAGGAATGACTGAGGGAACTGGGGTTGTTCATCCTGGAGAAGAGGAGGCTGAGGGGAGCCCTTATCCCCCTCTACAACTCCCTGAAATGAGGGTGGAGAGAGATGGGTGCTGAGCTCTTCTCCCTGGGGAAAAGTGATAGGACAAGAGGAAACGGGTTCAAGTTATGCCGGGGCAGGTTTAGATTGGATATCAGGAAACATTTCTTCACTGAAGGGGTTATTAAACATTGGAATAGGCTGCCCAGGGAGGGGGTGGATTCCCCATCCCTGGAGGTGTTTAAGAAAAGGGTAGATGAGGTGCTGAGGGACAGGGTTTAGAAGGGGTTTTTGTCAGGGGGGGTTAATGGTTGGACTTGATGATCTTAAAGGTCCCTTCCAACCTCACCCATTCTATGATTCTGTGATTCTATGACCGAGGTGGGGCAGACACCTCCAGCACACCTCTGGGTCCTTTCTACGCAAGAAACAAAAAGCTCTGTAGTGAAAATCTTGCCTTTTTGCTTTTTGTGAGGATTTTGTGGGTGCAGAAATCCCATCCCTTGAGCGGGTTTGCGTAGCAATGCCTGGTCTTGTCGCGCTGGCCCCAAATCCCTCGTGTCTCTGGATAACCCAGGAGGTTAGCTGAGCCTGCGTGCTTGAAACAACGCCGGGGACGACGGCGCTACAAACACCTACTTCTTCCTATTTATTGCTTTGACATAAAAGAGTGGCTGTCCAACCAGGGGACAGAACAACGTGCTTCTGCCCCGAGACCTGAGTGATGCTTAATGCAGGTGTCTCACCAGCATTTCCCCACAGCACCGATCTGGCACAGCATCTTTCCTCTTTGAAAGCAGGTGTGTAATTCCTTTGAGGACACAGACTCATAGAATGGTTTGGGTTGGAAAGCACCTTAAAGATCATCTCGTTCCACCCCCTGCCCTGGGCAGGGACACCTCCCACCAGCCCAGGTTGCTCCAAGCCCCGTCCAACCTGGCCTTGAACCCCTCCAGGGATGGGGCAGCCACAGCTTCTCTGGGCAACCTGGGCCAGGGGCTCACCCCCCTCACAGCAAAGAATTTCCTCATGGTATCTCAGCTAAATCTCACCTCTGTCAGTGTAAAACCCTTCCCCCTCGTCCCACGGCTCCCCTCCCTGATCCAGAGTCCCTCCCCAGCTTTCCTGGAGCCCCTTTAGGGCCTGGAAGGGGCTGGAAGGTCTCCCCGGAGCCTTCTCTTCTCCAGGCTGAATCCCCCCAGCTCTCTCAGCCTGTCCCCACAGCAGAGGCGCACCATTAAACACGATGTCTAACCTCTGACACCAAACAGCGACCCGAGTTACTCCGGCAGCTTTGCAAGCTCCCTGCCTTCCTGCACAGCACCTCTCGCTTTGCAACCCCCCTGGCCACGCTCAGTTTTAAGAGCCAACTGCAGGTGAAACAGGATGAAACCCCCAGGGAGTTGCCACAGAACTCCCTCCCGCAGTCATGGTGTTTGCCAGCAGTGCCGGGGTGGGATGGGCTGAACCAAAGCACAACCCAGCGCCGCTGAGAGACCCTGCAGAGGCTGTTAATCAAGGCACCCATTATGACCTTATCAACCAATTATTCCTGGCACTGGTTTATAGCTGGAGAGTGAAGGGAGAGGGCAAAAAAAGAAAAAAATCACACGAAATGCAGGGCTGGTGACCCATGAGACCTGGCGTGCTTAGTGCATGAGTGGTTCCCACTGGACCATTGAGAAATTAAGTATAAATTAAGGAATAAATCAAGAAAGCCATCTAATAAACAAAATATCCCACCAGGGGCCCTCGAACTCCTACAGTGGCTCATGCCAGCGCCCAGCTCGCAGATGAGCACCCTTATCACCCCAAAAGCTTGTCAAAAACCCGGGTCTCCACATCTCCCAGCCACCAACTGTCACCAGTTCATCTTAGTTCTGTATTTATTCTATACATTCATCTGATTTCTCTGTTCATTGCCATGGGAGTTTCAAGCCCTCCCTTCTTTCCAAAGGAAAGGGGGTGGGGAAAAAGATGTAATTTATTTTTTGTCAGGCTAAATACATGCCTAGTGGGTATTGGGGAGGGGGGTGGGAATTGATCCCAGTTAATGCCCATCAGATCAGAGACTATTGCTGGGAGCGGGGGCGTAAACCAGCCTTGACATTCCCTTGTCCATCCCCGTCCCCCTCCTTCCTAACCCAGTGCTTCCAGCCAGCTCCGGGCTGGGTATCCAGCAGCTTCGTGGGGGTTTTGAGGTGTTTGGTAATGTTTGGTTTTTCGGGAATGCAAAAAGCTGCTTCGGTTAGTGCTGCCCAGAAACCCTGGGCTCCATTTCGCTTCCCCCTTTGCTCTTCCATCTTCCAAATGACATCCCAGCAGAGCAAGATTACACAGCGCCGGGCGCAGATCAAAGTCCTGCTCTGCAAACCCCAGAAGTCCATTAATTCAAGATTAAAAAACCCAAAATATCTGGTGCTATATTAGGGTGTAAACGACTAATTAACCTGTCTGTGCGCTGATGTAATTTAGCCGCTCCGGAGGGTTTCTTTCTGCAGTAATTGCCTCTTGGGGAAGGCACGGGGTCGCTGAGCCGGCAAATATATTCCTGATATTCAGCTGGTTTGTCCAACCTGGGAGTTCAAGCTTGCAAGCAGTAAATAATTTTCCGAGCCAGTTTTTCCGCTGCAAATAATACGTGGTTGGGGAGATATTAGCAGATCTCGGCTGCAGACTAGCAATTTTAGGAGCCCACGGTGGTGAATGAAGGTTTGCAGATTTGATGTTTCTTCTGCAGCTCCTGCTGGTAAATTGATGCATCTTAAGACACCTCCTATAATTTGATTACCCATTTGGAAATTAAAAAAAAAAAAAAGGAATGTAAGGAAGATCCCGGTTTGATTGCCCAGCCCAGCGCTGGTCTGGCAGCGTCGGTGCTCATGGAGGTCGGAGACCACCCCCGTCTTTTAATAAGCAAAAGCAGCAAGTTGGTGTAGGAGTTGCAGGAGGTTAGTCCCACCGTATATCATTTTTATATCTGCTTGAGAGCAGAGGACGCTTTGCAGAAAAAGGAAAATTGCTTTGTATTAAATAGCCCAGTGCTGCACAGTCTGTTCTCAGCCCGAGTTCACGGCAGGGCTCTCCCCCTGCCCATCAGGATTTGTTCAGTCTGCGGTGGTTTTAGCGTCGCTCATTTAAAGTTTTGAGGTCAGAGATTATTTTTTTTTCCCCCCCGATTCTGCAAGGGGGATCTTCACCTTCAGCTGCATTCCCGGTCGTCCATCATTGCGGAAACTTGCTCCTCTGTCTGAAGTTTGCTCACGGCGCAGGCGAGAGGTGCCGCTCAGAAATGAATCCCGGTCCCAAGAAAAGAGAAAATATCAACAGTTTATCTAACGATGCTCCATCCTGTGTGCCACAGACATTGCACCTTAGGGATATCCAGAATGTGGTTGTTTTTTTTTTTCTCTAAGTGTGGCTGGACTCACCATGGGCACTGCTGGGCTCTCACTTTTCATGGACGATTGGAAAAAAACAGGATTTTCTGTCTCTCTCCTTCAAGTGAATTAATTCACCAGCAGAGTTCGAAGCTGGAAAGGGATATGTGATGTGCCCTGGCACTGATACACCCCAAACCAAAGAACATGGCAAATTTTACAGTGCCAAAGCAAGCTGTTCGGTCCCCCACTTCTGCAGGATGCTGAGGAGCAGCATCCTGGCTTTTCCTGAGTGGACTGTACCCGCTGTCAGCCTCGACTCCTGAATTTCCTGCTATTGTTGTGGGGTTCAGAATAACACTCGCTATAGGATGAACTTTTTTATTTTTGCAGAGCGGTTGTGCCCAGGCTGAAATAGGTCCTGGTGAAAGAGCGGATGGTCTACCTTCAAGCAAAAGCTTTTTTTTTTTTTCCCTTGTGCAAACCCATGGCAGGTCCTGCAAAAAAACCCCCAAACCATTGGGAGAATCAAACCCGCTCCTCCGCTTGTTCTCTCAGCGACTCTGTTACGGCTGTGCCGATTCTTTCCGAGGTGGTTCCGTGTCCTCCGACGAGGACGTTCTGGAAATTGCTTGCAGAAAGCACAAGCGGAGATGATTTAGGGGAGCAATCTGCAGGCTGAGGCTCCTCCGAGCCTTCAGACTCCATATCCAACCGCTGATAGATGGCTTAATACAGTTTGAGAACACGAGACACATTCAATTCTGCTTTTCCTAGTTTTTGATGAAAATCAAAACTGCAGTCATGTTTGATTTCACATCCATCCTGGCTGTGAATAATCCATTTTACTGAGCCTTCCTGGCTCTGCTGCTCCAAATTCAGGTACTTGCTTTCCTTGTTCCCACACAGCTTTTTTGCTTGCCAGGACAATTTCTTCCCTTTGTTGCTGGAACAACTTCCTGCATTTCCTACATTTAAGTTACTATTGTCAGGTCCCAGACACAGGGAAACAAGCAATTTTCCAGCATTTGGAGATGATGATGTGTGCTGCTTGCCTGGAGGGGCAGAGGATGGGCTTTGCTGCCTTCGCCTTCCCAATTTCCCACCTCGCTGGAAATTGGGGGCCAAGGAACGTGGCAGGTAGCTCCGTGCAGGAGGTGTTTGCACACCGAGGCTGCGGCCTCTTTTGAGTCCTTCTTTGTGGGTGAGCCAAACCTGCACGCACGGGTTTTACAGCCCAGCCGTGGGAAAAGCAAGCCTCTGTTAAGGGTTTGAGATTTAAGAAGAAACCTGGAAATGTGAATTCCCCCCCAAAATTTAGCCCCAGGCTCCCAGACCTGTCTTTGCTCCCCATTTTACACATGTTCCTCCAGCTTCCCCTGGCAGATCTGCTTTTCTGGTTATTCCGGGGTGTGGATCGAAGGTTAAAACCCAAACTATTTAAAAAAATAATAATTTCCCTAATTCATCCTAACCTGAAAGGGGCTTTGCTGGCTGATCCCCAACATTCTCGAAAGGCTCCTGAAACAGAGCCAGCAACACCATCGGGTAGGAATAGAGACAAGCTGGTAGTATTCCTCTTTTTATTCATTATTGTCTTAATTCTCTTCACATCTCCGGTACGAGAGCTTGGCAATGTCCGGTTTATTTTGGGGAGAGGGTGTTGTAACCGCTCCAGAGCAAAACAAAACCCGGGGCTGCTTTTAATGACTTAGAGAGCATCATCCCTCTCAAGCTCCGTTTCCCAAGCTGTCGGTGCGTGAGTCGTGGCAGCGCTATAATTTCTCGTAGGGAAATATCTGTGCCAGTTTGTGCAGCGCTTAGACAGCAGCTCAAAATGTGCTGGCATACAGCAATGCCAAATCTTACACCCCCCTCCCCTTTTCGCACGTATCCCCCAGCCAAAATGTCTTTTACTCCCTGGGAAGAAGGACCGAAAAGAGGTGTTGCGGAGCTGAGCTGTCTTGGGGAAATATGTTGCATTGGGAAAAAATCTGTTGCGCTTGAAACGCCGGTACTCGAAAGGGAATTGCAAAGCTGTTTGAGAGCCTCGATTTATCTCAAGCGCTGGCATGAAAATGCCATCAAATAAAAGATTTCTTGGAGGAGGAAAGAAGAGAGGAGGGGGTGCACGCTGGAGGTGCTTGGTGCATGGGTATTTTGTGTCCCTCGGCCCCCAGTTCGTCCTTCCGCGGCGGAAAAGACAGCGTCCCCCTGTGCCATTGCACCCCGCCGAGCGCTGGCTGAACTTTTGACCACGGCAAAACGCAAGCGGGATCTCACTCTGCCGGCAGCCCCCAGCCATCGGGCAGCGCCGGCAGAAACCCAGCGGTGGGAAAAAAAACCCCAACTAAGCTGTGCTGCCTGCAGCTGAACGAGGGAAATCCCTGGCACCCACCTCTCCCTCTTCACCCCCAGCAATAAAATCAGGGTGGGTCCTCTTGGGGGGACACACCAGCACACAACGCGACAACATGCTCGCCGAGTCAAGATGCTTTTCCTGAGCCCGAGCTTCTCTCTGAGGCTCCTTAGATGGTTCCCAACCCAGATCAAGCACTACGAAACAGCTCCTGCAGCACAGCAGAGCCACGTCCGACACAGGCGTGTATTTTCTGTCATGAGGTGATGCCGTTTTGTGCGAAATAACGAGTTTGGTTTTAAATGAGGAGGTTGGGAAAGGAAGGGACAGCTCTGCAGAAGAGAGGGGAAGGGAGAGGACAGCAGTGCTAGAAATGCACCCCCAAGACTGACACGCACAGGGGTGACAATGCCGCTTCTCCAGCTCATTTGGCAGAGCTGACAAATGATTCCCGAAGCCACCTGCAACCAGGGTGGGGAGAGGGATTATTTTTAGCCCTCTTTTACCAAATCGAGCTTTATTTTAATTGCAGTGTTCTCCCGGAGCTCAGCCGGAGCTGAGCACAGCACCTGGGTGGAGGCGGACCCGGCTGCTGGAGAGGGTTTGGGGTTCGACGCTCAGAACTCACCTGTCCAGGGCGATGGCCGTCATTGAGTAGATGCTGGCGAAGACGGCGGCGATGGGGAAGAAGTTGTGAAACTTGCAGTAGAGCAGCCCGTAGTACCACTCGTTGTGGATGGCGTAGGTAAAGTTCACCACCGTGTTGAAGGCAGACATGGAAGCTTCGGCGAAAGCCAGGTTCACCAAGAAGTAGTTGGTGACGGTGCGCATCCTCTTGTGAGCCAGGATGATCCACATCACCACCACGTTCCCCACCACCGACACCACCACGATGAGGGCGTAAGCGACAGCCCACAGGGCCACCTGCCACGGGGGTTGCACGAACTGGTTCGAGAAGGACTCGTTCAGGGAGGCGTTGAGTAGCCAGTGGTGCTCCAGCTCCGCTTCCAGCGGCAGAGCGTTATCCATCGCACCGCGATGCGGCCAGAGCAGGCACACGGATGCTTTGGGGTGCAGGTCCCTTCTGGTTTAGGGTGCAGCAGGATCGGGGTGCATGGATGCTTTGGGGTGCAGGTCCCTTCTGGTTTAGGGTGCAGCAGGATCGGGGTGCATGGATGCTTTGGGGTGCAGGTCCCTTCTGGTTTAGGGTGCAGCAGGATCGGGGTGCATGGATGCTTTGGGGTGCAGGTCCCTTCTGGTTCAGGGTGCAGTCTTTTTGGGGTGCAGAGCTGGTTCAGGGCACAGGTACGTCCCGGGGCAGGGTGCAGCCAGTTTGGGGTATAGGACCCTTCTGTTTCAGGGTGCAGTCGGTCTGGGGGGCACGGCTGGCTCGGGGTGCAGGTCCCTCCTGTCTCTGGGTGCAGCTGGAGCAGGGTGCCCGGCCATGTCAAGGCACACAGCTGGTTTGGGGCACGGGTCTCTCCCGGTTTGGGCACAGCCGGACTGGGATGCACGGCTGGTTCGGAATGCGGGTCCCTCTGGGCTTGGCTGCAGCTGCACCGGGGTGCAGATCCCTCCCGGTTCAGGGCACAGATGGTTCAGGGTGCGGGTCTCTCCCTGTTCAGGACAGGAGCAGGATGCTGGTGCCTCCTTGTTCAGGACTGGAGAGGGATGCAGATCTTTCCTGGTTCAGGACCGGAGCAGGATGCGGATCCCTCCTGGTTTGGGACCAGCCGGGTCAGCATGCGAGTCCCTCCTGGTTCAGGACCAAAGCAGGATGCAGGTGCCTCCCGGTTAAGGACTGGAAAGGGATGCGGGTCCCCAGGGTCGGGATGCTGGTGCCTCCTGGTTCAGGACTGGCGAGGGACGCCTGTCCCTCCCGGTTTGGGACCGGAGCAGGATGCGGGTCCCTCCCGCGCTGGGTGCAGTCGATTCGGGGTNAACCTTCCTTATTTGCATCCTTTTTGGGGGAGGTGACCAGCATCTGTCCGAATGGGCTCTAAAAAGTCACCAGGAGTTCAAACCACGCTGTTAAAAAAGCTCATATATTTTATATCATATATTATAATTATCTATTTAGGAAACTTTCCAATATAACAGCCATGGGATTTCTCCAAACGGCTTTATATTGTGGTCGGCGAGTGCTTTGCACCCCCGACGAACAAAGCAAACGTTTGACTTCTGGAAGAAGGAAAAGGTCTTCCCACTCCGGTGCGACCGGCTTCCAACCGCTGCAAACAGGACGTTTCGTTTTAGTGCCCCTTCGCTCATCGAGCAAACACAGCTCCCGCTGGGCTGGTNAGGACTGGCGAGGGACGCCTGTCCCTCCCGGTTTGGGACCGGAGCAGGATGCGGGTCCCTCCTGGTTTGGGACCAGCCGGGTCAGCATGCGAGTCCCTCCTGGTTCAGGACCAAAGCAGGATGCAGGTGCCTCCCGGTTAAGGACCGGAGAGGATGCGGGTCCCCCCCGGTTGGGGATGCGGTTGGGGACCGGTTCGGGGTGCAGCCGGCCGGGGGCGCGGGTCCTCCCCCGCCGCGGAGCCGGGGCGCAGCCGGTGCCGCGGAGCCGGCTGCGGCGAGCGAGCCGCGAGCGGGGCTTTTATGAGCGGGGCGGGCGGTGCCAGCGAGCGATGGGCAGAGCCGGCACCGAGAGCCCTCCCCCGACCCCCCCGNTCTTTTCTCCTGTGAATAAGCTGTTGGTGCCTAATCAAACTGCAAACAGAGATTCGCACCTTCCCACAGTCGGGGTTTGTAACATCCCTCAGACAGGGGTGATTTTAACTTACTCCTCCAGCGATGTGGTATTACCAAGCGTGGGCAAAAAAAATAACAACTGTGTTGCTGCCTGCCAGGAGAGCTGGCTTTCCCTTGGGATGCACCAGTGAAGAGGAAAATCAGCTTGGAAAGCTGAGCGCATCCCTCTGGTTTGCTAAAGGATGTCCCTAAATCCCATTTTTGGGACGCAGGCTCCCAAATCGGTGGCAGAGGAGCACTGAGGTGGAAGAACCGCTCTCAGGGAAAGCTGCGGCTCCCCGAAAACTGGGAGAAATCCGGGTTTGAATTGCACGGCTGAGCGTTGTAGAGGGAGGATGCTTGTCTCTTCTGCCCCTTAGGGACGCCCAAGGGACTGAAAATCTTTTGTCCCCGACACCGGGTCAGTTGTTAAAGTGAGACTGAGCTTTTTACCGCTGGGACGGGTGAAGGAGGAGATGTATTTCAACCAGGGCCTCTGCTTTTCCAGCCACCGGGGTCTGCCTGGGTGACTGCAGAGGGGTCCAGGCTGGTCCAGGGGTCCGACTCTTCCCGCATCCGGATGCTCCTGGACCACTCGATGGCAGCATTGCCTAAAAATGCAAGAGGAGGAATGGGCGCGCAGCCTGGCGGGGCTGGAGAAGGCTCCCTGGTGATGGCATTTCCAATTCTGCCCCCCCACCCCTCCCCGCCCCCAGCCCTTAACCAGGCTGTTTCAGGCATTGCTATAAATTTGCCAAAAGGTGAACCCCAAAGGAGGGGACACCCTGGTGGGTGGGGACAATGTTAACAGCCATCTTAGCCCACCTCAGCAAACCCTTGCCCACCCCAGCAAACCCTTGCCCACTCCCTCCATCCCCGAATCGCTCCAAGCTGGTGGTATGACCCCAAGAACCGCTGCGAGAGCACACATCTTTGCCTCCTGCCTCAGTTTCCCCCTTAGGAAAAAGGGGGTGATGCCTTCCCATACTTCTATTGAAAAGAACCGGCTGGTTTTTTCCCCCGTTCGATTCCTTGCTGCCGTGCAAGGAATTGAAATGCGGCCTGACAGTCTCGACCAAAGCAGGCTCGGGAAGGGGCATGTGCGTATCGGCATGATCACGCTGCTGAGGGTTGGGTAGTTTGGGGGGGGTGGAATTTCACCCAAAGGATGCGTTTTCTTTCATTTGGAAGAGATTGCATTAAGAAGAAAAAAAAAAAATCAATCAATCAATCAATCCTAGGACAGAAACCTGCGGGAGGGAGAACAGATGTATTTATTGCTCGGCAAAACCAAACAGATTATTGCAAGCTTTTGACAACTCATTAATGCTTCACGGGGATGAAGATGCCGGTGCTGCTGGGGGCGTGAAGGCGCTGGGTTGTTCCAGGCAGCCCCCTCCTTCCTGTCCCCGGGGACGCTCGTATACCTTCACCTACATCGTCAGCCCTTTCAGAGCACAGAGAAAGGCTTTGTAACAGGCAGCCAGAGAAAACCTTGCCTTTTCCTGTTGTGTTTTCCAGGACAGGAACCTTTTATGCTACAGGTTTCCCAGCAGAGTCCCTGAGGCCGGTGTAACATCAAGCGCATACAAAGCACGATTGTCTGGGAGGAAAAACCGGCCTCGTCCCTCAGGGATCCATCAGAAATGGTGTTTTTCCAGCTTCTGAGATTTCGGCTCCTCCATCCGCCCCAGCTGGGGGTTGGACACCCTCCCCCCGTCGCACAAAGCTGGGTACGAGCAACACCAGGAGGAGGCTGAAGATCTGCCGCCTCCCCAAAACGTGGACGAAGAGCACAAATATTCGGCCAGCAGAAACATTCGTGTGGCTTCTTCCTCGGGTAAAATAAGTGCAGGTGGATCAAGCTGTGCTTTAAATTTGGGGCCTGGCACCAGTGGGGGACAGCGGCTTGCACCCAGCAAAAATTGTTTTCTGAAAACAGCTGGATCCAGCAGGGAACATCTGGCCTGGCATATCCCTCAGGCAGAGCGGGGAAGCAGCTTGTCCTCGTGTCCCTGTGCGCGCAGAAGAGACAGTGAGGAGCCGCACAAGCCATTTCCCGCAGCACCCGGCTGCTTCGCTATCCGTCAGCAGAAATAACTCACTTTGCCAGCCTGCTCCTCCTGATTAATTTGGAAATTGTATCCTCTAAAAGCCCCAGAAACAAGCTGCCTCCTGCAAGACGGGTTGTACAAACATGCCCTTCTCCAAGCTCCCTACCTTCCCCTGTGCTGTTGCCTCGGCTTTGAATTGAGCGCAGCTGAGCTCGGCTTTGGGGGCTGCATTTGGGAGGTGCTTGGTGTTTCCCAGGTTGGGGTGGTTTATTAATTAATGAGTTTTTTCTCCTGCTCCCAGGTGGCTTTGCCCTGGAGTTCCTTGTGCTTTGGAGAAGGCAGGAAGCAGCGTGGATGAAGGTTGTGTGGCTTCAAAGTGGTGTATTTGCTAAATGTAAGTTTGCTTTGTGCTTTTTAGCAGGAAGAGGGTGAAGTCTCCTTGTTTGGAGTGTTCTGAAAGGGGGTTGATTTCCCTGGGGAGGAAGCCTGCACCATGCGAGGGGGTGCTGGGTTTTCAAGATCCTTTGTTTTGGGCAGTGCTGTGGTGGTACGAAATCTTTGCAAAACTCTTTAGAGTTCTGTTGTTGGTGGCTTTTTTTCTTTTTATATTTCCTGACCTTGCAGAAGGAGCGTCTTAAACGGTTTCCTTAAAAATAAGGTGGTTTTTTTGAGGCTGTTTTGGTTGTTTGTATGTTCTGTAAGACACCTCCTGTCCCAGTAAGAGCCATGTTACATGGTGGCCATCAGCAACGTAACCCTTAAGGTGGTGACTAAGGGAGAGCTGTGTGTTTGCTGAATGCTGGTGCCAATTTCTGTAGCTTCCTAGACCAAGGCAGCTCTTAAGTATGGATTTAAGCCCATCTGTGAGCTAAAAAGCGTCTAAACACTGCTTTGCAGTGTCCCTACTGCAATAGGGATCTCCAGAGGTCCCTTCCAACCCTACGATTCTATAACAGGGTCCTTGTGTGGCTGCAGCAGCTCTGGGCTGTAGAAGCAAGAGAAGAGGAAGGAGAAACTGGGGAGTTTCTTGTGGCTCCGCATCACTGTATAACCCTGAGGCTGTAGGTCATGGTCATAATTCACCCTGTGAATTATGCTCGAGACTTGTACAGCCACCCAAATCCCAGCCTTAATGGATGTAGCGATGGGGGAATGGCCAGCAGAGAGAGCTGTGAATTTGGGGAGATGTGGTTTGCTAAGAAAACTTTTGGAGAGCTTGAGATCTACCCCAGGTTAAGTGATTTGGGATGGGGTTTTAAAATCCTGCCTTATAATTAAGCCAACCCAGCGATACTGCTGTGACTCCGAAGCTGCCTGCAGTGGCAGTGAGCTGCTGGAGTCCTCAGTTTTGGAGTGGAAGAGGAGAAAATAACTGGGATTATGGAGGGGGGGAAAAGGGCAAGCAAAACCTATAGTATCAAAATAAAACATGGGGGGTTTGTTTGCAGCTCTATGATAGGTGACACCAAGATAATCAGGGGAAGGACAGTGCTGACGCAGGAGGGGCTGACAGCAGGTTCTTGAAGGAGCCATCCCAAACTCCTGGTGATGGGTTTGATTTAGCACCTGGCTGCGGATGCCGAACTAGCCTCAGCCTGGGCACGGCTGCTGAGCAGCCCCTCTCCTGGCAATTATTTGCTGATTTAATCCAGCTTGTGTTAGTTTTGCTGTTTATGTGAAATGCGGGTTCTCAAACAGCATCACTTGACTTGGCCCACAGTGTTCCCTGATGAAATTTCTTTTCAGTGTAGCTTCCTGTCTCTCTGAAAGCTGCCTCAGGGAAGTTCATTGCAGGGGTCATTCCTCTCCATCCCCTCATTTACTTTCTGTATTCTCCATGTGAGGTGGAAGCAGGCTCAAACCTAGGCTTAGCTTTAACTCTTATTTTAGGCTGGGTATGTCCAACCTAAGCAAATGCTTTGGATGCATGGGTGAATAATGCGTCTTTTTGCTCTCCAGAGGCCTTTGTGGAAGTTCAAAAGCCTTTTCTCCTGCCCCAGGCAAAATGTCTTTCCTTTGAACTTCAGAGCTGGCAGCACAGCAGTTTGGGGGTCTGTGGGGCTTTGACTTCGTGCAGGATTTAGGGCGTAAAGCACTTGGCACATACCCAGGGGCAGCAGCTACTGGCCCTGCCTCAAAGGTCCTGGCTCGCTTTATTTAAGGCAAACTGCCCAACAGTCATGACTGGGGTGGGGGTGAGCCTGGACCAGCTGTGACCCAGCAAGAAGAGCTGATGAAGGGGCAATTTGCTATGGAAATGGCAGTTTTGCCTCTTACTGGTGAGCTGCGGAGAGACATACAAAGGACCAGGAGAGGGAAGGGTTTCCCCTTGTGTCTCTCTGTTAGCTGTCTAATGAGGGGTCTGGAGCGGCTGAGGGAGCTGGGGGGGTTCAGCCTGGAGAAAAGGGGGCTGAGGGGAGACCTTCTCGCTTTCTGCGACTCCCTGAAAGGAGGGGGGAGCCAGGGGGGGTCGGGCTCTTCTCCCAAGGAACAGGCCATGGGACAAGAGGAAACAGCCTCAAGTTGTGCCAGGGGAGGTTCAGGACGGATATTTGGAAAAAATTGTTCATGGAAAGGGTTGTCAAGCGTTGGAAGCGGCTGCCCAGGGCAGTGGTGGAGTCGCCATCCCTGGAGGTGTTTAAAAGCCGGGCAGACGCGGTGCTGAGGGACACGGGGGAGGGGGGGGTTGGGCAGCACTGGGGTGGTGGTTGGACTCAATGATCTTAAAGGTCTTTTCCAACCTAGATGATTCTACGAAAATAATATGTGTTAATTAGATTCAAAACAGCCTTTGTGCAGGATTAAGGGGTGAATGAGGTGGAGCTGGTGCTGCTTTGGTAGATGCTCAAGCGCGTAGAGTCTGGCCAGCCTCCTCTTGGTCTTTTGTCCCAAATAAAGAGCAATTCCCAATGGCAAGGAGAAGCAGAGCTGGTGTTTGTGTTGCCCTGAGTGCCGGGCTCCTCCAAGCAGGTAGTACTTCTTGCTGGCAGTTTGCTCCTTAATTTCTCCCTCCTTTTTCAGAGTTTCCTGCTCCTCTTTGACACATCTTCAGCCTGAAATTGCTGAAGCCTGGCGCGAGTGTCCTAGCAACGCTCCCGGCATTGGGAGGGGTGGCTGGTGGTAAAAGGACAGCATGTAACACCTGGCTGTGGGCACCTCGGAGCAGACCTGGCGTGGAGGTGTGTTTCAACCCTAGGGGAGATGCATTTCCTCTTCTTTCTCCCCTCAAAAAATCATCTTCTGGGACCTGACAGGTTGGGGCTTGTCCCATCTCTGTGGTCTTGAACTTGAAACGTGGATTTGGCTTTGCTTCTCCAGCAGTTCCCCCTTGGGAAGCAGCCTGCAGTGATGTGCAAGACCCTCTTGAGTCGAAAACATGAAGGTTTTGGCTTTAGCTTCTGTCACAGGGCTGACCAGCCACTGTAGCTGTGACAAGGAGAGGGTGAGGAGCCTTGGGTGCAAGTGCAGTGGATGAAATCAGACTTGGCGTCTTCTGACTGTGCTGTCTCTGGGCCCTTTGTGGTTGTCTTCTTCTTAGATGCCTTCCCATGGTGTTTCATTCTGGTTACTCTCTGTTTTGCATCTGAAAGCTGAGAACTGCAGACTTTCTGGATGATTCTGTGTTTTCTTACCTCTTCCTTCCCCTTCACCCAGGTTTCCATGCTGGGACAACCTCAAATGCAGCACAGGGGTGGCTCCTCCAGGTTTGCTGCTCCAGGTGTGTCCCTTTTCCATGGGAGAGTGATGTAAGGGGCCTTGGAGGGCCCTTTCAGATATACATTATTAAATGGATGGGCTAAATGACGATATGATTGATGGTGTCCAGCTCCGGGGAAGTTGTTTCCAGCTTTTCCTCAGGACTGTAAACTGTTTGGGTGGGAAAAACCCTGGAGGTTTCAAAGCTGGGCTGCTAGATGAGCTTGCTTGGGTCCATGTCTTGGTGGCTTTGAGCATCGCCAAGGATGGCAGTTCCCCACCACTCTGGGTCCCTGTTTCAGCACCCTCATGCTGTTGGAGCTGGGAAAATTAACCGTATCCCCTTGGACTTTGCAACTGAGCTACCTGCTAGCTCATCGTCCTGCCCGAGGGTCACTTCTGGGCTGGGGAATTTGCTCAGGAGCCCAGTGCCAGCCCAAAGTGCTGTGTTTTAGCAGGAATCCTGCCTGCAAAGCTTCAAAGCAGGTCTCAGGGATGAAGGGCTCAGCCAGAGACTGACAGTTCATGTGGGGAAAGGAAAATTGAGGGGAAAAAAGCCTTTTTTTTATCCCCTAGCTGGAAGTGCTAATACCAAGGAGCTCAGTTGAGAGTAAACGCTTGCAAATACTAAATAAAAATAGTTCAGTGCGAGTTTTGTGGCTCACTAGTAGCTTGGCTCTCATGACTCTTGTAAAATGGGTGAATTTAACAGTGGGCTTGTAAAATTTATTAATGCTTCATGCCTGGGGCTGGTGAGCCCTGGCAAATGTGATCCAGATGATGGTTGCAGAGGCATTTGTTTTGCAAGCACCTCTTGCAGCTCCAGTTATTGCTTGCTACGTAAAAAAAAAGGCGGCAGTGATGCTATCTTTGTGATATTTGTGGTTACAAATTATTATCTCCTCCAGTAAAATCCGCTTTGCGAGCTCTCCCTAGCTGTCGATGAATTAATGAGCTGGGCCCTAGACCAAGCAGTAGCTAATTAAACTATTTTCAATTCCCAGAACCTCTTAATTCATCCTCTTTGCTAGGATGCGATATTAAGGGAGATTCAGATCGGCTTTTGCCAGAGGACTCGAGAGAGAGAGCTGCTTCCTCGCAGAAGGCTATTTCCATACGAAACTTCAACCTTCTGACCCTGGGGGCCGGAGAGAGCGAGTTGTGCAAATAAAAGCAGCGAGAGATGCTTTTAGCTGAGGAATACGACTCTCTCATGTGGCCTTTTTGTATGCAAACCGTTGACTCTTGTTTTAATGGCTTTTTTTTTAGCGTGGTTTAATTGGCTGGTATTGTTCTACCCCCAAAATAACTGCAAAAAGCCCTTCTCCCACAGCAGATCTGTTGCTCACGTGTATTTTGTCTTCAGCTCGCTTGCCCGGCTGGGTTTTTTCGCTGTTATTCCACGGTGGAAATACTGAAGCTGCTGGGGAAACAGTCTTCCAGGAGAGAAAGTGTGATTTTTTTAATGGTGAGCTGTTAGGAAAGGGATGTTTGCTGTGTAAATACTCAGTATTGGAGGCAATGGGGGACCTGAGGATGTGTACGGGAAGGATGCCGACCTGAAATTAAGGCTAAACATCCTCAAAAGAGGTGTGGGGGCTCAAGGAAGACCAGAGCTTTGGGTGGGTTTGTGTTGTGGAGCCTCTAACTGCAAAGACGACGGGGCCGGAGGTGTAGCTATCACAAATTTGGAGTGGGCTAGTAGCAAAAGGCACACTTGGGTTGGAAAGCCCTTCTCTCCCGCTGAGCTGTAAGTGGATAAATTGCAAACAAAACTTGCCCAAAGTGTTTTAGCATGAGCTAAACTGCATCTTGCTCTCTAGCTGCTGCCAAAAACAACAGCAAAAAAGTGGTTAATCTATTTTAGCTGTGGTTGTTCCCTTCTCTTCCCCCTCCCCAAATGCAATTTGTGTCGATGGCCATAAATAACTCCAGCCAGAAATTTGGTTGAGACTGTATAAGCACAGCTAGGGCTGTGTCTGCCCAATTGAATGAGAGGTGAGCAATCGGTTTGAGTATGAAAACTCCTGTGTTACAGCTCCAAAGTCAATAAAAGAGGGGAAGAGCGATAATTCTTGACAGCGGCTGATGGGGAGAGAGGAATTAGCGGTTGAATTGGTGACATGAAAAGGTGAGGAGCTACTGCAGGGCAGAAATGTGTCTCGAGGAGGAAAATCAGGTGGACTTTTGCTACTGGAAATTAAATTGTGGGGCTTTTCTTTCCCCCCTTTTTTTTTTTTTAATTCTTCTCAAAGTCACTTCTTGAAAGACATAAGGCAACTGAGGTGGTGCTCTGAAGGCAGAAGGGTCTGGTGCAGTAAATGAATTAATTAATGAAAAAAGTATGCAGCTTGTACCAATGTACGCTATTAAATTAAAGGTACAAAGCAGTGCTCAGTAGCCGGGGGGACATGTCTGCTCCTGATTGCTCTCCAGCTGCTTGTTTCTGGCATCTACAGCCCCGTGTGCCGCTGTCTCTGTGCCGCCTGCCCCAATTATTTACTATTTTGTGCTGAAAGATGGGAGGAAACGCTTTTGGAGTATTAAAGTTTCATGCGACGGCCAAAGAAGTGCGTGATCCCCGTGGACACGGGGGATTTGGGCTGAAAAGGCTGGAGGGTGGCTGGGTGGCATGGGATGCTGCTCTTGGCACGTTCCTGCGGGCGTTGCTGGTCTTGCTGTTGCCGGCTGAGAAAAGCTTTTTTGGAGGTTACAATATAGCGTGCTCCAAGTGCCAAATTTGCAACGGTTTGGGGATTTAAAGCATACAAAGCAGCCTCGTGGCTCTTTCGTGTGTTTGGCACCCGATTAGGCTGGGCTTAACCCAAGCAATGCTGGGCAAGGCTGACCTTACCCCCTTGGCACTGAACCACCTGAAGGAACAAATCCAGTTAAAATGAGATTTATTTGGGTACATCAGGCTGATGGGGCAAATTTTTTTGGCAAATTAGCCAGCCTCCTTGTAGGAAAGAGTTGGTAGAATTAAGGAAAGAAAACGAGATGTGTGACATGATATTTTTTTTATTGTTTTGCTGGCCCCTATTCCAGCTTCTCTGTAAAGGAGAGACATCTCTGCAAATCCTTTTTTTCTTTCCCCCCTGCTCCCTTCTTGCAAGTCACAGGCATCTTGGAGGTGGGAACATTGAGAACCTGATCTCATCTTGGCTGTTTATCATCTTAGTGAGTTCAATGACATCTAGAGTGTTGGGGGGCAGAAAAAAAGGCCCCTATTCCTGGAAGCAGCCTCTCAACCAAAGCTGTGAGATGCGGGAGCCCGAAGGTTCAGATACTCTCGCTGGAGATGGACACAGCTGTTAAATCTCTGCTTCTGAGAAGCTTTTAATCTCTCTATTATTTTTTTTTTTCTTTGTGAGGGCTCTTTTGATAGGAAGGTGTTGGGTCCTTTTGAAAAGCTCAAGGAATCGCCGGCCACAACCTCTGTGCTGGTGTGCGGCAGCACCAGAGACCAAAGAGAAGATGAAAATCTCCTTTTTTGTTGTACTTAAAAAGAAATGGCGGGTCCTGTGGTCTTGACAGCAAGAGCTACGGCAACACAATCCCAGCCTGAGCATGAGTTTATTGATGTTTTCCCTGTAGCAAATGACCAGGGCTTGTTGGAGAGCATGTGATAGGGAGGGTGATCTGCAGGATTTCGAGGGCATTGTTACAGCTTTAGCAAAGCTGCCCTCAATTTTATGGAATGATAGAATGGTTAGAGTTGGAAGGGACCTTGAAGATCATGTATTCCCCCCCCTGCCCTGGGCAGGGACACCTCCCACCAGCCCAGGCTGCTCCAAGCCCCGTCCCACCTGGCCTTGAACCCCTCCAGGGATGGGGCAGCCACAGCTTCTCTGGGCAACCTGGGCCAGGGGCTCACCCCCCTCACAGCAAAGAATTTCTTCCTCACATCTCAGCTCAATCTCCCCTCTTCCAGTGTAAAACCCTTCCCCCTTATCCCATGGCTTCCCTCCCTGATCCAGAGTCCCTCCCCAGCTTTCCTGGAGCCCCTTGAGGGACTGTAAAGGTCTGGAAGGTCTCCCTGGAGCGTTCTCCAGGCTGAACCCCCCCAGCTCTCTCAGCCTGTCTCCACAGCAGAGGGGCTCCAGCCCCCCCCCAGCATCTCCGGGGCCTTCTCTGGCCCCACTCCAACAGCTCCGTCTCCTTCTGCTGTTGGGGGCTCCAAAGCTGGGTGCAATACTCCTGCTCTTCCACGTGTAGCAGAGTCGGGTCTTGAGCAAGGCAGCAGTGATTTCAAGATGCAAAATTTAGGGTGAATTAGAGAATGTTATTCCTAATTGCAGGACGTGGGGCAAGCTCATCCTCTCGAATGATGGCAATTTTTGTCGTGAGGTCACCTCATCTTGCAAACTCCTGCCTTTGGCATTGTCAGAAGGAAAAACTTCTTGGGTTTGACATCAGCCCCTTTGGCCATTGACTTGCAGCACCCAAAGAAACAGCCATGGGCCTCCACTGCTTTTCTGCTCGCTATAACTCCTCGTTACGGCAGGAGCGCTGCGCGTTTCCAAGTGTTGGCCTTTTATTTATTAAATGAAGGCTTTATTTCGACCCAGCAACGTCTGCCAAAAGCGCTCTAAATGAAGAGCGGAGATTATCCGTAACGCAAGCAGCCCCGCGCTCTCGGCTGCGCGCAAATGAAATGAAGTCGGCTAAATTGGATGATTGCTCTGAGCAATTGAAACCCGAATACATCTTGCTGGGGCTGCCTCTCTCCTTTCCTCCTCTTGGGTTTTTTTTTGGGCGTTGACTTGCATGGTTGCAAGCTTATGCTCCAAGATAGGGTGTTTCCAAGTAATTAAAAGCTCGTTAGGGGATGTTCCTCACCTTGACTCATTGCTGGGATGGTGGATGGGGTGGAAGGGAAACAGCACGGAGCTGGTGGGAGGATGCGGTGTCTCCTGGCCTTGCTGCAAGGGAAAGGTAGGGATAATTTTGGGGGGCTATCTTGGCATCGGGGCTCCATGCAAATCTCCAGCTCCACGCACACCTTCCCTGAACAGTTTGCAGCTTGATTCCTAGAAATCCAGCGATTGCACCGCACGGTTTGAGAGTAGCAACCATTGCTTGGGATAAGTAGAAATGTTTTGGACATTAAGCCAGACGGGGTTTGGACGTTTGCCGGACAGGAGCATGCCGGCCCTGAATTCCCATAGAAAACTCCCGGGTTAGTTATGGCTTCCTGCAGCGTGATTGGGTTGAATTTCTTTGGGTATGCCAAAAACCACAAGGTTATAAATAGTTGACTGGTGTAGCTCAAGCCCAGGATTCCCTCCTTAAAAGCATTTCCTGAGGGCGTTTGAGAAATTGCCAAATTTTAAATGTATTGGGTGTTGTCAGACAAGCGCTGTTATTTCCCGGCGGCTTGTGCTTTGATGTGCTTTGCTCTTATAAAGAGAAGGTGCTTGCGTGTTTGTTTTTTTTTTTTTTTTTTTTTTTTCCCCAAAGGGAAGTGGTGGCCAGACGCTGTCCTTGAAAATCCTGGCTGCAAGGTGGGGGACAGCAGAGATACCCGTGTCCTGCTTTGAGGGCCAAAACCACGGCAACCTGTAAGTGAGTTTGCATTTTCCACCTAATTTCTTCTAGGGTAGTGATGAGCCCAAGAAATGAGGCTGTGTCACAACTGGAAGCTTGTGGCCAGCATAGATGGGAGAAAAAATGGCTTTAAGCCACAAATTTGCTGTTCTGGGAGGGAGAAAGTAAAGTAAATGTTGCGCACCGGAAATCTTTATGGCTTGTGTGGGACTTTACACCCTGTCATTGCAAAATCGTGTGGAAGAAACACTGTGGTGGCTCGTGCACTTCTGCTTCAGGGCAGAGTGATGGCAAAGGGGACCTGCCAGCACCGTGGTGCCACCCCCGGAGCGCCTGGGCTTTGTCTCCTCTTCCTCAGCGCTCGCTGCCGGAGGAAGGGCTCCATTAGCTAATTGTATCATGAGCAGCTCCAACAACTGTCAGGATGGATAAAGCTCCTGAAGGCAAGAGATAGAAAAGACCTTAGTTATTTCCATGGTTTTCGAGCCTGGGAAAGGCTACTGGGATGGGTGCGGATCGAAGGGGAGGTGGAAATGGTGGGAGGAGGGAGGCAGCTGGGGGTTGTAGGCAGATAGAGAGTCATCTTTTTTTATGTTTTCCACTTAAATTTTGACTGCTGAGGAAGCGCAGGTGGCGGATGTTGTATAGATATTTGTATCCCTCGGTCCCTGCTGGGCTTTTGGGCCAGTGGAGCTGCTCTGTCCTTGGCCAAAGCTGCCTCTTATTTCAGAGCCTGGGGCTGCTGGTTTTTCTGCAGCAGATGAGTCACTTGTGCAATGAGTTTGAGCTGAGACCAGGTAAAACATCATTGTAAAGGGGATCAGCCGTTGGACCACCTCGTCCAGCACCCACTCAGGGTTGGGCAGGGATACTAGAATTAATGTCAACCTTTATTTTTCTTTTGGAAAAGAGGTTTGTTTTTTTTTTGTCAGGCCAGGCATCTCATGCACAGCCACCCTCGCAGCTGCGCAGTGCTGAGCTCGGCGGCTGTGTTTTATCCGACAAAGTTTGATTAGTGCTAATGTAGATGACTTGCAGCTCTAATTTATCTTAGTAGCTGGAGTTTTCCATCCAGCTGGTCATTAATGGCAATTAATACTTCTGCTGGGTACCTTTGATGGCATTTCCCCGCACATAAACCTCTATTTAATGCTAAACAGTATTTTTCTCTCTAGAGCTCACTTTTCTTCTTATTGGGGATTTAATCTCTGGCAATATGGCTAAACATATGTTCGGTGTGTTTGTCCAGAGGCTTATCGGGATTTGATGTCTCTTGACTAGAAGAGATTTATAAAACTAGAGATTTATAAAACCTTCAGTGTTTTTATTATTTAAAAGCCCAAATAGCGGAGGTGGCTCTTGATTCGGGCGCTATCGGTCTGTACTGGGTTGCAATGGGGGAATGCTGGTGAAAAGGCTGCTGGGCAACTTGGTTTGTGTTTGGCACTTCTGCCTCGGATGGTAAATGTTTCTGAAGCTCGGACTCTGTGTTGTTTAGTTCATATTTTCCTGGCTGCGTCTGTACTCGCGTCGATCAAGTGAGCCTCGCCGACTGCTGCGGGGATAGAGAGCGGAGGAGCTACTGCTAAAGCAGCTGGAGCAATCGTATTGGGGTGTAAGGTGGGGGGGGGAAGTCAAAGAAATGAAATGTAGTTTAATGTTTGGGGGCTGAAATTCAAGTCTGGGTGATACTCAAGTGCTAAGGGGAGGAGTGAGGCTGGAAGGTGGCTCCACCTGGATGAAGTTTTGGGCCCCTCATTCCAAGAAGGACCTCGAGGTGCTGGAGCGTGTCCAGAGAAGGGCAGCAGAGCTGGTGAGGGCTCTGGAGCACAAGTCTGTGAGGAGCAGCTGAGGGAGCTGNGCCGGGCAGACGCGGTGCTGAGGGACGTGGGGGAGTGGGGGTTTGGGCAGCGCTGGGGTGATGGTTGGACTCGAGGATCTGAAAGGTCTTTTCCAACCAAGACTATTCTCTGAGTCCTGCTCCCTATCCTTCAGGTGTGGAAGCGTTTGTGGGCATCAGGACTGTTGTCAATAAGATAAATAGCACTTTTTTGCGGGGCCTGATTTCATTGCTTGTGCGTTATGATCTGGCACAGGTTCTCTGAGCCCATCCAGCTACCTCCGCAGAGGGGAGCAGAGACCGAGAGCGTCTCTCCTGAGTGATCTTTGACCATGGAGCTGGTGCCCTTGGAGACCTGTGTCTACCAAGCAGCTGAATTAAACTTACTGCTGCTGCATCCAAAAATGCTTTTAAAACAGTAAATTGGTGTAATCTTGGGAGGCTTTTCCCTCCCTGGAGCCGGGGCAGGACAGAGGCTACAGGAAGGTGACTTTCAAGGGAGTATGACTATTTTTAGCAATAAGCTGTTCAGTCCGAATTTCCTCATGCTTGGCCTGAAAATATCTTGTGGTGTGACTGACACATCTGAGGAAGCAGCAACCGAGGGATTAAAGAAATTGTACATGTTTACCGCAGAGAAACTGGATCTGGTTGTCAACCTACGCTCAGTGGGTGGGTGCTGGGCATCCATGGATTCATGTGCTTTCTGCTCCCCCAAGGACGTGTGTGGTGGTAACACAACGTAGTTGTCTATCTGGGGCTTGGGCACACACAAATGTGCCTTTTGGTGTCCCCTCAGAGCCTCCCATTTATTTTGGGGACTCCCAAACTTACATGAGCAGCACTAAATAGGAGTTAAAAGGCACTGAAAAGGGAGACGCTCCTTTATTGCATTGTTTTTACCCTGCTCTGCTGTCTCTGAGCAGGTTTTGGTCTAGTGATGACCAGCAAAAACAACATTTTGGAGGTGGAAAAAATCTTATGTGCTTCTTTGGCCAACAGAGATTTTTCTGATTTCCCCTGATTTATTTTGCTTTATGCTCCCACAAACGCAGATGTTAGGACACGTTTCTGGCTATAAGTCTTTCCTCTCACCAGGATACCAAATGAGTGGATCCTGCTGCGAGTTGGTGCAAAGAGGAGCTTGTGGGAGCTGGTATCGCCTGGCTTTGTGCTGGCTCTTTACAATGTGTACGGAGAGAAACATCACACCAAGATTATGTGTGTCCAGGAGGTGGAGGGAGGTCATCCTCCCCCTCTGCTCTGCCCTGGGGGGGGCCCATCTGGAGCACTGGGGCCAGTGCTGGGCTCCCTGGTTCCAGAGGGACAGGGAACTGCTGGGGAGGGGACAGCAAAGGGCCACCAAGATGCTGAGGGGATGGAACATCTCTCTGATGGAGAAAGGCTGAGGGATTTGGGGCTTTTCAGTCTGGAACAAAGACGGCTGAGGGGGGATCTTATCAATGCTGATAAATCCTTCAAGGGGGGTGTCAGGAGGACGGGGCCAGGCTCTTTTCAGTGGTGCCCGGGGACAGGACAAGGGGGAACGGGCACAAACTTGGCCATGGGAAGTTCCACCTAAACACGAGGAGGAACTTCTTTGCTGTGAGGGTGGCAGAGCCCTGGCCCAGGCTGCCCAGAGAGGTGGGGGAGTCTCCGTCTCTGGAGACATTCCCAACCCGCCTGGAGGTGTTCCTGTACCCCCTGCTCTGGCCAGTGGTTGGACTGGATGATCTCCAGAGGGCCCTTCCGATTCTATGATAATGATCATGAGACAAGGTGGTGGCCAGTAACACCTATAGGTCCATGACGTGTAGAGATTATGTGTCAAATCTGGCTTATTTGATTCGTAAACATTTCACATTTGCAACTTGTACAGAAATATATCTGTCCTACTCCTGGCCAGGATTGGTTTCTCCCGTGAGATGATGGCTTTTTTCTCCCTGGTGTGGTGGAGCAAGGTGTTTAATGCTGCAGTTGTGGAGGGTTAGGGCTGCTTTCTGTGCTGCTTGGACTGAAATTTAGCTTTTGGCTCTTTGGGATGACTTAGCAAAGACTTTTTCCCTGTTAGCCGTACTTGCTTGTGGTGGCTTCAGGTGCTCCTTCAAGGCGTGTTAAAGGATCTCCTGCTGGCTCAAAGGGAGCTGAAGCTGGGAGGATTCTGTAGTGAGAGGCGATGGGCTCTTTTATGCTTGTGTCTTGTGATTCGATGAGGTATAACAGCTTTTAAATCCACCTAAAGAATGCGGTTTTGGGTGAGGATAGACAGCAATGGGTTGTTTTCAAACATTGCATGGTTCTAATGCTCTGCCAGAGCTCCATAAGGATTAATATCCAGTTCAGATCTGGTTCTCCCTGCTCTCCTTCCTATGGCTGAGTCATCGTCATCATCATCACCACATCCAAATCCTAAGGCTCAGCTCCAGAAGGTGCAAAAGACCTAAAAAGACTTTTTAAAAGCTGTTAAAGTGGCATTTCTGCTTGTAGGCCTCAGGAGCTTAGGAAATGGCTACGCCTGGGAGACTTTTGGGCAGAGGGGAGGGACGAAGCAGAGCTGCGTTATTACAGGAACGTAAATGAATTGACTCTGTAGTTATAGCCCATGGAGCTGTGCGTCACCTCTGTGGAACATACCGCTTCCTCGAGACCCTGCAGAGGAAAACCCAGCCCTGAAGCCTTGTCTGTGCGGAAGACCTTCAAATAGGAAAAGCACTGGGCTCTGCTCAGCCCAACCTCCTGCTCCGGCACGTGGCTTTTCAAGAGGGAAAAAGCCGATTTCCATGTTTTCATTTGAGGTGCTCAACCAGTGAGGACAAATTCTTCTGGATATGTGGTTTTTGTGGTGACATATAGTGATTTTTAAACTACTTCTGTAGGTTCTTGCTGTCCCTAAATAGCATCTTGTGCCATCAGGGGTGGCTTTGGGCAGCAAGTCCTTATTGCTAGTGCCGGGCACTAATACTGAGGACCCATGATGTACTCAGGAGGGTATTTTTCAGGTCCCTAATTACTTGAAGGCCTGGGAATGAGAGCAGGACTGTACGGCTGGGCTTGAGCAATGCTTAGTTGTCATCAGGGATGTAAATCAGGCTTGTGCGGTTGGGGAAAAACCAGAAGCTGCTCTGGTATTTGAGCCAAAGGCTCAAAATGGAGGGGTTTTACTGCATTAGAGGCTTCGGATTTCTCTGTTGCTGTAGGAGGGAGTGTGTGGGTCCAGGGTTGGTTGTGTTCTGGTGGGAAGGAGTTTGGAAAGAGCCTGTACATCTCCTTACAAGCCATGGCCTCAATGAATTTTCTCCAGTTCCCAGGCAATGTGTTAGTGGTTTAACCGTGCATCAAGCATCTCAGTTGCAAAATCTCTCTGTGGTATCTGCTGTGACCTACTGCAGAAAGATGCAGCTCCTTCTGTGATGCTGGTTGATGTCGGATCCATCCTACCCATTGTGCTGAGGCGGTCAATCCTCTGTGGAATTTTCACTGGAAAATGCCGAGCAAATGGCACGGGGAACATTTGGGGATGAAATTACAGCTGGCTGATGGCAGTGGCTCCCATTCTGGGCAAATCGTTCACAAGCGTGGGGATTTCCAAGACGTTTTTGATTTTAAAAAAGAAAATATGCACAACCAAGGAGGGAAGAAAAAAAAACCCCAAACAAACTAGGGGAAATATATGCTCAGAATAACTTGTGGCTGACTAATCCCGTAATGTGGATAATTTCTGCAACCCCGTGGCTTTATTATTTAGAGTATTTAGCCAGATATCTCACAACAAGAGTTTAAATATACAGGGACGAGATTAAATCTTAGCACCTGAGTGAGAAATGGGCATAAGAGGGAAAATTGCAGCGTCTCCATCCACATTTCCCAGATGGAGACATAGGTCCAGACCCGACACAGACCGTGGGGTCGAGGTACAGAGAGGTTATTATTAACTTTTATCTATTTTTAGTGTTGAGAACCCACATAATAAGTTTGTTATTTGCTGTGGGTTAATTAGCAGAGCTTTTTTATGGAGAGCACAGCAGTGAGACTGTGTTTTGGAAAGAGTCTTTGGGGCTGTGGCTTCCCAGTGGGTTTTACCCAGCCCCACAGGGAGCATAGCTGGCATAGAAAATGGAATCAAATTCCCGTTTTCCTGAGTTTTATGAACTAATAAATAATCTTTAAAAAAAAAAAAAGCTGGGAAAAGGCAAAGCTGCCAACTCTGAGCTACAACTTCATCTGCATTTTGCAATTATAACTTCTCTGCTGGCAAAACCTGATTTCTTGGGGCTATAAGCCTGGCAATTTCTCCACCCTTTGGCACGTACTAGCCCAAGTTATAAGTGAGCTGTTGCCGAAGTAGTAGCTGTCAGGTGTCCCACCGTGTCTGTGGGGAGTGGTTTTTAACCCATGAGGCAGCGATGGGCCCTGGTGGCCAAGAAGGCCAGTGGCATCCTGGGGGGCATCCAGAAGAGCGTGGCCAGGAGGTGGAGGGAGGTCATCCTCCCCCTCTGCTCTGNAGGCACCAAGACAGTTAAAAAGTGGGGGAATAGAGGTGGGGGAAACAGAAGTGACCATGGTGAATGGTGCCTTCAGGAGCTGCAAGGAAGGATGCAGAAACTCTGTGCACGTACAGACCTCGCAAATACCCAGCGGAAGGCAATGCCGTCCCACCTTCTCTAATTAAATTGCAGGGCTGGGAGCTGCGGAGGCTGGAGCATCAGTCAGTCCCGAGGGGATAATAAAGCCTGTTTGTGGAGACCCGCTCTGTCCCGTGCTATTAGAAGTGATGCTCTGCAGACCAATGCTAACCCAGGAAGACGCTCAACTGCAATCGAACCACAGGAGCGAGCGATTCCTCTTTTATGCGTCTCTTTTACCACCGGCGTGGGCACAGTGGCTGCAGCGTGACGCTGAGCCTGGCACCTCTGAGCCCTCCTCGTGTAATCAGAGTGTTTTACAAATCCGAAAATTGCACGTTAATGCTTTGGTTTTATTCCCGCTCATCATCTTCCAGCATTGCTTGCTTATTATCTTAACTCCTCGGAGCGATTTCTCCTCCCAGCCCCCCTGCCGCTCACTTTGTTCTTTATAGCTACCATGCTCACGGTCAGAGCAAACCAGCTGCGCCGCGCTTTGCAGCAGTATAAATTAACATTTTTCTACTTTAATCACTGCCTGCCTGGGAGGAGGAAAAAAAAAAAAACCTAAACCACAGGCCAAGCTGTCAATTTAGTAATGCAAGGACTTTTCATTTGCCACTGTGTTTATTAAACAGGTTGGCTAAAAAGCTGCTGCAGGGGGGAGTAACTAAGCCAAGGGAAGCGCGTAACGTGGGATCTGGTGCTTAAATATATCTTGGATTTGGTGTGTGAGACGTAGGATTGCACTTGGAAATGGCAGCTTGCTTTATTCGTGGCCCAATAAAGAGAAACAACTCCTGTGCGTGGCTCCAAAAGCATTGGGTGTAAGAAATGTTTGGCTAAACTCTTTTTCCGGCAGGAAAGATGCAGAGTTGGAAAGACTTGGGAGAAGGAGGGGCTGGGACTTGCTGTTGCCCATGAGGATGGAAAAACTATCCCTGAGAGTGTATCCGAGGCAAAAAGTCATGAGAAGATAAGCCCTTGTGCTTTTGAACAAGGAATTCTTCCTAGTGTGGAGTCTTGCACCACCAGGAATAGCAACGCTGACAGGCACGGGCAAAAGCAGTCAACTAAAGCCTTAGAAATCCCCCATCAAAGCTTGCAAATGGGGTTAAGAGTAGCACAAATACCCCCTAATGAAGTCGCAGGGATGAGTAGAACTTTTGCCTTCTGCAGTTCTGGTATGACAGGGAGTGAAACCAAACTCCCCGTCAGCGAAAGGGGCGTGATGTGGTCCGACAGCCTGAAGCCATGGGAGAGGAGGAGGAAGTTTGTCATTTAAACCCATTTTACTGTTCAGCTGTGAAACTTTTTCCCTCTGTAGGACATTCAGCATGCAAAAGCAGCGCAGTTGAGAGTAGCGGCAGCACTGCTTTTCATGGAACTAAGTGTTAAATTAGTGGGTAGGACCCTATTTTGGGTGCTGTTTTGTCCCTCTGAAGAAGGATGGAGCGCGGCTGTGGTGGGCGGCTGTTTCCCAGGGTGGGATGGATCCACGTGGGCAGCCCTGAGGACCTTGCACTTGGTCTTGTTGAACTTCATGAGGTTGGCATGGGCCCACCTCTCCAGCCTGTCCAGGTCCCTCTGGATGGCCTCCCTTCCCTCCAGCGTGTCGGTCGCCCCACAGCTTGGTGTCATCGGCAGACTTGCTGAGGGTGCCCTCTGTGCCACTCTCCATGTCGCTGACGATGTTAAACAAGACCGGTCCCTACTGATCCCTGAGGGACTCCACTTGTCGCTGGCCTCCACTTAGACATGGACCCACTGACAGCCACTCTCTGGGTGCGGCCGTCAAGCCAGTTCTTTATCCACTGAATTATCCATCCATCAAACCCATATTTTATCAGCTTGGAGACCAGGATGTTGTGTGGGACAGTGTCAAAGGCTTTGCTCAGCTCCAGGTAAATGACGTTATTTTTCGTGTAATAAATGACGTTAAATTTAGTTACTTGTCCATGAAATCTGGAGCCCAAAAGCTCCCCAAAGCCCTTTTGGCTTCTCTGCCTGCTTGCACAGGGCTCATCTCTGCTGGCGTGTAGGGGCAGCTGGGTCCCCTCCTTACCCCAGAGCACCAACAAACCCCGCTTGGGATCCTCCCCGTGTTTCTGGGGGGCAAAATTTCACCCGTGAATGCAGAGCTGGCAAAGATGAGTGGCAGTTGGGTGCCTGGGCTCGCCAAGCTCGCTCTGCCAGTGATTTGCAATTAATATGCCGGGGAGCCCCGCTCGGGGGAAGAAGTAGCATCATTATTGAAGGCGCTTGGTATGCCGGCTGCATGCAGGGCTGCCCGAAGCGCCACCGAGGGCACTTTACTAGCACAGCTTGGTCCTTCGGAGGGTATAGAGCCTTTTCCTGCAGCCTCAGTTTTTGCTTTTACTGGATTATTACAGGAAACTTTCTGCCTGTAAAACCTGGGGTGATTTGTGGGGTGGGAAGGGAATCCCCACCCTCGTGGTATTAGGGGGAGATAGGGCTCTGCTGGTGGAAAATACTCCCCCAGCAGCAGCAGCACCCCCTCAAAGGGCTCCAAACCCCCAAATTTTGTCTGCTGGTTGATGTCCAGTGGTTTGACCGGTCCCCGTTGGTCCCGAGCGTCAAACACCGGCTGAGTCATTTCTTCCTGCAGTTAATGATTGCTTGGCCCTGACGCTGCCAGAAGCAGTGTCCCGTTAATGATTAAAACCCGTAAATAAGGCCTTGCTGGTTGCCCGTGTGTGAAGCCACTTTATGACCTCCCCCCAGCTCCAGCGGCATTGCCAGAGGAAAAAAAAAATATTCCAGAATCTCTCCCCCCCCCCACTCCCATTGCCCTTCCCTGCTCCCTCCCTACCCCCAAAGCATCGTGCCGGAGCGACGGTAAATCCAACAAAGTTTCGAGTCCTGTTTAAATTTGGCCTGCAGAATTTATTCAATTCGATGGTAAGCTTTTTTAAAAGCTCTGCCTGCCTCTCCCTCGTGTCCGGCAGGGCCTGTGCATCATCCATCCATTACGGTAATGTTAGTATAAATAAATGGATGATTTAAGGTCCTGTCTACTCGTCTCTGAGTGCGTCTCTCTAGATGTAAGCAGCATCCGTATGCATTTGCGCCGCCAGGAAAGCGCTTATCCTTTATCATCTCTTTTGCAGAAAGGAAAGCACGGTATAAAATTTTATTTGCTTGCAGGAAAAAAAAAAGAAGTCAAATTTAAAGATCTCTGGACATTTAGTTGAAGGGGTTTGAGCTTGCTGGGGAAAACGCTGAATTATTGCTGGTGGGAGTGGGAGTGGGAGCTGGGAGAGGTACCTGCCGCTGCTTTTGCAGATGTGCTTTTTTTTTTTTTTTTTTAAATAAAGGCATTTTTAAGGGGAATAAAAAACCCGGGATTTGCTGTGGCCCTGCACTAACAATCCTCCCGGGCCAAGGGCCAAGTGACAGCAAAAATCAGCGCCACAGAAAGCAGATTTCTCCTTTCTTCACTGCATTAATATGTCGTATAGAAGTAGCCAGAGAGTTTTATTGCTGTTCCCATCCCTGCAGGCAAAACAATGTGTGGTTTATTTTTTTTTTTTAGCGATGAGTTGTATGACATAATTAACTGCTTGCGGAATATCGGGTGTTAATTACTGGCTGATGAGGAAGTGGTGTAGAGCCTGCCATGCGCTCACGGGGTTCTGGCCTGATTTATTCCGGAGGGCTGGGCTTTGCCAGGGATCCAGCACAGAAAGGGAGAGAGAGCCTGAAACTGCTGCTAAAACCTAGGAGGAACCAAAGTTTTACAGTGAATCATTCTCTTAAACGTGGCTTCAAATTAACATGGAGATTTTAGGCAAGGTTGAGCATTATTTAAGCACCCGATGGTTTAAATCTGCTGCTTCGGACATCCCTGAGCTATGTCACAGCCTGGTTTTGCAGGGAAATGCTGTTTCTCCCTTGCGCTTTTGCACGCTAAGTTGACTTGTGAATTAAAGCGAAGAAAAGCGTATTATATGAATAGGTGAATGGGCCGAGGGTTAGTCACCAAATGCCAAAATTTCTCAGTGCAACGAGTTGAAAATAAGACCTGTGATCCTTGCACTGGTGCACAGTCAAACCTGATGGAGAGAGATTAGAAAAACAAGGGAAAAAGTCATTTTTCTTTTGTTTTGTTTTGAATTATCTGTTTTCCTGGCTTTAGGAAAGCCTTTCCAGGCTTCCTTTCCTTCAAAAAGGAAAGAAAAGGTGGAGGAAATACATCATTCCTCTCCCCAGATGTCTCTTGCTCAATGCTCGGAGTTGGGGTTCCTTATTCCAAGCAAAGGTTTCCAAAGCTCCGTGCAGGTGATGCTCTTGCTCTTCTGTTGCACGGGTCTTCTCAGCACCAGCTTCACTGGGTGTTAGCAAAATGGAAAGCGCTGGTATAAACCAGGCTCCAACACACTAAAAATTCATTAATGGATTAATTAAAAAAAAAAAATGGGGAGAAAAGTTGACTGCTCTTGGCTTGTTCAGCCTGATTGCAACCGGTTGTAGCTAAATTGTGTCTAGAAATGTCATTTTTAGGACAGATTTCACCCTGTTATTACGTCCTGAAGTGTAATAGCCTCAGTATTTGGGATCTGCTGGCCACTGAACATCATATAACTCTCAGCCCATCTCTGCTCCCCCCCTTGCAGCTTGTACGCTTGTAAAAGGAAAGGGATATGATCTCTTCTGCTGCCCTGAGTCACTCACCGTCTGCTAAGAGCCGGGTAAATACAGCTCCCTCATCTTTGGGTGCAGCCCTGAGTTGCTGTTACTTCTTCAAACCTTGCTTTAAATTCTCCATTCGGCTCCCGCAGGGAGAAGCAGCACCTTCCTTCGCAGAGCTGGGGGTTTTTAAAACATTTCCCAGGCCACGAGCTGCGTCGCCACTTTTTCTCCCCATCTCTGATCCGCACCAAGTCGGGTGGCGGAAATGAAGGGTGCTGCCCTGCATTGTCAGAGCTGCAGACACAGCTTTTNTGGGCGGTGGAAATGAAGGGTGCTGCCCTTCGCTGGGTGCTGCCCTGCATCGTCAGAGCTGCAGACACAGCTTTTCCAAGCTCCTCTTTTTATTAAACATCACTTTTGTGCTCTCTGCTGCTATGTTGAGGTGGTGGAGTCTCCGTCTCTGGAGACATTCAAAACCCGCCTGGACACGTTCCTGTGCAATCTGCTCTAAGGTGGCCCTGCTCTGGCAGGGGGGTTGGACTAGATGATCTACTAAGGTCCCTTCCAACCCTATGATTCTATGTTTATACAGCCATACGAACCTTTCCAGGAGTTGTATGGTCTCCCAGTGCCAGTTTCCTGCTCCACATCCCTTTTCTTTCACGCATTAAACCTCCCTGAGCCCAGGTGGAATAATTTCCCTTCGCTTTTTCCTACTCACGCGAGCACTGGGCAGCCCAAGGGGGTGTTGGAAGGGAGGCGTTGTTCACAGTACGGAGCTACGACAGGTATATCTGGACATCAATCCCCTGTCCTGGGCTCTGAGCAACTGCCTGGGGGACGTTTGTCCCTGCTCTTGATAGGTTTTGAGCTGCCACTGCATCCTTTGCTGCTGCAGGATCGGAATGGGCTCTGTCATAGAATCATGGAGTCGCCCAGGTTGGAAGGGACCTTTTCAGATCATCGAGTCCAACCGTCAACCCAACTCTGACACAAACCATCACTAAGCTGTACCTCTAAGCACTGTGTCTGCCCGTCTTTTAAATACCTGCTAGAATATCTCGAGTTGGAAGGGACCCATAAGGATCATTGGTGCCATCACCACTTCCCTGGGGAGTCTCTTCCAGCGACCTGCCGCCCTCTTCATGAAGAACATTTTCCTAATGTCCAGTCTTAACTTCAATTAACATCTTTAGAAATGCTTGTGTGATTACAGCACCTAACTAATAGACCTTATTTAGGACAAAATAAAACTTTCTTACTTCCCTGAGTTGCAGAGCAATCAAGAAGGATCCATCACAAGCTTAGTCATGGCAATAACTGTTCTAAACAGATGCTACATACCATGAATGCCAGAAACTAATGTTTTTGTCTCTTTTTTAATGGTCCCTCTTCATCTTCACGGAATCAGGGAACGTCAGAGTGGGAAGGGCCCTCTAGAGCTCATCCAGTCCAACCCCCTGCCAAAGCAGGATTGCCCAGAGCACCTCACTCAGGGCTGCACCCAGACGGGGCTTGACAGTCNTACTTACTATATACACAGCAGCATCCTGTATAGTAGTATCCATCTACTACCTGTACTACTATATGCACACCCTTCCCTATTCTTCAATAGCAGAAGGACAGAAAGGACCCAATATTAGAAGGAACCCAAACAGAAGCATTATCATCCGTTCCAGGATGAGTAACGCCTCAGCAGAAAGCTGTGAACACCGTACTGAGGTGATCACACATCGCTGTCATCGGGGCTGCAACCTTTTGCCCTGCTGACCAAATGTTGGGAATTGTTCCCAGAGCAGAGGCTTCACCTTTCTTGTGCCTCTACAGCTACAATAATAAAAAGTGAGCAAAAACGTTGAGCAGCTGCGGGTGGAGGTTGACACAGATGTAAGAAAAATACCCTGAAATCCGCAATACCAGAGTGTCGTAACAAAAATACTCCACATAACCCTGATTGCAATCTGTTGTTAAAAATTTGGTTACATTGATTTTTTGGGAGTAATTATTGAAATAAAGCCACTTAAATGGAGCTTTGCTGTTGCGGAACCCGAGCGTTGAACTCAGTAAAGGGTTAACGCCGGCCGCTTGTGCCGCTGCTGCCTTCCCTCTAATTGCTCTCTGCTCCTGCCAGGCGGAAGTTGGAGCCAGCAGTTCAAGTTCAAGGCTTCCCCGTGTGCATGTGGGCGCTTTTTCGGCTCCACGGAGGAGGGCAGGAGCCGGCCGGAGCGAGGAAGGGCCGGCGAGCAGCGAGCAAACCCCTCTGGCCAGAGCTTCAAGGATGGCTCAAGCCTCTGAGTGCCGAAATTCCCACCTTTATTACTACAGCATCAAATTTGCCCTGTCCACCTACGCCACCCTCTTCTCGGTAGGTGCTCCGGTTGCTTTTCTGTCCTTCCTGGTGTTTTTCCCCCCACCACACCACCCCTCTTGCTTGGATTTTAATTTGCAGTATTGAAATTTTCCCTTCTGAAGCATGAAATTCTCATGGGAAAACCTGGTGCAGCGAAGCCCCTCATGCTGGGTCCAAAATGGGCAATGATGGGCAAACCTGCAGGTTTTGGTGGGTTTAAGAGCATCTCCCTTTCCCCAGAGCCGCTCTTGCAAATCCCTCGGAGCGGCAAGTCACGTTTTGAGGCATAAACAGGGAAATGTCATGTTTTCACCACTCAAGGACCCCTTGGGCCACCCGGATCCCCCTGCCCCTCTCGGCCATTGCCTTTACATCGTTCCACAGGGACAAGGCATGAAAGCAGACATCGCCTGACGGGTATTTTAGCCAGGTTGGTTATTTTAAGAGGCAAAAATAAAGCTTGTTTTTAAGCAGTTTCGAATCATTGAGCTACAAGCGGGGTGAGGCATCCCCGGCGCTTGGGAGGTGCAGACACGTGTCGGAGCAGGGGAGGGGGAAGCAAGAAATTCCCTATCCCTTTGTGGGCTGTGGCTCCTCAGTTAACGCACGAGGTACGGAATTAGCACCTTCCTGGGATTACTCTTGGGGAATCCAGTCCATATTTACGGATATTTCCTCTCGAGGTCTAATTAATCCTCTTTCCCCCTCGCCCGCTGGGCGTGTATAGTGGTGTGTGTCTAATCGGATGGGTGCAATTGCAGAAATATCTGCACGAGTTCTCAGGCAGGTTGCGAAGGGTAAACGGGGTTACAGGCAGAGTTTGAAAATGCTTTCTGTTTCCTTATTTATTTAATTTTTTTTTGATGAATGAGCTCATTGGGAGGGCAGTGCTTGCCCTCGCTAGCAGGGAATGGTGAAGCCCGTTGTCCCGTTTTGCCCATCCCAGGGCCAGAATGAGAATAAGGAAAAGTGGGGTTTTTTGTTGAGTATGAAGGCTCCCGAGGGGAGAGGAGACGCAAATATCTCCCACGGGGTGGCCAGGACCCTCATGGGACTCCCACCACACCCAGTGAGACCAAAAAAAATCCAGATTTTGTAACCCGTTAGTAGCTGCGGTTTGAGTTTTGGGTGAGGATGGCACAGTATTTTTGCGGGCAGAATTAATCTGCGGGAAAACCCGTCGCTGTAGTTTTGGTTTCTCTAAAGAGCTGGATTTCGCTTGGCTTGAGGTTTCCCAGAAGGGGATGGGGAAGAGGGACAGGGTTTTTCTTTTCTCCCAGCTAAGCTGAACCCAGGTCGGGGCTGCGCTTTGCTAACGTAGATTAACCATGGGATGCACCCGCACAATCGTGATATCAGATGCTTATTGATTGCTGGGGCATTTTGGGGGGTTCAGTGGGGCATCCTGGCAAGATGAGACTCAGTCATTTCCCGATGGATGGGAAATAGCTGCAAAAAAGCCACTCTGAATGGCTCTGACCCAGCCCGCCGTTAGCCCTGGGATGGTCCTCATGCGGGGACATTGCCCCATCGATTCCCTACGGATCGCGCGGCTCCTGCCAGCTTTTCAGCCGCCTGACCTACTTCTGGCCTCATTTGCACATGTCACCGCCAAATTAATTCAACGGCTCTGCCGAACCCTTCAAAGCCTCGTTAACCAGACGTGACCGGGGCTGAGTTTTTCCCTGGCCCTTGATAAAAAAAAAAAAATGATTGTGTAGGAACTTCTCATGAAACCTTCAAAAATTTAACCGCCCTGGAGGAAAATTCAGTGGAATAAGTCTTGAGTTGGTTCATCATGAAGGATCAAGGAGGTCTAGGGGGAGGATCATCATAGTTTTCTGGAGCAGAGTTGGCCCAGTCTGCAGGAAACTGGTTCTAATGCCGCTAGATCCTTTCCAGTACTTTCCTGTAAAGCAAGAAGGTATTTATAGGTGGGAAAATCAGTAAAGGAGTGTGGGATATGCAAGGAAGTGACTTTAAACCAAATACAGAGCAAACGGCAGAGATATTTGAGCATTGCGGTTGCACCTGCTGGTTTTCTACAGGTAGATTTAATCCTCGTTGTCGAGGACTCAGCGGAGCGTAGATTTGAAGTTTTCTAAAAGAAACGCTTCTTTCCTTTTCTTACTTTTCCCATGAAACTGAAAACTGCTGTTTTAATTGACCCCTACAATAACGTATTTTTTTTTACATTCCTGCCTACCATCAGCAGTTAAGCATTATACGATGTATTTAATCGCTATGTTATTAATCTTGTGGATCTATCTTTTAATGACTAGCGCATTCAGTGCTTTCTATATCGCGGTTTCTCGCCTTCACGTTACAATAAAACCTTCTGAGGAGGAGCAGGAGTGCCCTGTCTGCTAATTTGAAGGCAGACGGGTCTTCAAAAGCTGGGAAAAATTATTCTGCTGTGAGTTGGGGATTTGAAAAACAAGAGTTTTGCCCTTAATTTTGCACCTCAGGCCATCTTGGATGGAGAATGAAGTGATGGCCCATTCCCTCTGCGCCTGCCTGGACCACGGCTCTGACTCACGGAATCTGGCTGCCGGGGTCTGCGTGGGCTTGAAGCCACCGTCATCGTGACTTTTTTGGTGTTCTTGAGTAAGGAGAAATTATTGCTTCGCGTTAGCGAGGCGTTGACTCATCCAATTAATGCTGTTCGCCCTGGAATGAGCCGTATCTGCCATTTGGCCCTTGGCAGGCTTCAAGGTTGCTCTGCCTTGGCTGTGTTAACATCCCCTTGGATTCGTGGTGGCCATTTGCTCTGGTGGTGGCTGAGAGGAACGCCTGTTACTCGGGTCTTTTGAGTCTTGGACAAGGGAAAGGTGGCATCTCTTAGGTATTTAGCGGGATTTTTAGTGGGATGCTCTGAGGGCTGTGAGGACAGGCTGAGAGAGCTGGGAGGGTTCAGCCTGGAGAAGAGAAGGCTCCAGGGAGACCTTCCAGCCCCTTCCAGTTCCTCAAGGGGCTCCAGGAAAGCTGGGGAGGGACTCTGGATCAGGGAGGGGAGCCGTGGGACAAGGGGGAAGGGTTTGACACCGGAAGAGGGGAGATTGAGATGAGATGTGAGGAAGAAATTCTTTGCTGTGAGGGGGGTGAGCCCCTGGCCCAGGCTGCCCAGAGAAGCTGTGGCTGCCCCATACCTGGAGGGGGTCAAGGCCAGGTTGGACGGGGCTTGGAGCAGCCTGGGCTGGTGGGAGGTGTCCCTGCCCAGGGCAGGGGGGGGCACTGGATGATCTCTAAGGTCCCTTCCAACCCAAACCGTTCTGTGATTCTATGGTTTTTAGGACAGGGTAGGACCCTATGTGTCTCTCGGTAGCACTGGTGGGACTATGCACGTCTCTTGTGCTGCCTCTGTGTCAAAGCCAAGTCGTGCAAGGATGGAGAAGCAGTCACAAGCACCAGAGACCCCATGGCTTGAAGAGAACTTTGCAAACTCCCTGTGTCACCGCTGCATTAGCTGCAAGCTCAAGCCACCCATTTGGAACCCCCCAAACCCTGCCAGCATCTTTAGAGCTGTGTATTATATTATTTTCTGCTCATTAGTTGCCTTTTATCCCACTTCTTGACGTCCAGGTCTCAAAATGACTTTGCGATCAGTGGGANAGAAATTCCTGGAGAAGTAAACCAGCATCTCTGTCACCCCACTAAGAAGAGACAAGGCTGGAGCAAAACAGTTTTGGAAATGGGCTGCAAAGGTGGGGATGGATTGCTCATCGCAACTTGTATTGGGCGGAGAAATTCCAGTTTGCAGTTTTATCCACTCAGGAAAATGGGAGGGCGGGAGGAGAGCGAGTCACGGTGGTCCTTTTTGGAGTGGGAATGGAGGTTGGACATACCAGAGCAGCTGGTCGCTGCCCTCCATCCCATGCCCACTCAGCTCCAACAGACTCCACCGAGCCCTAAAATCAAGCAGGGCAGGAATGAAAACCCGAAGTGGTTTCTTCCCAGTTTATAAGAGGCAAATTGATGCAGGACGCCTTCATCACGCGGTCTGGCGGAGTTGCAGCCGCCCCCTTGGCTTTCCCTGCGGTGATAGTTCAATCGCGTGGTTATTATCATATAGAAACGGGGTAATCATCCTCTCGTTAGACGCTAAGCGCAGATTTACTTTTTCTCTTAGATGCATTGCAGAGCAGTTGTGATTACCGGCTGCTGTCTGTCCTGGTATTTGTACTGCATTAAGGTGATCACCGGGCAATTAATATGTAACTAGAGAGGATTTAGCAGCAAATTTCATTATGTGCTTTACCATGTCATCCAGTGTGGGTGGTAGGAAAGGGTTGTGATGCCAGGAATCGAAAATATCTGTGCTGATTGAATTTGTATGGCAAACCCACCCTTCTCTCCCCGAGAAAGCCGGCGAGGGCAGGCAGGACAGGCTTCGCAAGGCGCGATGCGAATTTTTCCTGCTGCTTCTGACGCTCATCTGCGGCCGAAGGGGGACGGGATGATCAGGTTTTTCATGAAATGTATGGTTATTGCCCTTGCAGTTTTTTACGGTGCTGGATAGGTCCTGGCAAAGAAGTGGATGGCGTCAGTTTGTTCCAAATCTGCCATTTTTTCACAGAAATGACACTTTTCAGGGAATGCTGGTTTTTCCCTCCGGCTATTTTCCGTCCCAGCTCCCTCTGCAGCAGCATCACTATCTGCTTCTGCTTCCAAAACTCGTTATATTCCAGCAAGCCTTTATTTGCAGTCTGCCTTTGCTGGGAGATGTGCCAGTATTTCCATTCCCTTCCTCGAGGTGTGTCTCGCTTCTCAAGATGCTTTCTTGTGCTTTAAGCTGCTTTGAGTAGAACCAACTCTTCTTCTTTGTTAATTGTGGGTTGGTTTTAGCTGTCAGGGTGTGGACATGGGTTGGGGTCCAGCCTGCAGCGCTAACCCTTGGCAAAACAGGTTGCAAGGGGCTGGGGGACCTTTTAAACTAGGAGCTAAGAAAGGGGAGAGACAAGAAATTCAGTTGGATCAGCTCAATATATCCTTGTTACGAAGCCAGGCTGGGCGGAGAATGGCTGGAGAGCAGCCCTGCGGAGAAGGACTTGGGGCTGTTGATGGGTGAGAAGCTCAACATGAGCCGGCACCGTGCGCTGGCAGCTCAGAAACCCCCCACATCCTGGGCTGCACCCCCACAGCGTGGGCAGGGGGTGAGGGGGGGATTCTGCCCCTCTGCTCCGCTGGGTGAGACCCCCCTGCAGTGCTGCCCCCAGCGCTGGGGCACCCACAGCAGAAGGAGACGGAGCTGTTGGAGTGGGGCCAGAGGAGGCCCCGGAGATGCTGGGGGGGCTGGAGCCCCTCTGCTGTGGGGACAGGCTGNCAGAGCACTGGAACAGGCTGCCCAGAGAGGTTGTGGAGTCTCCTTCACTGGAGACATTCAAAACCCGCCTGGACGCGTTCCTGGGTGATGTGCTCTAGGTGACCCTGCTCTGGCAGGGGGGTTGGACTAGATGATCTTTCGAGGTCCCTTCCAACCCTATGATTCTATGATTCTATGATGGGTATTCCCAGGGTCTAGTTTGAGTTACTTGCCCATAGATCACACACAGCCGTTTCTAAGCCATGAAACCCAAAAAAAGCCCTGCAGCGTGGCCTGGGTTTCTGGCAGTATCTCCCCATGCTGTGCAGCGCCTTTTCCCCACTGCATTTGCGTTTCCCTGTTGCCTTTGCAGGGCAAATACGCAGTGCCGAGCCCCGCTCCGCACAAGATGGGTGTTAGCGTGTCACTGATGGGGCTTTCCCTGCCAAAGTCATGGCCGTGGCGATGCTGGGAGGATGGACCAGCACCGTTCTAGAGCAGCCTCATGTGTGCCATGTACTTTAAATTTTTCAAGGATACTTTCAGCCCTGTAAAAGCCATTTTTAGGGAATTCACGTGTTTGTCCTGCAGACCCTCCTCCGTTTCTGTCCCTTGCTGGCAGGTGAAGCCCTTCCCATACACGCTGCTCCCTCAGCCCTTCAAGCATTCAGCCCTCATCCGCCTCCCGGCTTTGCTCCCTGCGCTTCCCGTGATCTCTTCCCTCGCTCACACTGCAGGTGGATTAATTAAAACAGAGAAAGTGCTTCTGATTGGCACGCAGGAGGAACGGCAGGGATTAGCAGGGTGTGCATTAATGTCTACCCCCCGCCTTCAAAGCCAAATGTATTTCCTGGGACACTGTATAAGAGATAAACATTAAATCAAACCTAATCCCAACGCACCAACCTGATGCTTAAAATAGAGTATAAAGATGAAACCGTGATTAAAAGCCTGTTAATAGAAATAGGCCTCTCTGTGTAGTTTCAAATAACTAAAATATCATGAGTCTAAATTTCACTTTCTGAGAAATTTCAATTCCTTTATAGATAAACTGGAGCCTGGAAGTGGACAGAGATTGACAGACATAAACTAGCTCCCAAACTGCACCAGAAATGGTGTCTGGGCAGAGTGGAAAGGAAAAAAAATAAACAAACTTTCCCCCACAAAGCTAAGACTGTGCAGGAAAATTAGGGATTTGGTGTGAATTAGCAGGAAGAGTTTGAGCAAACTCATTAGGAGCAATGAAGCCTTTTGGAAAGGTGGAAGTGATGGTGTCGTTCGTCTCATTGGCCAGTCTTCAAACTAGGACAAATAGAAAAGGAGAAAGTTATGGAAAAGGAGCAAGAAAAGGGCATTTTTTCTCCTCTTTGGAGATGTAGGTTTTTGAGTTCGAGTGTCTGTGGCTGGGGGCTTTCCCCCAGGAGCCTCCCACTGACATTTAGGGTGGGGAAGGCAGCAAAAAGCAATGTGAAAAGGTCTCCGGATGCTCCTTGTTTTCCTCGCTGACCTTTTCAGGTGACAGCTCGGCGCCGGCTGAGAAGCTGCTCGCCTCCGGCTGCGCCGCAGGGCCGATGGGCACGATGCGAACGGCTCCTGACAGCACCAAACGCTTGGGATCGCGTTGCTGGCTTTGATGTTGAAGGAGCTGAAGGGATGCAAAGAGCCCTTTGCGGAGCCTTGCTTTATCCCGGCATCGTTAGGCTCTCTTTTTCAATCAGAGCTGTTTCATTGAAGGGGAAGAGGGGGGAAGAAGGCTGTCATAAATAATCCGTTGCTTTTCTTTATGGCACTTTTCATGCAGGGATCAAAAGCGCTTCATAACGGTGCAGTTAGCTTTGTTTCTAATTGTTGGTGCTGGCGTGTGAAGAGAGGGCGAGCTGTGGGTTTGGGTGCGAGCCGGCGCTCAAGCCAGGTGTAAAAATGCTGGAGGGAAACGAGCGGTTTTGGGGGTCGTGCTGTCTCAGGGTGGCGTTTGGGAGGGTGGGCTGTGGGTCCTAATGATTATCAGACTCAAGACAAGGGCCAAGCTGAGCATCCAGACAAATTGTAAAGCTATGGGCAGGGAGGGGAGAGGAAAAACTTATCAAACCCCAGCTTAAAGGTAGATTGATCATGCTGCAATTATACGACCCCTTCCCAGCCAGAGGGAGAGCAGCCCAGCCTTGAGCAAAGGGGATGAGTGCTGATGGCACCATTTGGGACTGGGTGGCAAATGGCCTGGAGTTGCGTGGGTTTTCCTTGGCCATCTGGGACATCTTCAACCTCCACCTCTCCCTTGAAGCCTCTGCTTTTTTCCCTGTTGGTGTCTGAATCCCATCCCGTGCTTCTCTTGCAGATCCTCGGCCTCATGATCCTGTGCGTTGGGATTTATGCCGAAGTGGAGAGGCAGAAGCACAAAACCTTGGAAGGGATCTTCCTGGCTCCCGCCATCATCCTCCTCCTGCTGGGCTTTACCATGTTTGGCGTCTCCTTCGTGGGCATGGTGGGGTCCCTCAGGGACAACCGGACACTGCTGAAGATGGTAAGGCAGCCCTCGGGATGGTCTGGGTGATGGCAAGGGGGCAAATTAATGTATCCTAACGAGTCACCACCATGACTTAGAGCAACAATGCACCCCTTCCTGGATTTAAATGCTTGCATGATGTGGCTGCTCAGTGTTTTCAGCTCAGCCATGAGCCAGTGGAGGGGTAATGGGGAGAGGATATATTTAAATTGCAGAGCTGGCACCCTAATTTCCCTGTTACCCACGGCTGAGTGCCTCCCGACACCTGCGGGAAGCGCTGCTGCCTTTCTCTGTGGGTAACAAGGGAGTTATTTTTGGGGATGAGATCTCACCTCTGGTGGAGCAAAGTCTCCACTCTTAAGTTTATTCTAGCTGTGACAATGCCGATAGAAAATACCTTCATTTCCTTTTGCAAGGGAGTTCTTAGCAGAGGGAAAAAAAAACCTTTGAAATCCAAACTGGAAGAGATCCAGGACACCAGGGCAAAGCTGTTCACTCCTAACCTGCTTTCCAGGGCTTTTGTTGGTGTGTTGAGCATCCGACCACCTGCAGCTCATCCCTGCCCTTGCTCTGGGATAACACCTCTGCCTCCAGCGAGGAGCTGGAGGACCTGAATTATAATCTGTTCCCTCCATTCAGAGGGGAGCGAAGCTCTTCCACCGTGCTCAGCCAGGGCCAAAGTCCGTTGATGAGCTCCATGACAGCCCTGTTGACTCTTGGGCTGTGTCAGACACTCCCTCGGTGAAGAAGTTGCTTTCGGATGAATAATCCGTGCTGGTCCACGGAGCCTTCCTGCCAGCGCACGCATGCTCTGCATGCTAAGGGTTTGCATAACACCTTCATCTCCCACTGGTTTAGGTTGATTGGTTTATTAAAATCAAACACTCTGGGTTGCTAGCGCTCACTTGTACCAGCTTGCAATATTGCTTTTAAAAATTACTCGGCATTTGCATTTCCAACTAATACAGATGGGACCCCGAATTGGAAAACCAATGTTGTCTTTGCTTCAGTATGAGCAGATGAAATTATTGTTGCTTTTTCAATACCTCTGGGTTTGAGCCACCTGCGATAGGTGGCTGTTTGCGTTGCCCTTAGGAAGGTTGCTGGGGTCATGGAATCGCTTAGGTTGGAAGGGATCTTTCAGATCATCTACTCCAACCATAAGGGTCACGCCTGGGCAGCGAGCGAGCAGAAGAGGAGGTTTCCCATCACATCTCCATTGCGGCGCGGCACCGCCTGCTCCCGCCAGGAGCTGCCTCCCGACCCCGCGTGTTTGGAGGAGTCTCCGCGTGGTGGCCGGAGACATCCCGTCCAAGTGATACTTGTGGTGTTTCAATAGCCCTGCCGGCTTGCTTGCTTAAATATTAATTTTTCCATCAATTCCCTATCAACTGACTTTTTTCTTCCTGTTTAGATGCCGAATGAGAGCAGGGGGCGTTTGCCTGGACTCAGTTATACCTCTGACATATAACCATCTTTTTCCTCTCCGTCAAAGCAACCGGCAAAGCTCTGTAACTTCTAAGCCTAGAAAATATTTTTCTGCCCAAGCTGAAGTTAAGTTGCTGGTGGAGAACATTTAATCTTTATTCTCGTTTGTCTGCTTTTAAAGCTGTACAGTATTGTGTTCCTTCTACCTAGGCTTAGTCCAAAGAAGGATAAGTACTTCAAATTTCTGATTATATTTTTCTTTCTGTGTTAATACTCATGAATCACGGCTAATACTCTGTTTCCACAAACCCGGACCGAATTTGGAAGTGGAAAATTGACACATCAGAGGGTAGGAAATCTCATCCTTGGAGCGATTCAGGGCGACACAAGCCCGAGCTCATTAACTGTATTTCACAGGTTGTCGGCCAAATCAATTCTGTGATGGGCACAGCTGAGAAAAAGAAATAATCCTGCCCATTTGGGTTGGCTTTTTCTCCCTGTGGATATAAGCAGCTTCACGCCTGCCATGTGGAATAAATAAAGCAATACTCTTGCAAGTCACAGCGCACAATAGCACTTGCATCCCTTTTGGCTAGGATATAAGAAAGGGGATGTTTGTCTCGTGGGTCGAAATAGGTTGTATTTCTGGGTGGTGGGTTTCCAGGGTTACTCAAGACTCCTCGCCTGCCTTTAGCGGGCTGCAGAGCAGCACAATTGGCCCACTACTGCATTAATTGTCTGTTTTCCAGGAGCAGATAAATTAGGTGATATTTCATAGAATCGTAGAATCTGGAAAGGACCTTTAAGACCATCAAGTCCAACCGTTGACCTAGCACTGCCAAGTTGACCACTAAACCATGAATCCACTAAACCACTATCCATTTCTGCTATTGGATCCAGCCTTATTCCCCGTCTTGGAGCTGAAATGCTGTTTTCCCCATGGATATATTCAGCTTGGTGGGCATCAGCGCGAGGAGGAGAGCACAAAAGGAGTGAAGCATTTTGGAAATGCTCTCGATGATGAGATAAATAAGGGTGTTCCTCACGCAGGCATTGCACAGCCACACAAATACGGGAGGTATTTCTGGTCTGCACGGAGGCGAAAAGCATAACGCCGCCTCTTCTTGTAGGAAGTAGCATTGCAAGTTCAGAGAGGACAAAAAAATGGACTTCAAGATCATCTCTAAGAGCCCGGGCCACAAGCGTGAGTTTGCATGTCCACTGTGGCTTGCTCTGCCACCTGGAATGAGCCGTGGAGGACTTGCCCACTCAAAGGGGTTGTAGGTCGCATGGGAGCAACCTTGGATTAGTGTTTTCCTGGTGGAGATGCAGCTTATCCCAGCAAAAGTGCTTTATCCTTGTATCTGAAACCAGTTCCCCGGTGAAAGCGGGCTGCACTGGGAAGACCCTTGCTGCTGGCGTGGTTTTATGGCGCTGAATTAGTTGGTGCTTTGTGGGCTCCACCTGCTCACAGTCATATTGGCAAAACCATGCGGCCACGCCAGGGCTTCTCTGTTGTTTTTGTGTTGGAATTGTCTGTGAAATACGTTAGTGTTTCCATCCAGCACCCGAAGGTGGGTGCTCCTACCAGGAATTCGCAGTGGGTTTCAGTGCGGGACATCCTCTCTCGTGCGGCAGCCTCTCGAGGTGTGGGAGACTGGGGGCTGCTTTCCTTTGTAGAAGTTGTTTCACACTGGTTTTCCGCTAAATTTTACCAGGGAAACTCTTGAAAAGCCGTTTTTTGTTAGTGGGGGTTTGCAATCTGTTCACCTTGAGGGGGAATCCGGTGGTTGCTGGGACAGCAGCGGAGAGAGCTCTGCCCTGTGAGCCCCAAAAATGGACTCGGGACAGACCCTGGCGATTGTATCATGAGACAGCATAAAAATGCATATATTGATGCTGACGGAAAATGGATGCACGAATCCCTTTGGGCTCTGAGGAGCTTGTGCGTGCAGATGTCCTGCAGCTGCTCCAACGCCCGCACATGCGGCTTGAGGGAACCCACGCTACCGATGAGCACAAAACCGCCCCGAACTTCAAATTGCTAATAAAAATCAACTATTCTCTTCATCTAAAAATGCATCTTGTTAATCTGGAGAGCAAGCAATAAATTGCTCTCTGCTGGGGAGGAAAAATTTCAATGCCCTACAAAAATTCGTCAGATAGCACTTGACATTAATAACCTTTTTTCTATTTTTACAGGAAAAATGTAGGTGCGGGTGTGTCCATGCTTGTTAAATCCTCATTCATCTCAGTCACTTACTGCTGACAGATGGATTTTTATTTTCCTTATCCCGCTGGACAAAAATTGACCAACATTTCACTTGGGCAAAACAATTTGAAAAGCCACCCAGCTCCTAAATCCGCTCCTTGATATATTATTCCAATATCCGCCCTGCAAGGTATCACAAATTACATTTTGGTTTTAATCTTTTCCTTATCAATCTCCTTCTCTCCAGTCGTCACCTGTAATTGCCACGCACAGCCACGAGTCTTCCCCGCACGGCAGCCCGATTATCACCTCTTTAATGACTTCTCTAATAACCTGAGCAAAGTCGATTCAATAAAGCCGCCTGCTTGCAATTCTCAGCTCAAGTTTATTAAAAAAATTAGAGGCAAAACCCCGGGATTTTAGCTGCTGGTGTGTGTAATCGGTGTTACAGAGATTTGTACTTAATAGGCGGGTTAAGAGGTTTTATTTGGAAATCAGGTTTCTTCTGTCACCGGTAACGTTTGCGAGGCTGCAGGAGCTGCAGAGTGCCTGGTGAAGACGGCTTGCCTTTGCTTTGAGGGGGTTCAGGGTGATTGAGCGAATGGACTGTAAAAATCAACCTTTCTCTTCCTCAGTGGGATGCTGGGGGGAGGCTGGGGTGGTTTGGTTGAGGAACTGGCAATGTAATGGGACAGGCTGCTCCAGCAATGGGGTTTGCAGGTGGATATGCCCAAACTGGCTCCTCTCCGTGGCTTTTTTGGAGCTGTTTTTGCTAGAAATGTTTCATATCTCACTCAGCATCTCCTACCTGGGGGCTTGGAACCCGTGTGTTCATCCCATGGATATTTTACCTTCCAAAAAGTCAGTAAAACTCTGAATTTTCAGAGCCAATTTCAATAGAGTGGTATTTATTTTATGCGGAACAGAAGAGAGACGAGGGTCCAGGACGAGAAATCTGACTTTCCCATTTTTCTCTTCCATTCGGTGAGCTTTTTGTGGTCCTCCTTTCCTGCCTTGGGTTTGCCAAAATTTATCACCCAAGGCAGGATTTGACTTTGGTTTCGTGGCAGCGAGACATCAGCTGCTGCAGCAGCTTTTTTGGCCTTTCGCAGGTGTTATATATAAATATATAAACAACATAAAAAAATATATATAGAAAAAAAATGCTTGTGTGTATATATATAAATGTATATTTATACAGCCATTTCCAAATGTCAGCAACAGCAAGATGTGAAAGGCAAACTCCGGTGACCACCACCAGCTTCGCCACTTATTTTCTTTGCAATTTTGTATTTTTATTCTCAAGGTTGACCCATGATGCAACTTCCCGAAGCTGGGCTTGAAATGTGCCTTTCACCCCCCCCTTCTCCAGCCCCTGATTGCACGTGCAAATAAAGGGATTAAATGCTGGGAGATGGCAGATATGTCAGGTTTGAAGAGGGGAGCGAGTACGGCTGCGGGGAAATGGTTGGCAATCACAGAGCTATTGTGTGGATGGAGAATCGTCCTTCTCCTGGGAAGATAAATTCCCCCTTGAAGAGAGTCAGCTACTACAGTGATTTGAAGCTTGGGGGCCCTGAATAAAAGCAATCAGAATAACGCAGGTGTGAAGGAGCACTTTGAGGTCTGAGCTGGTCCAAGCAGCTGGGGTTTTTTCCGATTGTGCAGAGAAAGGGGCAAAAATTACGTGGAAAAACTCTGTTACAGCAGTGCTGTATAAAGCATCCCTCTGACACATCGCCAGCGCTAATTCCTCACCCCATCGCAGCCCCTTAAAACCCGTTTTAAGTCAGAGAGGGTAAAATTACCAGTAAGTAGCACCTTCCCCTTGTTCTTCTTCTGCGCTCGGAAGAATTATGTGAAATAATTAATGTCTTGTGAGGGCATTGCCTGCACTTAAACCACTTGGATATTTGATTTGGGTGAATTCTCGTGGTTTCACGGTGCTGGAAAACCTCTTGATTGAGAGCAGAGGGTTTGCAGGGTGTATCCAGCTCATCCATTTACCCCGGGCTGTGCTCACCTCCAGGGCAGCAAAAAGAAATAGTGTCTTGAATATTTGCAATAAAGAGGCAAATTTCCAAGACCAGGGGGCTTGGAAAAGCCTTTGGGATCAACCCAAAGGCTCGGAGTTGTCCCCTGAACATGGTGACGTCGGTGGCTGGAGGAATTTGGGGTGAATTTGGGCTGGCTTGGGTTTGCAAAGTTTGCATCTGATGGCTGGAAGTGGGGTTTTCTGTCCCTGCAAAAGGAACGAGGGAGAACCAGGCAGTTTAGCAAAAAAATGAGATATTTATGGGCAATATGGAGATCCCTACCAGAAAAAAAAAGAAAGCAATTTCCAGCTGAACTGGGATTTGACCAGCATTTCCTTTAGGCTGTTTTTCTGCCCTCTTAGAGGACGAAGAAGGGGAAAGAGTTGCCCCTTCTGCTGTAGCCACAGCAAGAGACCCTGCTGCGTGGTCTTTCCCATCGGTGAGATGCAGCTTTTGGCGAAGCGGTTGCAGGTTTTGGTTGCAAAAGAGGCAGGTTTTGGAGGTCGGGTGCATCCAACTTCCTCGAAAGTGTGGTGTGTTATGAACCAGGGCAGCATCGATGGCTGAGACAACAGCCCTCGGTGGCTCTGGCTCTGTGGTGTGATGGAGGCCGTCCAGAGGGACCTGGTCAGGCTGGAGAGGTGGGTCCGTGCCAACCTCATGAAGTTCAACCACTCCAAGTGCAAGGTCCTGCACCTGGGTCACGGCAATCCCAGGCACAGATACAGGTTGGGCGGAGAATGGCTGGAGAGCAGCCACGAGGAGAAGGACTTGGGGGTGTTGATGGGTGAGAAGCTCAACATGAGCCGGCACCGTGCGCTGGCAGCTCAGAAACCCCCCACATCCTGGGCTGCNTAACACATCAAGAGTGGTGGAAAACTTATCATTAAAAGATTCCTCCTGGTCACAGGTTTGCTGAGGAAATGAAGCTGCGTTTCTGTGTTTGAACTCATCCAGGGTTATAACCCCAAGAGAGATCACCAGGCATTTTTCCACCTGCTTTTGTCTACTTGCGGGGAAATTTTAGGTTATTTGAAGGATGATTTGTGCACAGCATCACTGCAAACCCCCAGTTCTCTTTATGCTCCCTGGGGTCCGGGGTCCGCTGCCCTGCGGGGGGCGATCAGCTCCCCACATCCACAATGAAGACTTTTCTCTGGATATTTCAATATCGGCAGGTTTCGATGGTGCTGCTCTAACTCTCCCAGAATTGAATCCCTGACAATTAGCATGCAATTCGACCCTGCTGAAAAAAAAAAAAAAAGCGATTGAAGAAACACCTTCCTGCAGAGTTTTGCCGGGGGATCTGCATAGATTTCTTTTTTCTTCCTCAGCCCGCTGATTACATAGCGCGCTCTGATTGCAGGTTCTTTAAACAAAAATATCACTTTCTTGATGTGTTTTTTTCTGCCTAGCCACGCGGAGGGATGGAGAAACGAGGAGGACCTGACTTCTTGCACAGCAGTGAGCATTGGGAATTGCTGGGGGAGCTGGAAACATCCCGGACCCAGGAGCAGGCGGGTACCGCTCCTCCCTATGGGCAGCCTTTCATGTGCCTTATTTCCCTAAGGAGCATCCGCAGCCTTTTCCTGGGTGGGATGGACCTGCAAAAAGCCTCCAACACCCAAATCCCCTAAAAGTGCAGGGAGAAAAAGCCTTGCAGGGATCCTCCAGCACTTTTTACCCATCTATTCTCCTTTTAATTTGTGGGTTTCAGCCCTTTTAAATTATTATTATTTCACTTGCTTGAGACAAAGCAGGAAACTCCAGGGCGGCAGAAGGAGCTTTGTGCCAGAAATTGTGGCCGATATCCTCCGTGAATTGTTGCTCAGCTCTTGGCTGGGGCTTTTTAATCACCACAACGTGCTTTAAACGAGGATTTGCTCGGCCCAGGTTTGGTTCTGAGGGAGAGGAGGGAGCTGGAGCCCTGGGGGAGTTAATGATTCTTTTGCCGTGCTAATTATTGGCACTTTCCCACTGGATTTCATGCAGTGTCCCCATTCTAGGAGCAGTTTGGGAAGGTTTAGCAAGCGGCAAAAAGCATATTTTATTCTTCCTCGTAGGCTGAGTATCGCCAGCAAACTCCCAGCATGTTGCGTTTCTCTCCTTGGTGCTCCCCCTTCTTTCTTTTTTAATCTTATGGTTAAATTAACCATTGCAATAATAACAGCCATTCTTGCAGTGAATTAGTGGGGCTTCGCAGCTGCTGGAAAGCCCAGGAAAGGGCTGACGATACAAAATCCTTCCAAAAATCCTCCAAGCGTGGATTATTTATGGGCGTCTCTGGAGTTACTTACCTTCTCAATATGAATTTTTAATAAATAGAAGTTCTATCTCATGCTGCATTTTTACTCCCTAAGGAGAACGGCCGGCGGTTCCCCAGCATCCCTCCAAGTCGATGCTGGTCGATGAAGGGACGCTGGTGAGCACCCGAATAAGGCTGAGGAGAGGGATTTTTTGCCAAGTCTGAGATGATATTAATAGCATTCAAGTGGTTTAATCTGCATTAATGGTTTGTGGTGAACTGCCTGGTGCGGTGAATTGAGCCAATTGCGCCGCTGAAATATTTTTTCCTGATTGAGGGGAAAGCAACACGTAGAGAGGTCTTTGGAAAGAGGGGGGATTTGATTACTTGGCCCACAAACTCTGAAATAAATTAGATTTGAAAGGAGCCATTGCTCATGGAACTGGAGGGGGGGGGGTGGGGGAGTCTAGGAGGTGACACCTATCCCCGTTCATAAAAACCTCTTTTTATTTGGGTTTTTGGGAACATGAGCGTGTTCTAGCTGCAGCATCCATCCTGGTCTTGAGATGGGAGCAGGGCTATAGCCAAGGAAGGGTTAACAGCAGCCAAAAATGGACCCATCTGCAGGCTATAAAAGCCCAAAGTGGGTAAAAAGGGTGGTTTTTTGCAGATCTGGGGAGCAGATTTGGTCTTCAGCGGGGCAGAGCAGCATGTGTGGGACATGGTGGAGGTAGGGCTGGTAGCCAGAGCATGGAGGCCAGACCATGCTGCCTACCCTGGGCTCTCAGGGAGTTCCAGTTCAGTATTTGTAAGGCAACTGGCTCTTTTGGGATTAAAACCAGGCTTCGTGGTTGTTTAGCTCGTAAAGCATAAAGGAAATGTGTATTTTGACTTAAGGTGGTAAATGTATGCATGAAACCCAGAGGGGGGTTATGAGCCCCATGGATGGATGGGCAGGAGGGGCATGTTGCCTGCCCCCTAAATAAAATAACATGATTTGTATGAATAAAGTAATGTCCCGGGCAGAGGGTTATTGCTGTATTGCTAGAACAAAAGATGCTCTGCAAAGTCTCATCATTTGGGCTTTGTTGTCCTCGTTTTATCTGTGTAGGAGACACTCCTGACAGATTTTGGAGATATTTTTTTGCTTCAAAGCCACTACGCAAACTGCTTCTACGTGGGAATAAACAATTATTTGTGTTTTCAGAGGAAGAGGTGCATGCAGGTGTCTTTTAGGAGAAAAGCAAACCCTTAGAAAAGGCCACTCTGCGTGGGAGAAAGCTTCAACGTGTCATCAGGGGAAAAAAAAGGTTCTTTAAAAGCATTACTTAAAGTTTCAATTTGATTCATGTTTCTGTGCTCACGTGAAACGGGGGACTCCTCCGTGGTCCCGAGGAAGGCAGAGGAGGAGGAGGCAGGCACTTGCCAAGGGGATGATTTAGTGGCCTCCCAGGTAGAGCGAAAGATTTATTTATCACACGCCTCCACATTGAGTGCGTTTCACGCGGCTGCACGTTCGATCCGTTCCCATTTCTCAAGAAGGAACAACCGGTTCCTTCTCCGTCTGGCCCAAAATACAGGAAAACCTGGGGACCGCCATGCTGTAAACTCCTGTGCGTGCAAAACAGGTGGGGGATTCGTGCTTTATAGGAAGGGAAATTGAATTGCATAAGTTTCTTTTCATCTTGGGGATAGAAGTCCGGATTTTCCATCCCTTGACGACCTGTCACCACTTTTGTATTAATAGGTCCAAAGCCTTTTTGTGCATTGGCTTCACTGGGGCTGACTCCAGTTGGTGTCCAGTCACAAGTGGTGTCCCCCAGGGCTCGGTGCTGGGGCCAGTTCTCTTTAATATCTTTATCAATGATCTGGACGAGGGGATCGAATGCACCCTCAGTAAGTTTGCAGATGACACTAAACCAGGCGGGAGTGTTGATCTGCTGGAGGGGGGGTTGGCTCTGCAGAGGGATCTGGACAGGCTGGATCCATGGGCTGAGGCCAATGGCATGAGGTTCAACAAGGCCAAGTGCCGGGTCCTGCCCTTGGGTCACACCAACCCCAAGCAGCGCTACAGGCTCGGGGCGGAGTGGCTGGAAAGCTGCCCGGCAGAAAGGGCCCTGGGGGTGTTGGTGGCAGCCGGCTGGATATGAGCCAGCAGTGCGCCCAGGGGGGCAAGAAGGCCAACAGCATCCTGGCCTNCCTTTGCTGGAGAAGCAGATAGAGAATCATAGATTCACAGAATGGTTTGGGTTGAAGGGACCTTAAAGCCCCCCCAGTGCCCCCCCTGCCCTGGGCAGGGACACCTCCCACCAGGCCAGGCTGCTCCAAGCCCCGTCCAACCTGGCCTTGAACCCCTCCAGGGATGGGGCAGCCACAGCTTCTCTGGGCAACCTGCGCCAGGGAAATAGAAATGGGTAATATATATAATTTCTATAGGAATGGATAAAAATAAAACATTGGGGGCTTATTTGCACGAATGCAGAATGTACCTGTTGTCACAGGGGTTTAACGGTGCCTGTAGAGCCTGGAGCAAGGATAATCTCCACCCTTCACAGAGTTGGGGGTCAAACCCCTCTGTTCCTCCTCCGTTTGCTTCTACAAGGTCTCGTTACATGGGGCTTGTGGAGTCTTTTCTTTTAAGTATGACCAGTAACTTTTTCTTAGCCAAAATAACCCTCTTGGTTTCTTACGTTAGGCAGCTTTTGATGATCTGCCTCTACTCTTTTAATGTTAAATTCATCAAGAGGGCAGAAGGATTCCCGAGCAGCTTCTTCAGCCTCAGCTTTCCCAGTGTCCTGCTGCAAGGTACCCGGGAATCTATTTGTAGGTTTAATTCTCTTCTTTTTAGCTGCTGTCATGGGCTCTCTAGCAATTACCATCCTCGTTATCTCTCTTATCATCTCCTCCTTCCCTGTGACCGAGATGAAGAAATGGATCATCAAGAAGCCAATATTTTCCCTTACCAGCCCCTGGGTACCACATGGGAAACTCCTTGCACCAGGTAGAAAGGAAGAATTTGGGGATATTTTCCTTGTTTTTTTCTTTAGTTCCCTGCCGTTGTGGCAGCCGGTCGCTCTCCTCGGCCACGCTGTGAGATCCCAGCCGCGTTTCACAGACGGAGGTTGCTCATATTAAATAAACATCACAGGTTTCTCTGAAGCTTTCGCGTTGCTCCAGGAAATCTTCCATCCTAACGGCTGCGTCTCCTCCTTTCCCTGCCCCATCCCTGGCAGACAGAGCATCCCTCTCCCATCCAGAATCCCGCTGGAGACACAGAGACTTGGTGTGGCTGAGCCTCCCGTGGCCATGGGTGTCTCAAGTGCATCTGAGCTCAGCAGTGATGCTCAGCCTCTATCCATGGCTCAAAGCCCTTCCCTGGGCTGGTTCCTGAATAAATCCCTGCCTGGTTTATTCATCCCTCAGCCTCGGTGCCTCCAACCCATCTCTGACCTGTGTTCATCACTTCTGCCTGGTGAGGACACGTTTGAGCTGGAAATTGGAGGTCTGGAGATGAAGCAGCAGCAGGTTTCCCCTCTCTCAGCCAGACCCACGGCTGGAAGCATTTACTCGGGGCCAACTCAGCATTTTGGGTGCTTTTTAAGCTTCTGGGAGATTAAACTTGACAGCAAGAACATCCTGCCTGGCGTATGGAGGTGGCAGAAAACCAACCACCCAGAGGAGGTATTGGGAAGGGATCCCTTCAGGCAACCTCTGTTATTCCCCAAATTGGAAGGAGACCTGTTTTTAAACTCGAGGCAGAGCGCAGTCCCCAGGCGCTTTCCTTCTTCGCTCGATTTGGCTTCGGGAGAGATTAATGATGGGCAAAACGGCGCTGGAGACTTGTTAGAGGAGGGAAGGAGCAGCTCGGAGCTCTGCTGATCATGGGAACGGGGGTGATTAATCTTTTTGTCAAGGTATTTGAGGAAATTAAGCAGCATAATTTATTGTGAGCTTCTGGATCGATGAGCTCTTTACAGGGAGCTGGCTGCGGCGAGCGTTAATTGTATAAGAATTGAGCAACTTTTCCCCCATCCAGCTGTCTCGAGCAAGATGAAGGTTTTATTGGGGAGTTTCTCTCCTCGAAAGCTGGGCTGTGTGAGGGGTGAGATCCTTGGGCACCCTCTTGGTCCCCCCTTCTCAGGGATGCGAGAGGTGATGCCCGGCCGGAGGGTCACTCCGTGGAGGCACGGCAGCTCACTCGCATGCCACCGCTTCCATGCAAAGGCTGAATTTTTGCAAAAACTGGGGCGAAAACCAGATCCTTGCCACACTGTTTAGTGATTTATTGTATTTTTTTTAACTTGCTTGATGATTTTGAACTTGCTGCAAACTTACAGCAGCTCAAGGTAAGGTTAACTGCTGTTTAACGTGGATTTTCACTCTTTATTTTGCTGCTGGAGTCTTTTTAAGGAATAAAATGCTGATTTATTTGTGTCCAGTCGGGCAGAGGGCAAGGGCTGCAATGCACTGGTTAAAAGGGACGATCATGGATGTCGCCATCAGTTTTACCCCTTTAATGTGCATTACGGTTGGTGATGGTCGCGGCAATTTTTGTGAATGCAAAGAAAGTGCCACTTTCTGGTACGTCCCTGCAGCCGGTGAGGGTTCGCGTGCTCTGTTCGGCCGCTGTTCGGGGGAAAAAGAGGTGATTTTCACTCCGGCTGCATATTCGTAAGGCTTGTGCTGGTTTGCGCTTGCTTTTCTTGCAAATCCTCTCTAAATTATGAGGGAAACTGTGGTCTTTCTGAAGGCGAGGTTCCGTGTTGCGGGGTGTCCAGAGGGAGCTGGGCATCACCTCTGTGACTCCCCAGCTTCGCATTTTCCCTCTTGCAAGGAACTGCAATCAGCATCTGCCGTGTCTTTCTTCCCCATTAATGCTGTCGCTTTTCCCCCATTTATAAAGTCGGTAAGTTAGGCTCTTTTTTGGGGTTGCACCCTTGGAAATGGTGGCGTTTGCTACCTTTGGACCTCAGCTGATGGAGCATTTGAAAGCCATAGTCATCATTTTTCTAATAGCCGGGTACAGCCAGCATCCCGTGGACTTCTGCACAACACGCCTGCGGTTGTTTATAAATCAGATATTGAACCTGGGTATTAAATATTAGCCTTGATTTTAATATGCACGGAGCAGGCTGAGTTGTATCCTTTTGTATCGGGACTTGACAAGCTGTACGGCAGAAACTGAGAGTGAAAGAAGGAAATAGAGTCAGGGCGTAACGTTGGTGCGTGGGGTGCAATGGCCAAAGCACTAGAAAGACCAGAAAACCAACCTGCACGAGGGGTCTCTTGGGTTAAAATTCTTGATTTTGGGGGGAAGAGCTGCAGGGTTGGTGCTTTCAGAGGAGTCTGGCAAGAAGAAAGGCTCCGTGTGCCAAGTCCTGCTGATTTTCGGGCGTTTCTTGGTCAGAGCAGTGCACTGTGAACACAGTGGCGGTCCCCACTTGGACTTTGACGCCACGGTCTTTTGTCTCTGCTCAAGTGGGATTGGTAAGAATTTGTACTTTTTCCCGGTAAACAGAGGACAAAGCGCCTTTTAAATTTTTTTTTTTTCTTGGGTTTTAACTAAGGTTGAAGAACAAATATGTTTCCGAAATTGAATTTCTCTTTCTGGCTGCAGACTTAGGCATGCCCTGCTTGGTAAAGCCATGAGCCGCGCTGCCGTGGACTTCCTCCCGAAGCAACCCCCTTTTATATCAGTTTAGTTGCATGCAGCATTTTGCATATCATCTCTGCCCACGAGATAACAGGTGCTCGGTTAATTGTTTTCCTTAATTATGGGATTCCTTGCCTAATTATACCTGGCCTGTTATGAGCTGATTTAGCTGGTGATGAAAAGCGATGCTGCTTCTCCACACTAGCTGGCTCGTAGCAAATAAGCACGGTGCAAAACTGGTTGGCTAATTGGTGGGTAGCTAATTAAAAACCCTGATGTTTCAGGCCGTGAAGTGGTGTTTTGCTGCAACGGCGCTTGGGTTTTGCCAAGCTTGGGAAATAATTTCTGGGGTTTGCAGGTCCCTGCGCAACCTGCCTTTGTACCCAGGCAGCTCTAATAAACCAATGGGCAGGGTGAATATTGAGGTAATAGATTACCTCTCCTCTCCTTTTTTTTTTTAACTTGCTTTTGGATTTTTAGCTGGTTACCATGGTAACTTTTCCTCTTTCCTTTTCCTGATGAGTCTCCAAAGTCGCTGATGGAGGTGGCCTCGGGGAGACAAGTGTGAGCTGCTCTCCATCCTCTACAATGTCTGATGGGACCTTCCAGACAGGGACCAAAGCATTAGGAGACTGATGGGTGTGGGCTCCATGAACATCAGACCTTCTAATTTAAGTCATTTGCTCCATCAGGATATTGATTTCCAGCCTAAATCCGTTGCTGCCATCACTTCTGGCAGATCATGAGTTATTGCCTGTACTCTGGGGCATGGATGATCCTCCATTGGATGCCCAGCTTGGAAACATCAGTGTTCAGCCAAGCGCCGGTATCCCATCACAGAGGGATGCTGCACACCCATATCCATCCAGATATCTACCACGTTTACTCCCACTGCATCCATTTTACCAATTTCCTGGTGCAGAATTTGGCCATTCAAATTGCGTCTGGTTTCTTTTTTCAGTCCATTCATCCTTCCTTCCTTCCTGCGACTATTTCTACAAGGGAGCAAACTGCTTTTCCTTTTAAGACCTAGATCTTTGGAAGAGATTTGCAACTCTCAGGGGAGCTTGTAATGAAATGATTTGATTTCAAAGTGTTTCAAAGCAGCTCTCGGTTTCCAGGTCTCCCTTGTTGGGGTTAACCATTGACAGAGGACACAGCCTGGCTTGGAGTGGGGCTAATCCTTCCCTTTCTCTTTTCAGTTCTTCTGGGTCCTTCTGGTGATCTTCATCACAGAGCTGCTGCTGATATTCATAGAAATCATCTTTGAAAACAAGGTGGGTGCAATCAGGAGGCCTTTGGATGCTGCATGGCGACAAACTGCAGCCACATGTGTCATCAGGGAGGAAAATCCTGAAGTATCTGTTAGCGTAGCCCCTGAAAATGGAAGATTTTCCTTGTTCTTGCTCTTCTGGGGCTGCCCATCATGCTCCAGAGCTGCGATGGACCTCCAGCATCACCCACAGCTCCCACCGCAGCTCCCTGTGGAGAATCGCAGCCAAAAACCTGCTGGTTTTTTTTTTTTCCGGAGGACTCATTAAGCTCCTCGCCTCAATTACGTTAACTGCTGGCTTGTATTTGCAAGGACAGGTTTGAGTTATAGCTGAGCTGGTGAGATGGTAAATGTTTCCAACGGATGTCCTTTCTGGCTGCCTGCCTTCTGCTGAAGAAACCCTGCCATTTTCAATTTAATCTTACCCTTGCAATCGATCAAACGATTAAATAGCTAATCTCAATCTCTGCTGGCTCAGTGAGTGCGCAAGGCAGGAGAATAACATCTGAAATACCTACTTACAGGCTCGAAAAATCCATTTCCCTTTGTACAAACAGCTTGGTATTCTCAAACCTGTTGGGGCTGAGAGTTATGTTGTTGGTGAGCCCCAAAGACAGCCAGGGGGTTGGAGTTATTTGTTGGTGAGCCCCAGAGACAGCTTGGGGCTGGAGTTATGTAGTTGGTGAGCCTCAGAGACAGGCTGGGGTTGGAGGTATTTGTTGTTGAGCCCCAAAGACAGGTTGGGGTTGGGACTTATGTGGTTGGTGAGCCCCAAAGACAGCCAGGGGGTTGGAGTTATTTGTTGGTGAGCCCCAGAGTTGGGTTGGGGTTGGAGTGATGTTGTTGGTGACCCCCAAAGACAGGCTGGAGTCGGGACTTATGTGGTTGGCGAGCCCCAGAGACAGCCTGGGGCTGGAGGTATGTAGTTGGTGAGCCCCAGAGATGGTTTGGGGTTGGAGTTATGTGTTTGGTGAGCCCCAAAGACAGGTTGGGGTTGGAGTTATGTAGTTGGTGAGCCTCAAAGGCAGGTGGGGGTTGGAGTTATTTGTTGTTGAGCCCCAAAGACAGGTTGGGGTTGGGACTTATGTGGTTGGTGAGCCCCAAAGACAGCCAGGGGGTTGGAGTTATTTGTTGGTGAGCCCCAGAGTTGGGTTGGGGTTGGAGTGATGTTGTTGGTGACCCCCAAAGACAGGCTGGAGTCGGGACTTATGTGGTTGGTGAGCCCCAGAGACAGCTTGGGGCTGGAGTTATGTAGTTGGTGAGCCCCAAAGATGGTTTGGGGTTGGAGTTATGTGTTTGGTGAGCCCCAAAGACAGGTTGGGGTTGGAGTTATGTAGTTGGTGAGCCTCAAAGGCAGGTGGGGGTTGGAGTTATTTGTTGTTGAGCCCCAAAGACAGGTTGGGGTTGGGACTTATGTGGTTGGTGAGCCCCAAAGACAGCCAGGGGGTTGGAGTTATTTGTTGGTGAGCCCCAGAGTTGGGTTGGGGTTGGAGTGATGTTGTTGGTGACCCCCAAAGACAGGCTGGAGTCGGGACTTATGTGGTTGGTGAGCCCCAGAGACAGCTTGGGGCTGGAGTTATGTAGTTGGTGAGCCCCAGAGATGGTTTGGGGTTGGAGTTGGGTGGTTGGTGAGCCTCAGTGACAGGCTGGGGTCAGCAGTTATGTGCTTGGTGAGCCCTAAAGATGAGTTGTGGTTGGAGTGATGTTGTTGCTGAGTTCCAAACAGTTTGGAGTTGGGAGTTATGTGCTTGGTGAGCCCTAAAGTCAAAGGGAGGCAATGGGGGACGATATACCCTTTTGCAGCTGCAGCCAACTCCATCCAGCAGCTTCCCAGAGTTCTCCAAAACCCCCTGATACCTGGGAAAATGCAGTGCACTGGGGGGGAGATGTGCTTCTCCGAGGAAAATCTGATTGCTTGAGTCCTTGCCCCATATAGGAAATCAATATGTGCTGCCACGCAGAGGCTGTATTTTTGTGAAAATCAGCATGAGATCCTCTGCTTTGCTCCACCTTTGAGCCTCCATGATGGTGCTCAGCACCATCCTGCACCACAGGGATGCAACAGGGAAACACAGGTGCCATCAGGAGAGGGGATTGCAGCCTTGTGATTAAACTCCTGGTTTGGGTAGAAACCATTAGCGCTTAATTGTCCCTTAATTTAAATTTAACAGACAATATCAAAACCTAATTAAAAATCAAACAATGAGGGAGAGAGAAAAGAGAGATCCGACAAGGGATGAATCCACTTGACCTAAAATTGTTCGGAGGCACAAATCTGCATTTGGAACAATGGTTGTTTATTAAACTTGGTAAAAACGAATTTAATTGGATTTTGTATTAAATAAGCGGGACGAGGAACGAATTTAGTGGCCTTGAAGCTACTGAGCATTGAAATGGGCTCTGTTGATATGCAAATGAGGTTTTGGAGATTATCGGAGATAACGGGCTTGGCGTCCTTGAAGCCAAGGGAGTGGAGAGGTCTTATAACCAGAACTTAATGATTGAACCCTGCGACACTTATCTCCCACCTTAAAATCAAGATTTAATTACAGAGGCTGCCTCCGGGCTGGCATCTTCTCAGAGGGCGCGATAGGAGCCTATCTGGGGGAAAACAAGTGGAAAATGGTAAAACCCGGGTGTTGCCTGTTGTGTTGGTCTTAGCGGTGGGCAAACCAGGAATTAACATCTTAATAAACTTCCACATGAGCAATTTCTTAAAGGCTTTTTCAGATCCCCTTGCCTGATCCCTCGCTGTGGCAGGCTTTGTTTGCCGCTCTGACGTGCCTTCATTTCTCTTTTTTTTTCCACGTTCTTCTCCCCGTTCCCGGTTTGCCCAACCTCTAATTTTCATGTCAGAGTGAATTATGAAAAACAACGTTTTCTTCCCCCCACTTTCCCCTGCTTCTAACTCAGAAATAAAGTTCCTTTTCCTTTCATTAATATTTCTGCTTGGAGGGTTGTCAGGAGTCAAACGACAAGCCTGCGCTGGGCTTTGCATAGGATATTTCGAGCCTCTGCTCCCAGCTCACTAATAAGCTTCCCAGGCTTCTGTAAAATAGGTTTTCGATTAAATTAGTGTTTAATGTGAAGTGCCTGATGTGTCAAAGTGTCCTCGGAGATACGGCTGAAGGAGCAGCAGGGAGAGCCCCAGCCTGGCTGCACCGTTCCCTTTCAGGGCGTGATTGAATTGCTGGATGATTTCTTTGGATTAGGAGTGATTGAGGGCTCTGATGAGGTCTCTGCTCCTGCACGTAGCTTATCCCACAGATAAATCACTGTACACCCGGCAGTGTTGGCTGCCACGGCCCGTTTTACCTCCTTCAACCCCTCCTAATGCAGCAGAAACCCCCCTGCCGGGTGGGTTAGTCCCGTTAGTCAGTGGGATTGGAGAGCTTGAGGGAGCTTTCAAAGAAGTCACCCTAATAATTAAATTTAATAGGAAAAATCAGATGGGTAAAGGTGGGTGGGTCTGCTTGGATGTGCAGGAAATGGAGAAATGCTATGGGATGCTGCTAACCCTGGGAGCTCAAAAATGATGAATTTTACCCCAAGAAATAGGCTTGTGCCAGCATGTGGGTTAAATTCTTACTCTGGTAGCAGCTGGGAATGCTTGCGATGAAAAATTTTTCATGTTTTGCAATATTTTCCCCGTGCCTTTTCCACATATGAGCCATGGTTTTCATTTTTTCTCCCCCCAGATGAATGCGGTTTTCCACTCCAACATCCAAGAGGGCATCAGACACTATTACGATGACCTTGACTTCAAGAATATCTTGGATTTTGTACAAGAAAAGGTTTGATTTTGGAGGGGAGGGTGGCATCGGGCAAATCTGGTTGTGGAGTTTTTCAAAGAGTCGTTAACTCTGTGCCTCATTGAAGCAGAAGCATTACTTTTCACTGTATTTTTAGAGTTTGTTCCCATCCCTCGGGTGCCTTGCGTGACCTACCTTGAATATCTTGATCTTTCTTGGTTCCCACTGCTCGTTTTGCACAGTTTTGCCTTGTGCTGCTCCCCGAGCTCACCCTGCGTGGCTTTTTTTCGTGACTTATTCTGCTGTCTGCATTCCCCATGAAGACCATCTTCTGCTCCACACCACGGCATGGACCATACCAGGATATTTCCCAGTCTTGATGGCAAACCAGTGCCTAATACCTGAAAGCTTTTTGATAGCTACTCCAACTTGCATCAAGAGAGATGGAGGAGTAAAACAGCCCGTATTAAAGCTGTTCCAGGGCTGCAGTGACCCTTAAATACGCCACCTTAGGTAAGCCTCTTTACTTGAGGTGTCATCAGTAGCTGCCAAGCCCTTGACTCAACAGGAACATTGCAGATAAGGTGTTTTCATGCAGTAGCTGGAAGGAAAGGAGAGCTCTGGCCTCTCCATGGGCAGCAGTGGGGGCAAGATGGTCCTGGGACTGGCGAGAGTCCAGTCTAATATTGGGGCTTGGCAGAGCCTGCCTTAATTTTTTTATGTGTGTGTTTGCGTATTCTGTTTCATATCTAATGCTTAGAGCCTGACAGGAGTTGGCAGAATCCATCCCCTATCCTCAAGCCAACCTGCAGGTCGATAAAACCATCCTCGCAATTCTTATTATTTTTTTTTTAACCAAACTTCTGATACGCTGCTGCTCTTGCCTTGCGTTTTATGCACCACGTAGTTTGTTTGAGGTATTAAATATTAAATTAAGTTTTAAATTCACTTGCCTTCCTAATTCCTGCCATTGAGCCCTGGCTAGATGTGTTTCCCTTTTGTCTCTTGAAACCCAAGGCAGCCGTGCTTCAGCAAAGGAACAATTCATCTCCCCCAAGTACATCAAAGAGCCATGTAAAGTCAGGATTTGAAGTTATTATCCATGAGATTAAGCGTGTGACGGGTCTGGAGAAGCTCGATTGACTTTACTGTATCATTTGGTTTTCCAGCATGGGCAAGAAACCTTTCCTGGATATTTTGGGGGAGGTGGGTTTACTCATGTTTTGAGTCAGGATATTTGGTTTACCCGTTATTTGTGTTATTGCTGGGGGGAAGCACTTGGCTCGAAGCATTTCGTCAATGAAAAAAAAGTGGAAAAAACCAAAAATGTGAGATCTAGGAGAGAAATCACAATGATGTCACGTCTCCAGGGTTGTTTTTGGAGGACATCTGCTTTCAGGTGATCTTTGAATGTTCTCACCTTGGCCTGCTTTCTCTTTTCATTATGGGTTGAAGCATCATAAATATGTCAATCTTATCTCTGGCTTTGAAGAAAAAGAGACTGTGAAGCTCCTTCTTCTTTGATGTAGCTGGAGTTTAAGGCCAGTGGTGCCCTCCACGCTCCCCTCTCTTAGCTTAAATACCTGCTTTTGACTCTTGGAGTCATCGTTAATTAGCCGAGCGCATTAAGACTGCGAGCCCTCTGAAGGTCTCAAGACACGACTGATTTTGAGAAAGATCTGAATCTTTTTCAAGTTTTATTCCGACCTCTCTAAGACGATGCTGTAATTCAGATCACTCTGTGTGAATGATTAATGGATGCTGCTGTGAGCAATCGTAAAGTCCGTGTTGGAGCCACCCTCAATGAGCCTTGGCAAGGAGGAGAGACCACAAATCTCCAGATAAAGCAGATTTATTTGTAGGAAGGTTTCTATATCTCCAAACAAGTCAGGATCAGGCATTTATCATATAATCTCAGCCCATTTTTACAACATTTCCCTCATCTATTTCTTCACTTGACTTTTTATTAAAAGTTTTCAGGAGGAGAACTTCATCTCAAAGTCTCTCTCTGTACTAGAAGAAGTTGTGGCCACTTATAGTGTTGCTGATAAGTCGTTAACATCGGCACATTTTGTCTCGTAGTGAGGGAAGGAGCTTTGCCAGAACGTAGAGCTCATTGCTGTGAGCTTTTCTATTAGTGTATGATTCCCAAACCAGGAACAGCAGCAATGTCAGCGCTTGAAACACGGAGTTGCTTCGTCCTGAGGGTAGGAACGGGGAGAAGCAGTGCAAAGAACAACTGCTTTTAAGAGAAGGTAAATTGGTTTTACGGAGCTTCAGCAGCCCAGTTCACTTTCAGAGGATGAAAACTGGAAGGAAGGATTGTACCCAGATCTGCTTTTTGGATAAAGCACAAGCTCAGAGCAGTCTGTTATCATCATTCAGTGGTTATTCTTGACATTTTCCTTATTAAAAGCCTTGTCCATGCATAGGTTAGCTGGCAGATGGCTTATTGAGGTCAGACAAAACCAAACTACGCTCCTTAGAATTTCAGTTTTGCTTAAACCTTCTCTCAAGTGGTGCTTTACTGTCTTACCAACTGCCTTCACACATTTAAACCAGTATCATGCAGTAAAACCAAGTAATTACAGTCCAAAATGCCAGACATTAATATTTTACATCACCAGGGTGATGGTGGAAATAATGTGATTTTACCTGTTGACACCTACTGGGTCTGGCTGCCTGTAAGTGGGCAGATATGGAAATAAATTACCCTAAAGAAAACAATACTTATATGTTTTTATCACTCACTTCTGCTGAACTACTGCCCTTTGCAGCCCTTGGACGTGAGGCTGGAGACAACGATGACTCAAAAGCCCAGGTTTGCCCTAAGTCAGTAACTGCAGCTATACTGCCGCTCCTCAGTTTATCTTTTTTTAATGGTTTGCGGAGCACAGGTAGAAGACGAGAGTTCAAACCGCTTTGCTGAGCACAGGATTTGAATTTCAAAGAGCTGCCGGGGCTGCGGTTCTTGCCTCAACCCGAGCGGCTCCAAACTCAAAGTAAGGCTGGGAGGGATGGAGGGTGTCGTGCTCGCAAACCTCCTCCGTTCTTCTCGGGGAAGATTAAAGGCAGCTTTCACCAGCGTGGCTCGTTGGAGCGCTTTGCTTCGCGGGCGATGGTTTTAGCCATAATGAGCCCATGTCTTGCGGGTGGCAGCAGCAATCCTCGACACGGAGAACTCCTCGGATGCGACCTGCCAGGCTCTTTCCGTGGGCTCTCTTTGGGTTTTTTTTTCTGCTTGTTATGATTCTCTGAGCGCCAGGAGCCTGCGTGAAAGTAAAACCCACGCCGAAGTCTCTCTCGGGTTATGAGAAATAAATCAAGGCACAATAGTAGTTTGGGCTAAAATTCTCTTTGCAGAGAAGAAAACACCCCAGTGAGGCTTCCCGGCAGCTCGTTATAAGGATTTTGTACCGATTTTTGCATGTTTATAAAAAGCAAATGGGAAAAACCTCTTTGCAGCATGGCATGGGGACGTCAAATGGGCAGCAATAGCCAATATCCCTTTAGGTGTTTTTCTCACCCTCTTTCTAGGCAACTTTTGCAAACTCAATGATACAGGTAAGATTAAAACCGATTAAAGGTAGGAAGTTAGAAAATAGTTGTAAATTTGTGGGTTGGCTGCTTCCGGCTATATCTGCCCATTTTGGCAGGGGAGGAGGCCAGCAGGACCCCAAGAGCTGGTGGCTTTTCCTATTCCCGTTGGCCAAGTATTGCCACCAACCCATCAGTCAAACTGCTCCCAAAACTGCTCCTTAAAGAGCCTGATGCTTAAAGAAATTGGGGAAAATCTGTTTTTTTTCTGTCTTACCAGGCATGCATGCCTCTCCTGCCCACTTCAGGCTTTTCTTTCCGGGGAAAAAATGTAAAGATTCAAGCTTGTTTACCAAGAGAAGGGATGACTTGATATATAATAAGCCCACTTCTATTCTGCGGAGAGCAGAAAATGACTTTCATGAAACTTTTTTTTTTTTTCTTTTTTCATTGTGCGAACAGAAGAAAAAAAGAAGCTTTTTTTTTTCCTTTGTAGCTGCAGCATTTGATCTCTAATTTAACTTGACAGGAAGAGAAATCCCTGTTAGACTGCGGAGCCTTATTAGCATTTTGTCGAATGGCACCAACTAGCCGAGCTGCCTTCAAGAGCCAAGAAATACATTCATTCAAGGCGCTGAAAGAGCCATCTCTCCTGCGCGCCCCGGGAATAGGGCGGATTAGTCACCTGTGATTAAATCAGTGAAGCATGAATGAGCCTGATCTTTCCTGGGCTCATGAAAGCAAGGATGCCTCCAATACACGTGTGTACGCATCTACACATGCTGCACGCCTCTAAAATGGGGCTAAACGGGGCTAAACAGCCACTTTTTTTGTGCAGTGTCTTCAACTTCCTATTTAGGATCCTGGGAAGCAGACAATGATCGGGGCTCCCGGTGCTGGCGTTGCGAAGCAGCGTTGGGGATGTGGGGTGAGGGTGGATGCAGCAGTGGGCTGGAGTTGTGGAGGTTCCTTCAGCTGCACATTTCATCCTCTCCTTTTCTTCTTTTTGCAGTTTTCTTGCTGTGGCGGTGATGAGTACCGAGACTGGGAGGTTAACCAGTACCACTCCTGCAACAGCAGCGGGCCGCTGGCGTGCGGGGTGCCCTACACGTGCTGTATCAGGAAGGTAAGGCAGCCCAGGCAGGCAAAGTGCCTTTATTTCAGTCAATGTTTCAGCAAAACACCCTCTTCCAGCTGGTTATTACTGCATATTTCTGTGCTATAGGGCTTCTTATAAGCTGCATTGCCATCTTGCAAAGCGGTTTGAGGCAGCATCAGTGTGAGAAGCTAAAGAAACTTAAAAAAAAAATATATATATATATGGGCTACACTGTATTTTAGTAGTTTTAACGTAGAATAAATACCAAAGTGCTGGGCTACGGTTACATCCCTCGTGCCAAGGAGTTGTTAGAAATGCCGAGTTCCCATTTTTCAACCTAATATGTGATATAAAATGGTTTTAGTGGATTGTTTTGCAAAGAAGTAGCAGCATCTTAAAAGGACTTGGCTGCATCTCAGTGTGGATCCAAAGGAGCAGTTGTCCCCTGCTCTCCTGTCCAAGAGGACACGTTTCTCAGGTGGGGTTTGGTGGCAGATGGGGATCGTATTCACTGGTGTCTGCTCCTAATGAGGAGGTTTTTGAGGGTTTTGTTGAAAATGGGACTGGAAGAGGTATCTGGATAAAGAGCCACCCTTGTGCAAGTGAATAAAAAAAGGTCTCGTGAGCAGCTGCCCTTCCAAAGCTGCATTTCCAACGTGCTGTGAGCTGGGTCGAACGGAGATGGAGAGAGGGGGGGAGTGGATTTGCAGAGCCGTCAGGGTCTCCTGTGCTGATTTTCAGAGCTGAAAATCAAGACCCGCATCCCCCAAGCAGCACTTTTCATCTGAGACTGAGTGCTCCAACACCGTCTTGTTTAATAGGAACGTTCGCCTCGGTGCAATCAATCTGACACATGCTGTGGATAAAATGCCAGGAGCTGGGGGAAAAAAAGGGCAAATATCCCTGGTTGCTGTGACCAGAAGTGCTATAAACGCTGTTAAAAAAGATTTGTTAAGCGTAATCCTGGTAACAAAACCTCCACGGGGTTCAGAGCATCAGGAGCATCGGTGTTGCCTCTGAACCCTGGCTGTGCGCCAGGCTTGATGAATTGCAGAAGGAAAATATATCATCAATCTGGCATTGTTGTTGGATTTTTTAATGGAAAAAGAGGCAAATCTGAGGTGTCTTAATTACCACTGGAATCCTGACATGCAAATCAGCTGCGAAAATAATTGTCATCTCTAATCAGGGCTTTGATTAAGAATCTACAAGCTCCTGAAGATGGAATTAGAAATTCATGTGTTGTCCTTCAGTGTTACGAGTGAGGATGTGTTGGAGAGTCAAGTGTATTTTTTTGGTATTTTTATGCTCCCCACGGTTTTGGGTGACAATTTGGCAAACAAAAGACCTCAGCGCAGCAGGCAGTATTGGAGATAGAAGAAATCACACATGATTTATAACGATGGTAATATAGCAGGGTAAGAAATAAGGCAACTTTTTGGCTTCCCATTGCAATGAGCTGGGTCTGGAGGATGCTCTAGCAAAGGACTGGAGCAGCCAGCCCCTGGGAGGGAAAGTCTACAGTAAATCCTCTATGTGGTTTTTTTTTTTCAAAGAATTAAAGCCCATGAATGTGGCTCTGACAGCCGGAGCAGTTTTATGGGAAGCAAGACCTCACCAAATGCATCTCAGTCTCCATGAGAAATGAAACCTGTTCTTCAGGAGAAGAGTAACCAGGTAGATAGATGTAGCCTCACTCTTCAGAGCTTTGATTTTTGGCACCGCAGGGCACTGTTGGTTAAGAAATCAGCCCTACACAATATCAATAGTGCATGAAATGGATTAAGAGAGCCAGCTCCCTTGGGAGTTTTCTGCTGTCTGCGACACAAAACAAGCTAATAAAACCTTAGTTTAAACAACGGAGTGAACCCTCACATAATTGCATTTACCATAAGCTTCACCATTGTCTGTTCGTAGCTATTTGCTGGAATTGCAAAGTTGTCGTAGGGGGTTTTCCTTGGGAGCTGAGAAGGTGGGAGAAGCACCTCTGCACCTCGGGATGAAGAAGGTACCTGTGTCTGATACTCTGGACATACCTGGTTGGGTCTTAGCGACGTTCAGGCCCTGCTGAAAACCCTTTCCACCCAAATATTTTACTTAAGAGCTAAAGAGAAGATCTTGTGTTGGTCCTGCAGCTGGAGAGATAACCAGGGATGACCGTGTATGAATTTTTCTGTGTTGGGTAGAGATTAACATGATGGTCTCTTCTCTGTGAATAACCTTTTTATCCACCAGTTATAAATCCAGTGGTTTGTAGGGCAAGAAACCCTTTTCTTCTTGTGTCCTTCTTCTCTACTTGTGCCTTGATGAATGAAAGATGGAGAGCGAAGCATCCCTCTGTCTTAGAGGCCCTCTGAGATTTAAGTAGAGAGGTACCAGAAGATGTCATTTGGAAATGTAATATTGTGGAAAGAAAAAGAGATGCTGATAGGAGCGAGCTTGTCTGAAGGAAGGAGCATGAAACATGGATTAGGAGGTTGGTTGCAATATGTTTTCAACTTGTCATTACAGGCATAAAACCATCCTGTTTTCCAAGAAAATATTTTTTTTTTCTGTTGCAAGACCCCCCTGGAGCTTTGTGTTGCATCCTCTGGGGCATCTTGCAGGGCTTTAACGAGAGCAGACTTCCTCCAAAAAAAGGAGGATGGCTATTTCGAAGAGTCTCATCTTTGAGCTCGTAGACCTTAAAATTGTCCCAGGAAGAAGGAATGGGCAAACACACACCTGCTTGAGGGTGGGAGGCTGGATCCCCATCTCTAAGTGCTTTTCTAAATGTTTTTCCAAGGCACTTGTGCCTTCTCCCACGAAGCTGTGCCTCTGCCAAGCGCAGTGTCTCCAAACCCCTTCTGAAGTGTCACATTTGGCACAGATTTGGGGGGAAAAAACCAATTGGTTAAATAAAAAGTGCAAGGATTGCAGTCTTCTGCCGCTGGTGGGTTTAAACGTCTTGGTGTGTTGCTCTTTTGTCATCCTTGAAGACATCAAAATGGATTCAGGAAGAAGAAAATCTTTGGCTTGGTTTCACGTGGGAATTTCAATTCAACTCTGACCTCCTCTTTCATGCAAGGCCTTGACAAAAGTCAATCGAGGCTAAAACCTCACTTTTCGGTCTTTCACACTTCTCCCACATACAAGGTGTTGAGGGAATTACTCAAACACTGGGGCAGGGCTGGAGACGATCAAGAAACCCTTGGTTATTTAATGCCAGAAGGAAGAAAAGTGGTGATGACTTTCTGCAGTAGCCGTATGTGTCAAATGATGGGCCCGATAGAAAGCAATGATGTTTCACCAGCAGGAGTCCTAGGATGTCCACAAAAGTGGGTCTGAAAAGCAGGGACAGCTGAAAGCTGTTGAGAAAAGTGCTGGGGTTTTTCTTATCATAGAATCATAGAATCACGTAACGGTTTGGGTTGGAAGGGANTTCCCCCCTCGCTCTGCTGGCCACGCTTCTTTGGATGCAGCCCAGGATGCAGTTGGCTTTCTGGGCTGCAAATGAGCTTTGCCTGCTCATGTTGAGCTTCTCGTCCACCAGCACGCCCAAGTCCTTCTCCTCAGGGCTGCTTTCTCTATAAACCAAATCGGTGGATCCTTGGTCACGTGCAGGTTCCTTTATACCACTCCAGGTGACAGCATTTACCTTCAGAGCGCTGCGAATTCCCCTTATGCTGAAGGCTTCCTGTTTCATGGTCCCAACCCCAGATGGGATCTCTCTCGGTGATGCTGATGGGTGCTTTGCTGCTGATCTCCACTTGGCCCTGCAAGTCTGCCATATGCACAGGGACTAATTAGTCTCCTTAACTATTCCCAGTTTGTAAACAGTGTTTTGAAGTGGTGAGTAATGGGATTTTTCACAGTGCTGTGAGTAATGTGCTGGGTACAGAAGCTCTTGGTAAGGTAGCGCTGGAATAATTTCCCTGCCAATTACAGGAGGAACAAGCTGCAGTTTTATGGCCGGAGACTGGCCAGAGGTGCACATTTCTTTTATGCTGCGTCTTGCAGGAAAGCATAATTTACACCGAAATGTGCACATTTCTCCTTTTCATCTCTCTGCCTCCAAAGCACGGGATGTTTTTGTTTTGTTGTCCGGGAGCTTTTACTGGTTGTCAAAGCCATCTTTCTGAGAGTGTAATAATTTCAGCATGTTATTATTTCATGGAGACAAGGCCCCTTTAGAAATACACAGTGTTATGGAAGCTGCTGTTTGATCCATGAAACAAGCCAAAAAAAAAACCCATCAGAAGATCAATTCCCAGAGGTGCAAAGTACCCAACTAGCTCAGGGTGTGCCACAGCTACTCTGCAGCTTTGATTTATTTGGGATGAGCCAGAATCAGTTTTGTAACCCAAAATGTACCACTTTCCATCCTGACAGAAGCAGAGGAATGAGGTTTGATTTTCTTTTATAAAGTTCCCGAACAGCGGTGTTTGGCTGGGATTTCTCTCATTAGCTGTAACTCTCGAAACATTTTTGTTGGCCAACAAGGATCTAAACCTTGATGATGTCTAAAATCCTTATGTTTCTCCCCAAAGCTCTGGGAGACTTTGGGGAAATTCCTGCTTGATTTCTGGAGACCCCAATACATTTAATCCCCGTGAAATTCCCTTTATTATGAAGGAGAGACACGACTGATGGTGTTAGAAAAGGTGGCCGGAATTAAACAAGGAGATTGTTTTGAAAGAGCGGCTTTGCGAAATGCTCGCATGCCGTGGAGGTTGTCCCAGCTCAAATCACTGGAAAAGCATTGGGGGAACCTGAGCATCCTCTGAAACAGCAGAAACCAGAGAGAAAAAAGTGGTTAAAAAAAAAAAGAAAGAAAAAACCCAATAACTTATTGCCCACATGCATGGTTTCAGCATTGCATTTGGGCCAAAAACAGCCCGTGGTAGCAAAGTGATGGTTTAAGGGTAACCTTGTGCTACACTGAATGGCCGAGGCAACAAAGCGAGCTCTTCTATTTCTTATTTTTTATTCTTATTTCTTGTATTTCCCCTTTGTCTTCCTCTGAGCTAAGTCTGTTCACAAATTGTCTGTTCGCAGGTCCCTGGGGAAGTCATTAACACCTTGTGTGGATACAGGACGCTCAATAGAGAGGTAACGGTAGCTTTTTGCTTCGTACGTACGAGATTTGCTTTTCCTTCCCCAAATCCCCTAAACCAAAACAGTTATCTGCAGGTAAGCTCTTTCCCACCAAAGATGGCTGTTACTGCAGCTGTGTATAAATCAATGTTTAGTGCTTTTCCCTGACAGCTCAGGGTGTTGCTCAGGCTCACGACATGTTTGGGTGGTCCCTGTAGGCTTTGACATGGCCTTTCTGGGTCAGCCCTGGGGAATGTAACAGGGAAAGTCTGGATGAAGGAAGACTTCCCCTTGGTTGAGGAGGATCAAGTAAGAATCAATTACTCTGCCCTGGGGAGGNCTTCCCACCCTGTGGTTCTGTGAATGCTGCTCCTGAGTTGTGTTTTGAGGCTTGATGGTAGGAGAGGAGCTGATTTTTGAGGCCTTCAGGGGTGACCGCGGGGCTGTATCACAGCAGAGAGCTGCAGTATCTCTGTGCGTATGGTCTGTAGCTCCCAGGGACAGGTTTTTGGCACAAAAACCCACGGAAAGGGCCAATTCAAGAAATCAATTCCCAAACGCTTATCATGCAATGCTTCTCCTTTGGCTTGCACGAAGGAGCAAACGCGAGAAATAACATCCCTCCCCAAACTCAACATCTCGGTGAAAGCTGTGATGCTTCTCTCTGCTTTGGTTCCAGCGCCTGGAGCTGCTCAACATCATCCACGTGCGAGGCTGCATCCACGCTGTCGGGCTCTGGCTCAAAGACAACTTTGAGGCCACTTTGGGCATTGTTTGCTCCCTGCTGCTTCCACAGGTACGTGGTGGATCTGGTTTGCATCCTCTCAGCTTCTTTCACTGTGCTAGAGGAGCAAAATAATTCATTTTTAGCTATTTTTTCTCCCCCCGTGTACCCCTGAGATATGTGTCTTGGGTGGGAAAAGTCACAGCGCTTTCTAGAGCATCCTCAGCAAAATTAACAGTCTACAACTGCGGCGCTGGCTATCTCATAACACACTCCTGAAATCTAATTATTGATCAAGTACTAGCCTCTAAAAGCAAGGCCTGCATATGGTAGCACAGCAAATCCTTTTATATTTGTTTTTACTTGTGCTGTAAATTTATGTTCTTCGAATAAAGCATAAATACTAACCAAAATAAACCATAATCATAAATTTAACAGGATTTGCTATGCCTTGGGAAATCCATTTCCCATTAATGATGCCTAAGGATCCAAGCAACTTTGCAGCACAGGTAATTAAGCTCTTCATCACAGATGCTCGATACGGAGAGAAATTTTGGGTTGCAGCTGGGGCTATTCCTCTGCAACGCAGTTGACATTGTGCTAGCAAGGAGGTGAATATCTTAGATCTTTCTAGAATTATTTTTGACAAACCTTTAGTGATTTAGTGTTGATTTGATCGGGTTTTTTTGATTCCTTTCGAGGCTCACAAGGAAAAGCTTTCTTTTTATCGCACTGGAAAGTAATGCTGGTTTTGCTGCTGGAGATATTCAGTGATGCTTTCCAGATATGGGATTTTATCTAAATGGGAATGAAATTATTTTCTTTTTTTAAGTGTTTTCACTTGCAGTGAAAGGTAGTGGTTGAACAAAGCAGAAGCTGTTGGGGAAATATGTGGTATGTTGAGCTAATTTTTCAAAGGATGAACTTTCCTCTTGAGCTCTCAGATGGTCCAAATGAAAAACTGAGGTGAGGGAGCAATCCTCGCTGTGGTGCTCCACGTTTCTAAAGTGCTTTCTCCAAAGCATGCAGATGAGCAATGGACTTCTGCTGTGCTACCACCAGGAAACGTAACGGGCACAGAAATGGGGTGAGAAAGTGCCCGTAATAGATGCGACCGCTTCCATCTGACTCGCAGGATGTTGAGAGCCATTACAGGAGCCCCCCATTGCGTTACCCATTAACCTGCCAACATGATGCTCTTAACTGGGAAGGATGGGGAGAAAAACCAGTGATGGCAATAAGGATTGCTGAGCCTTGATGAATATCAAGTGCTTTTGAGGAAGCATTATGATTTTTCTGGCGTGCCGTTAAATGCTCTTCAGATGAAGAACCTCGTTCTTCCCATCTGCTCACGATTTCCAGGTTTTAAATATAAATCGGATTTGATTCTGTCAAGTTTTGGAGGGGATTAAGTTATAAATGGCCATCTGTGTTGCCAGGAGCTGTCAGCCCAGAAACAGCTTCATCCCCAGCAGCTGCCAGCAGAAAGCTGGGGTGAGAATATTGTCCTTGAATTGCCGATCCAAGGGGGAAGGGATTGGCACCGTTGACGTGGGGAGGTGACAGTGCCTTGAACTTTGGGGAAAGTGAATGTATTGACCTGTGCCATCTTTGGTCGTGGGGTATTTGTGATGTTCCTCACAGGACGTGCCTCTCCGTGGAGCTGCAGACCACCTTGGTGGAAAACTTGCAGGATGCTGGGGAGAATACTGGGACCCTAATCCACGTACTGAGTCCAGCTTTGGGTTTTGCCCAATTTTCCTCAGAGTCTTGCTCTTCTTTAGGGAAGGGAAATCTTGCTGTTTGCTTGGGGTCAAACTTCAGCCTTGTCTGTTATGGTGAGCAGGTTGAGGGCTCAAAGGTTGGAGGTTGGAGCTTGGCCAGGATGTTCACCATCCGAGTGTCCGAGAAAGTGCCGTAACAGATGCGACCGCTTCCATCTGACTCGCAGGATGTTGAGAGCCATTACAGGAGCCCCCCATTGCGTTACCCATTAACCTGCCAACATGATGCTCTTAACTGGGAAGGATGGGGAGAAAAACCAGTGATGGCAATAAGGATTGCTGAGCCTTGATGAATATCAAGTGCTTTTAAGCAAGCTTGGATTTGGGATAAGCAACTGGCTCTTCTTGTGCAGAAAGAAGAACCCAAGAAAAGTTTTGGCTGACGTAGGGTGCCCACAGCGAGTGGGTGATTATTGCTCTCGGTGTTGTCTTTCCAAGCTCAGATGTGAGAAACCATCACGTTTTGGCATTCCATCATGCAGGAAGCTGCATTTTTAAGTTTTCTCTGCTTTTCCCCAAACACCTGTGCCAGAGGCCAAGGGCGCCGGGCAGGCTGCTTGACTTTGCTTTCTCACACGTGGGGGCATCTGTCTAATTAGGTTCAGGGAAAGCTGTAAATTTGCTGGGTCCTCTTGGGTGTTGAACGTGTGAGGAGACAGGGGAAATCCTGCCTGGGTACGTCACCGCGCGGCCGCCGACCTCTGGCCCAGCCAGTACGAGGCAGAGGGAGTTTGTAATTTTATGATCGCTCTTAAATCATGAATGTCTCTGCCTTTTTTAAGTAAACCATCAAGCATTGAGGAAAAAACAGTCGCATCTGAGGAGTGGGGAAGTGGTTGTGTTCATTTGTCTTACTTCATTCAGAACAAAGCATAAATGCAGCAACTCGATTATTTTTCTGCCTTTCCACAGTGCCTTTAATTCTCTCTCTCTTTTTTTTTTATCCCTATATTTCATTCTTCAGTAACAATCCCGTCTCCTTGCCCTTCCTCTCAGCCAAGCTGCAGATCGAGGCCAAACCGTGATGCATTTCATACTGCTCTCAAGAAGACGTTTTAATTTAGTTGCTGGCAGTCGATGGCAAATTCACATTGTGGCCTCGTACTACTTGTGTTTAATTATGAAGCAACCCCAGATCTTTCAGCAGGTGCAGCAAAGCACATAAATTTGGTTTATAGTGGATCTATCCCTACCTTCCCTGCCTCTAGCAAGATTATCCAAGGAGTTTACAGTGCGCATAGAACGCGTTTGTTGTTAAAATAAGCCAAATGACCTCGTGCGTTGCTCTTTCCCCTTTGCCATGCCCAGGTGCTCCTTCAGCAGTTTTTCTATTGACCTCAGGAAAAATGTTTCCAACTTTTCCATTCCCGTGTCTTTGGTGGGGGTGTTTTCTGATTGTATTTCATCCTCCTTAGCAAGGGGAAGACGTAGCCACTGTAATAAGGTTGAAACAAGGGCACAAAAAAGCTCTTCAGCCTCTTTTTCTCCATCCTGAAGGAGCAGAAAGTGGCACCAGTCCAATTAAAAAGACAAAAAAATCTCAGAAAGATCACTGCCAAGGGTTAATATTTATCGACTCTGTGGCGCAGCCAACCTGCAGTAAATTGTTGCTACCTCGGTTTCGCTTTGATATTTCATCAATCTCCAAAGCTCTACACTGGGAGCAGCCACAGAGTAATAGGGCAACAGTGTAGAGGTAGATGTTCCCCGCTAAGAGTATAAATCCAGAAGATCAACTATTTCAATTCTCAGAAATGCAGCATTAGACTTGCAATGGGCATTTTGTAGGTTGATGTCTTTGTCTCTCAGTGACAGTAATGTTAAATGTTTCCTTCTGCAAAGGGCTTTGTATTGCCAAAGTTCTCCTTTTTTTTGCAAGATTAATTTGTATTTTGTTTGCTTTTTAATATCTTAGTTGCTCCAGGGGCTGGAAGGCGGTGTATTCTCAAGCGGCTGACACGTGCTTAATGTAGTAGAAAAGGGAAATAAAAGGGATTTTTCCATCTGCAGTCCATGACCTCTATGAAAGCCCAGTCTATAAATATCAATTTATGGAAGGAAAAGGCAATAAAAGATAAATGCTTGCCTTTTACTTGATTAGCTCTGGGAAAGCTTGAAATGATTCAACTCTTCTGTTCAGCAGGATCCAGCTTTTCGGCGGCCCAAATGGGCAAGAACATCCGGACCTGGGCGCACGCCTGCGCAGCAGCCGGTGAGGTTTGCATAGAGAAGGGTTTTCTTGCAGTAAATTTTGCTTGCAGAAGACCATCCTTGGGCTGATGGATTATTTTCTCCATGGCCAGAGTTGGTTTTGTCAGGACTGCGATGCAGCAGGATGCGGTTAATCACGCTCTCGCCCTGCAAGGGCTCTTGAGCATCGTTTTGCTGCTGTTTTCCATCCTTGATTTTTGCCCTTGTCAAGCAAAACCCAAATTGAGCCTCGTGTGTTCGGTTGCCCAGGAAAATGTGGCTGGAGGAGCTGAGTTCCTTTCGAGTGATCTGCAAGGACCCAAAATACAACTTTTCCACCCCAAATCAAGCCACCGATCACATTGCACAGGCACACATTCATACGCACACCCCTAAGGGAAAACAGCTGTGGTTTCCCAGACCTTTTTCTTATTGTATAATAATGTGAAAATGACTGTGTGAGCCCTTTCCTTCTTTGCTTCCAAAAATGTTCCTGACTCCAAGCGTGCTTCCTTTTGCCAGACGTGGGAGAGACAAGCCATCAATCAACGAGCATTTCCCAGCGAGGAGGATATTGTAATTAGGTCTTGGCCATACCACCCACCCCGAGACCTATTCCTAATGCAAAACCGTTTAATCCAAAAGAAGACATGGAGCTGTTACGAGACAATGAGCAAAGCTGGGGTTTGGTGAGGATGGAACTGAGCACCAAAAAGCCTCATAAAACTTACGGCACCTACGTGGGAGACAGAAATACCTGGTTTGTGTCTAGCAGAAGGGCCGGCTGTGCACCAGAACCACAGAAATTGGAGTGTAGCCTCAAATACTTGAATATATTTAACTTCCTCAAGTGCTGGAAGAGAAAGAATAATGACTAGTTGTGTTAAAGTGTCCCAAATTTCCATATTAATCTCGGTTTGGTCTTGTGATGTTGGTAGGAAATTGGTAATTAGGACCGATGCTGTCTTGTTTGAAACAGTTTAAGAACGTCTTTGTTGGCTGCTGTCAGCCCAAGGGGTAAGAAGGCTTTGGGCTTTGAAGGAAAGCAGAAGCCTTGATCCCGAGAAGTGTGATATTTGCATTTATCTGAGTTGGATCGTGCTGGAGAAGCTTCACTGCCACCACAAAAAAGAGTGGAGAACAGGCGCTGAAACCACCGGACCATGTATTTCCAATCTCTTCTGGATATCTCTTGGAATAGAAAGATGACTTTTCATGCCTTGGAGTAATAGCAGTGGATGAAGTGAGACATTTGCTGTGGCAGGGGCAATAACTATTTATTTTCTGGAGCGATGGGTTCGGAACAGCAGCCGGATGGGGTCCTTTCTCGGACAGACAGGCCAACACCCATAGCTTAATGACAATACAGCACCTGGTTATAATTAGCGTCACCGTTCTAAGTTGGCTAGAAATAATTGCAAGTTCAGGAACGAAATAACAAAGGTTTTCACTTGCTTTTTGAGCATTTGCTGTTTTACGTAGAGAAAACTCAAGGGTCTTCCAGTAGCAGGGACTTGCAGACATCCATGGGAACCCTCTGGGATTAAATGAGTATTTCTAATTGGAGTATAAAACAAAAGAATAATCAGCCCGCCCTTGTCTGGCTGCGTGTCCCCGCGTGGTTTTGCTGGGGCAGGGAGATCCCTCTCACGGGGACAGGAGAAATACAAACGAGGGGGTTGATTAAGCGGCGCGGGAGGATGTGAAAAGCTGCAAGTGATGAATGGGTTTTATTTCCCCGTTCTCCTGGGTGGCTCGTAAGCATTGTACAGCCCCTGGGAATCCAAGACAAAATCCCAAAGGATTTGTGCTTTGGAGCACTTATTTTTTGTTCTCTCTGGTGGAAATAAATGTCCTTTAGCTGCTTGGATGGGTTGGATGGGAGAATTTATGGCTGGGCCTCGCTGACAGCAGGCATCTCACTCACCCTTTTGCTGGGTGAAAATGAAGACGCAGAAGTTCCTTTCCCTAAATTGGATTGATTTGGGGCTGACTTCAGCCATGTCTTTCCAGGGGAGTGCCAAGGCACTGCCAGGAGATGGGGTTCCAGGTCTTCAGCTCCAAAATGCCAGTTTGGATCGGCTCAAGGCCACCGAGCTGCTACTGGGAGGAGCTGGAGAGGTGGGAAATGGCAGCAGACATCTGCCCCCCTTTGCGTTTTGCTGTCCATTTAAATATTTAACTTTTTCTTTTAAAAAAACCCAAACAACAAAGCAACAGGATATCTCCTTCCTGCTGCAACATCATGCGCTTAGTGAGTTAAAAATATAACAATCCAGGTATCTGCATGGCCATAGTGATTATTGTTGCTTCTAGCGGTGATGCAAAGTTGGTTTTTCAAAGTTTCACTTCTTGATTTGCGCTCAAGGTGTCCGGGGAGCCGAGGGCGAGGTGGGCAGCGCTTGTGTGCAAAGGGCAGGATGCAGGAAGGATCAGGCTCCGCAAGCCTTTGGACGCTCCCTCCTGCAGTGTCCGGATGGGAAACGAGGTGGTAAATCTCAAATAATGTCATCTGCAGGGTGGGTTTTTCCATAACTGTCACCGCAGGGCATCCCTGACTTTGGGTACCGTCCAATTATAAATAGTATTATCAATGCAAATATATATAGATATAGTGCAATTGCTATTGCAATATCATTGCAAATATATATATATAAAAAATGCATATATATAAAATCATATTGTGACTTTCCAGTGGGTCTGCATGCTTTATTGATTCCCTCGATACGCAAAGGTCTTTGGGTTTCCTTTGTGCACGCAACTGCCCTTGCATATACCGTAAAGAGCAGCTGCTCCATGATTTTGTACCCCCATGGAAACCCCTGTGCGTTTCAATCCCCCAGCAAAAACAGCTCCAAAAGCGGCAGGCGAGAGACCTCCCAAGGCAGCGGTGGTTTCTCTACTTTGCTGAACGCCAGCCAGAAAAAAAAGAGGCAATTTTCCAACTTTAAATGACCCGCAAGCAGTAACTCCCAAGCAGTTCTCCCCTCGCTCGCTGGTGATTACCATCCCGAGGCGGGGAAGTCGGGGAGAAAAGCAGCTTTTTAATATTTTTAGGCTCATATTTGATACATTTTGTTAACATGCTCCTCTGCAATAACACCTTCCTTCACATTGCGATGCAATAAAATCAGAGCTCACGTTAGGAGTCTCTTTACTTCTGGAAAACACGGTGCCCTTGGTGCCGGAGATATTGAACGCATCTATATTCCTGACAGCTTTTTCTGTTTTCATTAAGTGAAAGAGGATATTTAGAGGCGAGCTGGAATGGAAGTCGGTTCATAACTCAGAGGAGAGCGAAGGCTGTGGGATTGAGGACTTGGGGAAATTTTATTCCGTTCAAGAAATCCCCAGTTTAACCGGGATGCTGCAGTACCTCGGATGTCACATCGCCGTCGGGAGGAGAAGAGCAAGGAGGGGATGATGTCCCCAAACCTCGCTGGATTCATTTGCATGCACTTTATTGTAAACACAAATCTTTTCTGAATTACTGTTTGGTTTAGGGTGGAAAAAATGACACGCTTGCCTTAAAATTTGTCATTTCAAAGGGTTCTGCTTGCTTGGTCCTTTCACTGTATCAGCAGTGGGATTTTAATCTCCCCAGTGATGAAATGCTAATAGAAGTAAATAATACTAAAGCTTGACATACATTTAAATATTATTTTAAAACTTTTTGAATCCTTAAAGGCTCTGCTGTTGAATATGGATTAGCGCAATCTTATTATCCGGATCCGCGTGGAAGCGGTTGCTCTGGGCTCTCCCTGCAGTTCACAGAGAGATCGAAGCATCTCCAAGCACCATCCAAACAGCCTTGACCTCCTGCATCCCGGCCTGGGGGTTTCTGTGGCTTCTGGGGACCAAAGAGGCGACGGATATGGGATAGGAGAGCAAGACCCCCCTGGCATTTCCATGACAAAACCTTTGTATTTGGTATTTTTGCTTTGCCAACAAAAGCAAGCTCTGTCCCAGGCGACAGCGAGGTTGCACAGCCCAGTCTTGGTCCTGCGCATGTTCTCGGGGAGCGGATGCGTCTCTCCGTTTGAGCCGGAGATGAACGCCCTCTCCGCACGCAGGCTGAAATCATTTCGTAGAGTGTTCGGGAAGGAGTTGCCTGCTGAGACGGATATATAATACACAGCGCAGCAGTGAATATTTTGAAGGCAGAAGATACACAGAAGTTGCCGGGGCTGTAAGATAACATGATTTCGGGCCATTTGGAGAAGAAAAGGGGATGCTGAGATGTTTCCAGACTTCAATTTTTCTTTCAGCATCTGCAGTTGTCTTTCCCAGCAAAGAGTGCTAGTGGCACAAACCCAGCACTTCATAGAATCGTGGAATGGTTTGGGTGGGAAGGGACCTTGGAGATCACCCAGTGCCCCCCCTGCCCTGGGCAGGGACACCTCCCACCAGCCCAGGCTGCTCCAAGCCCCGTCCAACCTGGCCTTGAACCCCTCCAAGGATGGGGCAAACTCTGTGAATCCTGCAATCGGGAAAGCCCTGCTCGCCGTAACCGCGCAGCAGCCTCCGGCACTTCATCTGTTCTTTTGGTGATTAAACCTATTATCAGTAATTAGGTGGAACGTCAAATAAGCAGGATGCTCTTTGAGGATCGGTGGGTGCAATGAGGAAAGTGGGAACAGGGCAAGCTCCAAGTGAGGATTTATCCTGGTTTGAGTGACATAGGATTCATTTTTCTTCCAGTAATTTTACTTTTCAGTAAGGTCTCTTCTAACGCTTGAGGAATCTGCCCTTTTCGAGGACTCTGGTCCCTGAACTGGTGCCAATATTTCCTTTTCCAGCCACTCTGGGCGCGGGGGTGTTCAAGGTCTGGGTGTTTTCCAGCCCCCCAGGTGCGGGGATGAGGAGGAGCGAGACCTGGGCACTTACCCCCAGGACTATTTCATCCCAGGAATGGCACATTCCAGGGAAATGAGGAAGTTTGCTGAGGAGTTTCTCTGTCTCTCTCTCCTCCCCTCTCCCTTGATGGCTGCCATCCTGATAATTTCTCACCCCGGTGCTGGGCCTCTGAGCCCTTCCCTTCCTCCTGAAGCCGTAGCTTTTTTCCCAATTGCCCTTCCCGGGTGGGGAGGGGTCATGAGATGAGAGAATAATTGTCTAAAGGACAATAAATTGTTGTGGGATCCTCACACCATAAGAGCACTTCAGGGAAGGACTCTCTGTGCTGGGAGAGCATCTCAAGGGCCGTGGTCTTCTGCTTCTCCCGACGTGCTGAAGGAAGAGCTGTCAATACGGGGGGGTTGCGTCAGGATCTACCTCCAGGTGAATTTGGGGAGACAAAATAAATGTTGAGCTGTTTTGGGGGAGGCTTTTGTGCAAGGCAGAAGCTGCTCGTGGGGATGGCGGGGTATTTCCCCGTCTCTGAAAAGCAAATTAATAAAGCCGGGTGATGTTTGTGTTTGCCTGTTTGCTTGCAGCTCTCTGGGTGACATTTATCTGATTTGCTTTTTCCCTGTGGAGTTTTTGCCTCCATTTTCTGCAGCCTCCTCTGGGCAAACACTTTTCCCTTTCCACGCCGGGATAAAATGGTCCCTAATTTAAGATGCTTTAGAACCTTTTGCTCTTATCCCTATTTATCTTTCTCTTAATGTTCTCACTTTCCAGACTATTTAATGGATCAATTAGGACCCAGAGAAATGATTAATAACATTTTTCAGCTCCAAAACCGATGCGCTGCAATGGTTCCAGCTGATGGATGGTACAGGTGCAACGGGGTTATTTATTGATCCTTGTTGCAAGGAATGGTTATGCAGAAAAAACCGCATTAACTAGCCTCGAAAATAAGAGGAAAATACCCTGATGGTCTCATCCTTCTTCATCCCGTCTCATGCCTTGAAAATATCTGTAAAACTGCACTGTGTGTGTCCCGGTGCTGACCCCAAAGCATCTGGGGGGATCTTGTAGGGAATAAACCTTATTTCTACATATCAGTAGTCAAGGTGGGTACAGGGTTAGTAGAAAAGATGCGGTTTGTGCTGAAAATGCTCTGATTGCCCCCGTGCCCAGTGCTCTGATTGCCTCCGTGGCCTTCATCAGCGTCTGGTCTGCAGGTAGCTCCTCGTGAGGGCTTATCGCCTGGTGCTCGTTGCCACCGCAGAGGAAACATCAGGTGAAATCAAAGCAACGTGCTTGAAATCTTGTGCTGATGAAAATGCCTTCCTTCCCCGCCCCCCCTCCCCGGCCTTCTCCTAAAGATTTAAAGCATATTTTTTTAATTCCCTGAGAGCCAGCAGGGAAATGGGAAGTAACCCGTTTAGCACCACGCTTGCAGCAATATCTTGATCTCAGCAAGAGCCTGGACTTTTGCCTCTCTCTTGGTGACGTCCAACTAATCTGCATCCCGCTGTCAGGGCTGTTGAGGGAAGTCGTGAGATGGACATGGCCGTTAATGAGTTTAGCAACGAGCCTGTTGCTTTGACAGGCAAATTTTACTGGAGCTTGTCCTTCTTTGTCTCGTGCCTAGGTTTGGAAGTTCAGGTGACACCAGCCCTTTGCAGGGGAAGACCTTCAAGGAAGGGTTTGCGCGACTACGGTGGTTTAAATACTCCTATTTTGCAGGTGGTCGGCCTCGTGATGGCTTGGCTGTATTGGCAAAAGCTCAACGAGATCTACTCCAAGCTGGACACCGTTGACTTCAGGATCCTGGAGACGCGGGATTTCAGCTTCGGGGCGGTGGACCTGAGCGGCGCGGGCTGGTGCTGGTGCTTGCCCAGGGAAGGGGGCTACATTCCCGTCAATGCTGAGGAAGACGAGGAGGAGGAAGGTGCCATCTGCCACAGCAAAGTGTGAGAAGGAGGAGGACTGAAAGGCAGCTTGGAGCAAAGCTCTTTAGGGAGGCGGCGGATGTTGAATGTGGAAATAATGCGATTTATCTTCTCAGGTTCAGGAGATACTTTGGGGGAAACTGTAAAGTAACACTTGAAAGTTATAAAAAATGGAATGCACTGTGTGTCCACGTGAGCTCCCCAGGGCCCTTTTATTACCTTGGTGTTTTGAAGTGTTTGTACATCACCTTATTATTTTTTTTCAGGTTTTTTTTACACAATAAATGTGACTTTTGTTGCGTTTTGCAAAGTCACTTCCACTCGCTGCACGCCCATCGGCCATCGGGAAGGGAAGTAGCACCGTCATTGCAATTTGGCGTATCTTTATAGTTATATTTAGCCTGATTTCCTGAAAAATAGTGGCTTTATGAAAGATTTCCGGATGTGCCCAGGCCCTAGGTGTCCCCAGAATCAGAAAGACATAGCTAAAGGAAAAATGGAGCAGCTTGTTCTGCAGAGCCTTTCCAAAGGGCTTTTCCAGGCATCAAATCCCCAGGGAGGCACCAACTTGCACCCCCTGGATCAAAATGGATGTTTGGGCAAGGCTTGGACAGGGGGGAAAACACTCATTTCTGAAGATTTCCAGCTCTTCCTCATCAACTGCAGCTTCAGTTTTTATCCCTGGTACACGGAAAAGGAGAGCTCAGCAATTTTTAAAACAAAAATGGCTTTACTGTGGCAACGTGCTGCCCCTGGGGATGGTGGTAACTCCCCTCTGCTGGAGACCAACCTCTAATGACCAGGTAAGGAATTACCTTTCCTAATATTTCTTTTTTAGCACAACAACTTCATGAATTTGTGTTCCCCAGGACTCTGTATTGGGGACGATTCTCTTTAATATATTTATTAACGACCTGCCTGAGGGGATCGAAGGCACCCTCAGTAACTTTTCAGACAACACCAAGTTGGGCAGAAGTGTTGATCTGCTTGAGGGTAGGGTCTAGAGAGGGATCTGGACAGGCTGGATTGATGGGCCAAGGCCAACGCTATGAGGTTCAACAAGTGCAGATCCTTCTCCAGACCTGCATTTGGGTCACAATAATGCCATGAAGCCCTTTCAGGCTCGGGGCAGAGCGGCTGGAGAGCTGCCTGGCAGACAAGGACCCGGGGGTGTTGGTCAACAGACAGCTGAGTACGAGCCAGCAGTGTGCCCAGGGGGGNGGGTCTTAAAGATCCCTTCCAAGTGAGACGATTCTCTGATTCTATGATCAAGGCAGCAATTCCCTCCCACATCGCTCAGGTTATAGGAGTTAAATAGCCGGGGTGTGTTGCCTCCAACCCTGGACCTGTGAGTTGAGCTGCGCTGGGAAACAGGCTCGCAGAGGGAAACCTCAAGCAAGATGAATTGCAAAATATGAGTGTGTTTTTATCAAAAGAAACCAACCCAGTGGAACCCTCTGCAAATCTCTCCTGGGCTGCTCTGGTGCGGGCTCAGCAATAACCTACCCATGGCCAAGCTTCCCCAGCAGCCGTGGGTCAAACGCAGAGGAGGGAGCGGAGATCAGGGACCTGTTTTCTTTCCAAATGCACCAAAATCCCACCGGTACCCTGGGGGGCGGCTGTAGTTGCCGCATCTATCAAGCGGAGAGGAATCATCTCAAAAGCAAAATGCAAAGAAAAAAAAAATCTATTTTTCCAAAGAGCAATGTGTCTGCAGCGCCACTTGGTGAAAGAAACGCTGGGGTTTTTAGTGGTGCTTTTTATTAATAAGGGTTTTTTGGAAGCCGCAGGTTGGCTTCGTTTATTTGGATGCCCAAGCAGGGAAAGGTGGGTGAGCACTGGTGTGCGACTGGCGGGCTCTGTCTCCCTCTTCTGACTGTTTCCAGCCTTTATTTTTTAACTAAACAAGAAGCAACCCTCAGCACAGGCCTGAAAAAACACTTTTTGAACCATTTGTTTCCTCAAATCCTGTTGAAAATGGAGCTGTGAACTACAAGAGCTGAGCAGTGGGACTGTAGAATTTTTTTAAAACAGGGTGGCCAAAATTAGAGTGGGTTTTGGGGTGGTTTTGTGGGAGTGGAGAAGGTAAATCCCACAGCCCAGGGAAATCTGGTGAGCACAGTCATTTAAGGAATAACAGGGTGGCTGCCTTCACCCGGGCAGCTCACGAGCTCCCGGGATTTTGCTTTTCTTCCTCCTTCCCACCTCTCCAGGAGATGTTTAATAAAACCTTAAGGAACACAGGGCAGTAAATTCAACCTGCTCTTTGTATTTCCATGTATTTGGAGAGAGAAAGTTAATTTCTCTTATTTTTCTCTTTATTACAGGACAAGCAGCCACCAACATTCTCCTGGCTGGGCAGAGCCGGACCCCGGCACAGGCGGCATTGAACGAGTCGGATGCAGGTTTTCATGCCTGGATCAATACTGGTTTTCGGCAGGTGATGATGGATGGGGAGTAGTTGATTCCTGCGTCAGGTTTGGCACCTGGTTCCCCTGTTCCCATGGAGCATTGGTCCGTAAACGCCTGGAAAATGAGATAGGTAGATTTAAGCAAGGGCATGGAATCCCAAGTGCACTTTGTGAAAGACTTTCTCCCACTTACAAACATGCCTCGTAACTCTCAATAAAGGGGATGCCAACAATATTCCCTAATTCACCCTAAATTTCGCATCTGGAAATTGCTGCTGCCTTGCTCCAGACCCGACCCTGCTACATGTGGAAGAGCAGGAGTATTGCACCCAGCTTTGGAGCCCCCAACACCAGAAGGAGATGGAGTTGTTGGAGCGGGGCCAGAGGAGGCCCCGGAGATGCTGGGGGGGCTGGAGCCCCTCTGCTGTGGGGACAGGCTGGGAGAGCTGGGGGGGGTCAGCCTGGAGAAGAGAAGGCTCCGGGGAGACCTTGGAGCCCCTTCCAGTCCCTCAAGGGGCTCCAGGAAACACGGGGAGGGACTTTGGATCAGGGAGGGGAGCCATGGGACGAGGGGGAAGGGTTTTACACTGGAAGAGGGGAGATTGAGATGAGATCTTGGGAAGAAATTCTTTGCTGTGAGGGGGGTGAGCCCCTGGCCCAGGTTGCCCAGAGAAGCTGTGGCTGCCCCATCCCTGGAGGGGTCCAAGGCCAGGTTGGACGGGGCTTGGAGCAGCCTGGGCTGGTGGGAGGTGTCCCTGCCCAGGGCAGGGGGGGGCACTGGATGATCTCTAAGTTGCCTTCCAACCCAAACCATTCCACGATTCTATGATAAAACAGAAGCTGGAATAAAGTATCAAGCAGGTTTTGTGTTGCTTCTGCTGAGACTCCGGATCGTGCCATCGAATATTCTCCCCAGAGGCGAGAGAAAAGCCCTGTTATCAGGTGACCTTAAAGCACAAAGTCTGATTTCCCAGTCCTCGATTTTTTGCTTAACAATGAAGCTGGTTGTGACGAAGTGCCGGGTGCCTCTTTGACGTGGATTTATTGATACCCCTGTTAAAAGGCTGAGCGGCGGCAAGGAAGCCAGGCGTTAAATTGAAGCAGACATTTCGGGAAGTGAAGCGGGCATACCCGTGTGACCGAGAGCTTGGTTTTCACGGAATCAAATTTACGGATGTTCAACATGTTAAAAGCAAAACGTGGAAATTGCCAAATAATTCAGTGTGCAACCCTCATCGAAAAACCCCACCAAACTGTAGCTGATGGCCCAGGGGCTGCTCCGGTCGTCCCTGGGGGTTTAGGAGTTTTCTTGCTGATGGTGATGCTTCTCTGCACCTCCCTGAAGAATTTCCTTCTATTTCTTAACATCAGGTGTAGATGATATTGCACAGAGAAAAAAAAATAAAAGCAGTTGCCCTCCCAAATCCCTAGAAATCAAGGCAAAATTGATGCCAAAAAAACCCCCAAACCCTAAAGCCCCCAGCAGATGCAGATCATTCAAGTTGGGGATGGACAATTTGAGTTTTCCTACGTGCTGGGGGTCTGGTATCTAGGGACCATCACTGCGCAAGACCAGGTCTCCGCTGGCGTGAATGTCCCATCCTCTCCAGAGGTCTATTTGCATCCCGTGATGCCTTTCTGCTCCCAAAGTCAATCGGCATCACCCAAAATACATTTTAACCTGGGAGCTACAGAGCGCTTGGCAGTAGGCGTCGATACGATGGTTGCAAGAGCAGCTTTATCTCAAGGCAATCTGGGCTCCCGCACCCACTGGCGCCCGTGACTTTCCTCTGCAGCCCCATCCTCTGATTTCTGAGCATTTTTGGGGAGCTCAAGGTAAGTTTATTAACAGTAAAACTTGTTTTTGTGGAACTGAGAGAGATGGTGGGTGTAGTGGGGTTTAATTGGCAAGGACAACAGTGCTCTTCTTTTCTTCCCCTTATTTCTAGCGTTCTTACAGTCGTGTTTTGAAGCAGTCCTAGTCTGCGTCATGCTTGTGTTTGTATGCCAAGATTTGGGGGGAAAAAGCTTTATATGTTAAAAAATTAGAGGAAAAATATCCCAGGCTGTATGACTCCTATAAATTAGTCATAATCAATCAGGACCTTTCATTAGTCAGTGGATCTAACATGGGTTTCTCAGACGAGTTATTTTTGCCGCCCAACAGAGCTGTGGTGGAGCGCTCGCCAGCCGAGCTAGATTACAAAAAAAAAACCCAAACAACATATTTCTTCCCAGTATAGATCCAGCTGAAGGGTTGTGTGTCCCCATCCATCATGTGAGGACCTCGACCTAGCGCTGAAGCTCGTGGGCAAATCTCCTGGGGGGTTTGTGGTACTTCATCTGTTAGAAGGTACTGGCTCATTTTCCGAGCAAAAATATTTATGCCTGCAGCTGGGTGGGGATTTTGTTCTTTCTCCTGCTAGAAACAGCCTCCTAAATTCCTCAGAATTAGCCCCATAATGTTATTCTGAGGAAGTCAAGGCTCGTGACTGATGTTACCCCTTAATACACCTGGGTTTGGGGCAGGGTTGTCCATCCAGAGGTGGTTTGCCCACTAAAATTGGTTCCTGCACCCATGCAAAAAAGCGTTGGTCAAAAAAAATTCCCAAATCTGTTAAACCAAGAGGTGTCTGCAAATAGCAAATGGGTTAAGGCTGGAGCCGGTATTGGGCTAAAAATGGTCTTTGCCTTGGGGGAAAATCGGTCAATAATTGGGCAACCCAAGCAGAGCCGACCTGGCCGGCCCTGGACCCTTCCAGATATTTAGATGCCCACCCCGTTTGCTTTTTATTTTTAAACTATTTGGCTTCAATTGCAAGTTTTTCCTCCCTCAAATAGATGGATAGTGATATATTGCCGTGGATGCGAGCAGCCGGAATGGGGGACACAGAGAGGCCGGCTCTCCGACTGCTCTCAAAGTGACTTTGGGAGGCATCGACCGGGCTGCCATGAATAGTAACCGTTCTCCCATCCAAGTCAAGTGTGAAAGGCAATCACTGGAGGTCAGATAATTAGGAGATTAATTAGCATCCATGGCAAAACCCAAAGAAACTCATAAGGGGAATAAACTAGCAGGTTTGAAGGAAGGTATCTGGAAGCAGGAGCGTGCGTACAGTGTACAATCTGTGCTTAGGAGATGGGGAGAAATGAACTTTGCTTCTGCAAACCTCTTTTACCTCTGCGGGTCCCCCCCGAAAATTAAAGGGGTGCCTATTGCCAGCACGCAACCCCTGTTCACGCAACTCCTGTCTGTAATCGTATGGGCAAACCTCTGTAATCATCTCTTACGCTTCACTTGCACCTTCCTTTGAGCAGCAGAAATAAGAGACGGGAGACAGAACCCCGGCGACATTTATATGGTATTTCTTAAATACAGGGAGAGTGGAAGTGGAGCGCGGGCAGTCCCTAGTGCATCCGTAGGGAAGATCCCGGCTCCCCGCTGCATCCTCGCCCCAGCTGGGATCTCACTGGGGCCCCCCTGAAGGATTCCCAAAGTGGGGAGCCCCCGGCAGGCCTGTGAGGGGAACATTCCCTGCCCAGCACCCTTTAAATTCTCTCTCCTTTCTCCTCCCCACGCCTCAGCTCTCTCCCAGCAGCAGGACCATGCTGGAAGATGAGGATGGGATGAGCGAGAGGGGGCTCAGCAGCTCCAGGAGGAGATACGACGATGAGGAAGGTGAGCGAAACCTCCGGGGATGCCCCAAATGGCATCGGGCTCTTCCCTGCCGGCTGACGCATCAAATCTCTGGGGGCTCGGTTTGCCCCATCCCATCCACGACATGGGAAAAACTCCTGTGGGTGGTTTAAGCCTGATGGGAAGATGGGAAATATATCCCTGGCTTTTTTTTTTTTTGGCAAGTGAGGGAAACCCAGATCTGCTCTCTGAAGCTTTTTAAATTTCGTTTTGTTTTTTTCCCCTCTAGATTACCACTCCATCTACATCGGGGTGCCGATGCCCCGGGGCTACCGGAGGAAACGGCGTCGGCGAAGATCTGGTTCCAGCCGGGACAGGACGAGCGAGAGCGAGCGGCACTACGAGCGCCAGGATCGCTCCGACACCGACGACGGTGGCCACGGCTGCTACGAGAGTGGCAACGACAATGCCAGCAGGACCAGTGAGTTGCCCCTGGGCTTCCCAAAAAAACAGGAGGGGTTTCGAAGCGTCATTTAATCCAGGATTAAGTCGTCCCCGTGCACGTAACCACGTTGCTTGGTCCGGTGTTTGCATTTGGTGCTGCTTTTCCCAACTCTTCCCATGTTTATTTTTCCCTGTGGATGTCTCGGAGCCAGGCACAGGGTGTGAAATGGGATTTGAGGCTGGAATTTGATGGGTGGGGTAAAAAGAAGTTGTCCTTGCCTCTGGGAGCTTGTCCCTGCCCCTGGGAGGATGCTAATGAGGAAATGGGGGTACAGCGGGGTCCCGGGGGCACAGACATCCTCTGGGCATCACACCTTGTTCCCAACAGGCTTTTGCCCAAGGTTTTGCCCAGTCTTGTTAAATCTCCTTAGTGAAGATTAACATTTTGCACGGCAAAGTGGCCAGCGATCTCTCGGGTTTGGGGGTTTTTTACACCCTGCCTATAGATATTTGCGTTTGGGTTGATGACGGTCGTGGCTCCGCAGAGCAGGCAGGGGCTCAACTTTGCTTTTCCCTACAGAAGGAAAAGTTTTCCCGGGTTTTTTTTGCATGGGGAGACGTTTTTTATTGCCGCTGGCTTTGCTCACAGCTCCTTCGTATGCCTTCGGTGGCGGCGCAAGCAGGATCATGTCCCCTGTGTTCTGCAGGCAGTAAATGCCACTGGGATATAACACTGGGCTGGTTTTGGGGGGGCAAAGTAATTTTATGGAGGAAAAACACCTCAAAAAGCCTCAACTATGCAGCAGCCCTATTTTCCCCCAGAAAATCTCCTTCATTTGGATGGTTTTTACCCCAATAATCTCTACCCTGCACTTGGTGGGGGTTATTCCCGCCTTGCTCCAAGTGGGAAACAAAATCCCTCTGCAAAATGACCCCAAACCTTTAATTTCTGTCCGCCCCCCTCTTCCTCCCTCCCCTTTCTCGCTCACTCCATCCCGCTGCCGCCCAAAGCGCTCACCTCTCCTACACGCATCCCGTTTGATTTGGTAACTTCCCGTCATGAGAGCCGAAGGGAAAGGAAAGTGCTTTATATTCTCTATAATCTGCTCCTTAAGCCTCGGGAGTTTAACAAGCCTGAGTGGATAAAGGAGGAAGTTTGGAGGTTTGGGTTTTTTGTGGGTTTTTTTGTTTGGTTGTTTTTTTTTTTTCTTACCGTGCAGCAAAGGTTTGGTTTAGCCGGGAAGAAATGGGGGAAAAAATGGAAACGATTCCAGGTAGGTTCTTGCCATCGCTCCTCAGCGTCCGTGGTGCGGGGAGCGGGAGGGGAAGAAAAACTCCGTTTTTAGTATTTTTTTTTGGCTTTCCAAGGGAAAAGCAACTTGGGAGCCTGTGGGGGGTTGGGTTGAGTGCTTGGTCAGGGCATTGAGCTCCAAAACTCGCCCCAAATATATAAATTGGGGGGGAAGCTGTACCAGCTTCCATGCTCCCCAGCACCAGAGAAGCGGAAAAGATGGCATTTAGAAGGAGAAATGTCTCCCACACCTGGGGTTTTCTTGAATGGGAACGGAGCATCTAATCCCATGGGATGTGCACCCCAATCTCCTCTTTTTTTGCCGGGGGGGACCCTTCTGAGCTATGAAAGCCTGGGAAAAGGCTGTCGTGTACCGAGAGGGACTGTGCCAGCGGATGGTTAATGTGCTGGAGCCTTAAATAAGGCTTAGTCCCGCTGCCCAGCTGGATTGCAAACCCCGGGCGGCACCAAATTCCCCCATTTTATCACCTTTTTTATCGTACCTAAAGCCAGAGCGGGATTTTTGGTTCGGAAAAGCATCACTAGGCGAGGTTTTACTGCAGGATCGAAGTTGGGGTGTGAAGGGCTCTGTGCACCTCGAATTAAAGGAGGTATAAATCAGTGTGGCTGGTCCATCCCATCCAATTACCCCCAGGAATGTAGGCATTTGGATATATAAAATTATCCTATATTATCGTGCATGATAATGCCGAGCTAATTCTGCTCCTGTGGCCTGGATTTGGATGCACTGTGGCTGAGATCACGGTGGTTTGATGGGTATGAAGCAGGAATTGCAGCTGGGAGTGTTTTCCCATCATAAAAGCTGGTTCAGCTCTGGGCCCCCGTCGAACTGTGTCTTGCAAGAGATAGGTGCCGATTTTGGGGTGGCTTTGTGGGTTTTGGCCAGTATCGCTGCAATAGTTTTACTCTTGCATCCCCCGGAGGTGCCAAGCCCTGGACGCCGCTATTCAGTATCTCCTCCCAAGTGAATACCTGCTGCTTCCCGGGATTAATTTAGGTGCTGGATCAATTTTCCAGGAGAAAAAAAAAATAATTATTGAGAAGTGGATTGTAAGCAGCTGCTGGTCCGGGTGCTTTCCCGGGCACGAAAGGGTCCTCCAGGTGAATAAAGCCCGGGAATTTTGGCTGCACAGCGTTGTTGGTTTAGCAACCGGCTCTTTTCGGGTCAGCGAGCAGCGGGGAGAGGAGGTGGAAGCACACGTTATGTGCTGAGAGACGGGTTTATTCCTTCAGCTGGGGAGAGAATGGGGAAAAAAGCTAAAAAACAAAAAAAACCCCTCTTTATGTGCAAGCTTTCCTGTATCTTTCGTGGTTTCCTGCGGCTAAAGTGTGTCACCCAATACGGGTATTTCCAGCAAACTCCCTTTGCTGCCATCCGGATTGTGGCATTTACAGTGAGTTTGGGGGTTTGAAGGGAATTTCAGGTTTGGTTTGCAGAGCAAAGCAGACGGCGTGAAGCCTTGGCCGGGGGGGGGTGTTACTTGTATCGCACCGATTTCATCCTCTCTTACGCGAACAGCACTTAGGCTTAAAGAGCCTGAAGCCTTCCAGGCATGTAGCCCAGCTCTAAAATTAATAGGAATATTAATAATCATAATAATGAAGCTTATGGAAGTGGAAGGAGGACTTGACCACAGGGTTTTACTCCTGGTGGTGGGGCTTAAAGGGATTAAGCAGTTAAGCAGGCTCAGCCCGGAGCGCAAGGGACATCCTCTTCTTTCACGCCGCCGCGACTTGGGTTTCGTCTGCTTTGGTGGGGTAACAGGGCAATATTCCCAGTTTTTCCTCCGCCCACACGCAGCAATTTAATTACTTGCTTTTTTGGATACGGCATTACCCAGCTTTCTTATTCCCAGGTTCAAGAACAGGAGGATTCTGCTAATAAAGATGTTTTCCCAGCTGGATTAACTCCTGCTGCATTAGGAGAGGGCTAAGACTCGAGGTTTTATTAAAATACACCGTTACCACGGAGCCTGGCGTAGAGCTGATTTTAAATAGCGGGGCAAGTGGGGACCGGTCCCATCCCTGCCACGTCCAGGTTCATACCTGAGTGTTTGATTCCTCCCTGCAAACGAATTTATGAGGCTTTTCTAGAAAAGCTCATGAAGACGGAGGGAGGGTTAAGAGAAACCCCAGCCTGGTGGGTTTTTTGAGAGGAGAGGGCAGGTCTGTCACCCTCCCCTGGCCACGGGGAATGTGCCAAAGACGAAAAACCCTTTTCCCATCCGTCGGGAGATTTGCAGGCAGGTGACATGTCCCTGCTCCCCTTCCCGAAACACAGCACCGGGAGCAGGAGGCAATAGGTGTCCTCCCCAGCCTGGCTGCTTATTTGCAGTAAGAAACTGGATTTTTCCTGCAGAAATGGTAAATTTGCGTTATTCCCCTTGAATGATACACGTTCCCCTCGGGGATCCAGCTCGTGTATCCCGATACGCAGTGCTGGAGACTGTAAGGATCTGGTTGCTGATGGCAGGAGGCTCTAACCTGGCAAAAATGGGCTCAGTGGTTGGGAAAAATGTGGGATACCCCACGGAAATGGGGTGCGTGATGCTCCTGAGAGGGGAATTTGATTATATTGTATACAGGGGTGGCTGCGTTCCTCAATTCCCAACCCGAACCTACACATTCCCCACTGCTTATCCTCTCCACCAGCATCCCGTATCTCTTTGCACAGGGATTTTGGGACAGGATTACCTAGAGTTTCCCCACTCCTCAATATCTCTCAACTTAAACATTTTCCTCAAAACCTTTTTTTTTACCCCAGGATCCTAAATAGCCTTACAGATCCCTCTTTACCCCACCGGGGCCTTTCCATATGGGAATGGTGCAGGATCATCTAATTTCTGACTAACGATAAACCTCTTTTTTTGCCCCCTGGCAGTGTCACCGGCTGCCGAACGCCTCCGCTACATCCTGGGGGAAGACGATGAGCCTCCCAACCCCACGCTCTTCACGGAGATGGACACACTGCAGCACGACGGCGAGGAGATGGAGTGGAAGGAGTCGGCCAGGTGAGCATCGGGGTGATGCTTTGGGTTGAAAATATGTCAGGTTAAAATCTCCCCGGGGGCAAACAGGTTTGAGGAATGAGCATCGTTTTCAATGAGGTTCAAAAAGCCATGCCTGAATTAGGGAAAATGCAAAAAACCACACATTCTGGGGGTCTTTGCACTTGCAGCCTGCCGAGGAGGAGGAAGAGGAAGACTTCCCGTCTTCTCCCATGTCTTGGATCAACCCTAGAGCCGGGCTTTTTCCCATTTCCAGTTGCAGTCTGAGAGCAAAGCCCTGCAGAAGGGGTGCCGGGTGGGAAAAAAGTGGGGTAACATGCTGGGAAACTGGAGAGTTGGAACAGAGAAATGGGAATAGGGGGAATGGGAAATAGACATAAATAACATTTTCCCAAGCCATTTTCCCCTCCCCCAAACTTTTACTTGCCGGGCCAAGAATTAATCTTCTCCTACCCCTCAAGCACTAATAATAAAACCCAACCCACTGCATCTTTATTAAAAGTATTAGAGGAGTTGCGAGTGACGTTCGCTTTATTGAATTAGGAGCTTATCTAAGGGAAAAAGTCTCAAATCCAAGTGGGATTTTCTCTTCCCAGCCTCGGCTGTGTAAGGGCTAGCAGGGTCGGGGGGGTTTGGGTGGCTTTGGGAAGCGAGTCAGGGATGCTGATGGCACCCCAAGCCTTCCTTTCAGTTGCACATGACCTGGATGAAGGGACAGAGTGTCCCCTCAGCACGTTGGCTGATGACACAAAGCTGGGGGGGTGGCTGACGCAGCAGAAGGCCGTGTCACCATCCAGAGAGAGCCGGACAGGCTGGAGAGTTGGGCAGAGAAGGATCTTATGGAATTCAACAAGGGCAAGTGCAGGGTGCTGCCCCTGGGGAGGAATAACCCCCCGCACCAGGAGAGGTTGGGGGTGACCTGCTGGGGAGCAGCTCTGGGGAAAGAGACCTGGGAGTCCTGGGGGACAACAGGGTGGCCATGAGCCAGCGATGGGCCCTGGTGGCCAAGAAGGCCAGTGGCATCCTGGGGNTCCCAGTGTGGAGTTTTGCCCAAGGGATGGTGAAGAAAGGAGGATCCGGCCCTGTGGGGGCTCATCTCATCTCTTGAGCTGGTTATTGGCATCACCAAAAATTTGGAAAGCTCTTACGCATCCCCCTAGTTGCCATCTCTGCTCAATACGCAGCAGTGCAGCAATGCTGTTGCTAAAATCCTCTATTTTCCCCACAATTTTGCATCAGTCTGTGGCTGCTCATCGCTTCCCATTCCCTAAGAAGCTTGGAAGGCAAAAAATCAGCCTTTGCATTGGGATTTTCATCTGGGAGGCCTTGAGATGGAGGTTCCCAAATTCCCCCTGGAAGGATGGAGGTTTCTCAAGTCACAGTTTTCCGCTCTCCGGCATGGAGTGGTTCAGCTTCTTTAGCTGCATGAGAGCAGCTCCTTGGTGGGAGTAGCGCTTCCTGCGGCTAAATCCGCAATAAATGGAAATAAATGGAAATAAAGAAGCCGAGCGCAGCAGGGAGATGGGGTTTTGTTGTAGCCTTGGCGAAAGAGTCACGGGATGGGTCAAAGGCACCGCTGGAAACGTGCCTCCAGTCTCATACGCCGCCCCGTGTGCGTGCTAATAACCCACTTTCGGCAGGAAAATGGGGCAAAAAAGAAACGAAAAGGGACCTAATCGGCTTTAGGCGAGCACAGACAGGGCTTAGCGGGTGCTATGGCGGGAAGCTTGAATTTCCTCCCAATAAAAGTGGCGTTGTTCGAAGGGCTGGAGAAGCGGGTTGTACAAAGAAATCAGGGTGGGGAGCTTTGGAGTGACGACAATAGGGCCAAATTTTATATTTTTGGATGCAACTGGGGTTTTATCCCCAGCACAGACCATCCCTGGCGCTCCCAGATAATATTTTGGGGCTTTTTTTAGTAGGGACACCCCACATTTTGTCTTTGCAGCAGCATTTTAATGCACCTCCCTGAAGCCAACACAACCCCACGCTCTCCCCATCCTTCCCCTGCGGCATTCGGGAGCCATCAGCCACTTCCTAAAACCCTTCTCCTCCTACATCCTTTCCATCTGTGCCCTCTGCGGCGACAGGAGCCCAAATCCCAGTTGTACCAGTTAAAAGTTGTAAGGTTAAGCCCTGTGAAGGCTAATCCATGGAGCTTGCAAACCTCCTGTAAAGGAAAAGCAGCTTTCTTCCCCAAATTGACGTCTTGTCGAGAGCTGCCTGCCCTCCCCGGAGCCCAAGTTCCCGGGATAGCTAGGAGAAATCAGCCACCATTCCCAGATTTGCTCTGAAGTCTTCAGTTTGTAAAATTAAGGGGGAATAAGGAGGTGGAAGGGCTGATTTCCAAGGGTTTGCAAACCCTGTTGTCTCCCACCATGGAAATGAAGCGCCCAGGTTGAAGTCTGAGTATTGCTAAGGAATTAAAAAGGCGTTTGGGTTTTTGCTTTCCTGCGTGCACGGCTGGTGCATGCGGGTGCGGATCCTGGCTAAGGCAAGCTCAGCTCCTTGGGAAAACCTCCCAGATCTCTCCGGGGCAGTTTGAGGAGGGTGAAGCCTGCAGGGTTGAGTTCAGTGGTGGAGCCAAGAGCTTTTGCTCTGCTCTGCAACCAAGCCAGCAGCACTGTGTCCAATGATGTTACTTGGTTTCTCCATTCCCACGTGGAATAACAAGCCAAAGCTTTGCAGGATGAATTTATCCAGGCTTCCAAAGCCACCTGCAGAAGGGAAACTCCACAGGAAAATCAATTCTCTTATTCTCTTCTCGTACACCATCCCACTCCGTTCCCGTCCCCATGGCTGCCGCTCTCGTTTCAGGTGGATAAAGTTCGAAGAAAAGGTGGAGGAAGGCGGGGAGAGGTGGAGCAAGCCCCACGTGTCCACGTTGTCTTTGCACAGCCTCTTTGAGCTGCGGACATGTCTACAGACAGGAACAGTGCTCCTGGACTTAGATGGCTACTCTTTGCCCCAGATTATAGGTAGGAGCCAGCAGGTACCAGTGGTTTTGGATGCATTTTCCCCTGTGTCCTAAAGTTCTGGGAACAGATTTAAATGGATTTACTTGCTGCATGCAAATATAAAACAATTTGCATTGGAATAAGCAAAGACAAGAGTCGAGAGCCATCAACTTGGTTCGATAAGTGTTGTTGTCTTGAGCTTTTTGGGAAGGCTTGCAGTAGGGTAACCCATGCACCTCCCTTGTTCGGTGCTTGCAGATGATGTCATTGAGAAGCAGATCGAGGACGGTCTGCTCAAGCCGGAGCTGCGGGAGAAGATAAGCTACGTGCTCCTCAGGAAGCACCGACACCAAACCAAGAAGCCAATCCACCGGTCCTTGGCTGACATCGGGAAGTCCGTCTCCTCCAACACAAGTGAGTCCTTGGGGTCCAACCTGTGCCCAGTTGAATCTTTGAGTCTTCGGTGAGCAAGCCCAGGGGGAAGAAGATCTCAGAAGAAGGAAAGGGGGAAACCCAACCATTTGGGGCGCCCAACCATTTACTGCATTGAGAAAGACCCCAAAAGCTCTGCCACTGGTGGCTTTAGGGTAGGGGTCATTGGGAGCAAGAAGCCAAGGAGATGTCAAGGAAGGGGCCTACAAGAAAGCTGGAGAGAGGGAGTTTTTACAAGACGTGTAGTGATAGGATGAGCGGGAAGGGTTTTACACTGGAAGAGGGGAGATTTAGATGAGATCTCTGGAAGGAATTTTTCACTATGAGGGTGCTGAGCCCCTGGCCCAGGTTGCCCAGAGAAGCTGTGGCTGCCCCATCCCTGGAGGGGTTCAAGGCCAGGTTGGACGGGGCTTGGAGCAGCCTGGGCTGGTGGGAGGTGTCCCTGCCCAGGGCAGGGGGGGGCACTGGGTGATCTCTAAGGTCCCTTCCAACCCAACCCATTCTCTAATTCTGTACGTCTGCTGATGGACAATGGCATTGTGTGAGGGACTATGGCGTTGGCGGTCGCTTGGCCAAGGGGCTTTCTGGCAGAGCAGCCTACAGACAAATCCAGTCTGCTCCGGGGTTGAACCTGCCTATTTTTGAGCCATTATAAAAGGGGATTTGTTTGTTTTCACGCTAGATTATTTACTTAGGTTTAAACAGAGGTCATTTGGTGGAGCCCCGGATTTGCCAGGCTTTGGCTGCTCCCCAGATAGACAGAAACAGCAGCGCCCAAGCTCAAAGCACATGTGGAAGAGGCTGTCAGTAAGCAATATTCCCACCCGGTGGGCATCCCCAGGTTTCAAAGCAGACATGATCCATGTCAGAGGATTAGATATTTGAGCTAACATTTGCCCAGAAGCCTTCAAAACAGAGCATGACTTTGAAATGCTGCGGTTGTTCCCTGTAGATAGGAAAAATAGGGGCATCTTACATGTTTCTAGTTCCTTGCTAAGACGATGGCATCACTTTGAGTTTGCAAATAGGGACATCAAGGAAAAGATGGTTGGCAGGAGCAGAGGGGTCCCTCTCGTTTCTTGTGCCAATGGCAACTCTGTGATATTGGAATAAATACCAGCAGCACATTGAAAATACGGTCATGCCCAGTCGGTTTAAAAAAAAAATAAAATCAGGAAAAGTGCTGTGATTGCAGCTGGTGTTTCAGAGAGATGCAGAGCAGCTCAACAAAACTGGTCCAAATGTGTTTTCCCAAGGAAAACACAGTTTGGGAAATTCAGGAGGTTTTCTGAGAAAATGCTGGGCTTAACACAAAAAATGCAAGAGGGGAAAGCAAAGTCTTTATAGCCAATAAAATTCAGTTTAAACGTCTGAGATGAAAAATGGAACTCATCACCAGCTCAGGGGGCGAACGTTCAAGTCAAACTCAGTGGTGGACAATGTAAATATTTTTGAAGTGTGACGTTCATGGCAAAGTTCAAGTGTAGGTTTCTTTGGAGAATTAGGAGATTAAAAAGCCGAATAAAGTGTTGGGTCTTTGTAAATAACAGAAATTGCACTTCTGAACACAGAGGGTTAGAGCCCCTCTGCTGTGGGGACAGGCTGAGAGAGCTGGGGGGGTTCAGCCTGGAGAAGAGAAGGCTCCGGGGAGACCTTCCAGCCCCTTCCAGTCCCTAAAGGGGCTCCAGGAAAGCTGGGGAGGGACTCTGGAGCAGGGAGGGGAGCCATGGGACGAGGGGGAAGGGTTTGACACTGCAAGAGGGGAGATTGAGATGAGATGTGAGGAAGAAATCCTTTGCTGTGAGGGGGGTGAGCCCCTGGCCCAGGTTGCCCAGAGAAGCTGTGGCTGCCCCATCCCTGGAGGGGTTCAAGGCCAGGTTGGACGGGGCTTGGAGCAGCCTGGGCTGGTGGGAGGTGTCCCTGCCCAGGGCAGGGGGGGCACTGGATGATCTTTAAGGTGCTTTCCCACTCAAACCATTCTGTGATTCTATGATTTATTGCCTTGAAGAGAGCATTGGTGGGGCAGGAGGACTTGGGTTAAGGCAGTTTATTCTCCATAATGGGAGAATTACTATGAGTGGGATAAAAGTGCAAATGAGAGTGAGTGGGAAAAACAAATTGCTGAGGTATCAGCGCTGGAAGGGTCATATCTGTTCTGGGCAGCTGATTTTCAGCCCAACCTCTTGCCTTCAGCATCACTCACAGTTCCCCATGGTACCTGCATCTCTTCTAACGCCTCCTTTCCCCCAGCCCGCAGCCCCGTCCGGAGCCCAGCTGCCGGCGCCGCCTTCCACCGTTCCACCGAGGACCTGCGGATGCGGCAGAGCGCGAGCTATGGCCGCCTGCGTAAGCCGGGGAGGGCAGGGGGGAGGCAGAAAGAGTCCAAAAAGAACCCAGGGAAAAAAAAAAGAATCAAGTTGCGTTGTATGAGTGGGTGATTGCAATCACACGGGGAACACAGCCATAAACGAGATGTTGTTTCTGTAACCGCAGGGTTACACAAATGCCACAGAAACTTATATTCTTGGGTTTTCATCTTATTGCACTTGGTTTGCAAGCCCAGCTCTAATAAATAATGGGGTTTTTCTTGGCGCTGGAGCCCTCCCACCACGTTTTCTCCTCGCACGTGGGGTTGAAATCACGGCTCTGCATCACGGGGCAGTTTTCTCACCTCCTCTCTCTTACGTCCATCAGGTCACGCGCAGAGTCGGAGCATGAACGACATCTCGGACACACCGAGCACCGATCAGGTAATCATCCCCGAAAACACCAGTGCAATGCTGTGGGGAGCATCACCGACACGACCTGCCATGGGGCAGGGGCTCTGTGGTTGTTAAAGTCCATGTGAGACCTGTGTGGCTTCGCTCGGTCGATAGCCACACAAATTCCTAATTAGGGAAATTAATACGTGTATTGATCCCTGCTAACTCATGGGGAAGCTGTCCCAGAAATCATATCTGGGCTTGCAAGCTGAATGCAGAATTAGGGACATGTGAGGATGCTGGTGTAGGGTGATCCTTAGGGTGGACGAAAAAATTCCTTAAAATTTCAAGAGAGGTTCAAGAGAGGTCAAGAGAGGTTCTCCTCCCCCTCTATTCTGCATTGGTGAGGCCACATCTGGAGTATTGTGTCCAGTTCTGGGCCCCTCAGTTCAAGAAGGACAGGGAACTGCTGGAAAGAGTCCAGCGCAGAGCCACAAAGATGATGAAGGGAGTGGAACATCTCCCTTATGAGGAAAGGCTGAGGGAGCTGGGTCTCTTTAGTCTGGAGAAAAGGAGACTGAGGGGTGACCTCATCAATGTCTTCAAATACGTAAAGGGGGAGTGTCAGGAAGATGGAGAGAAGTTGTTTTCAGTGATGACCAGTGATAGGACAAAGAGTAATGGATGTAAATTGGAGCATAGGAGATTCAAGAGGGATATCAGGAAGAATTTTTTTACTGTGAGAGTGACAGAGCACTGGAACAGGCTGCCCAGAGAGGTTGTGGAGTCTCCTTCACTGGAGACATTCAAAACCCGCCTGGACGCGTTCCTGTGTAACCTGCTGTAAGGTGGCCCTGCTCTGGCAGGGGGTTGGACTAGATGATCTTTCGAGGTCCCTTCCAACCCTCTGATCCTATGATTCTATGATCTTTAGGTAGGAAAGGAAAGGTGCTTGAAGAGCACAGGGATCCTAAAGGAGCCTTTGCTTGGCTGGGTAAGGGCAGGTTGCAGGGGGTAAATCCCAACCAAGCACTTGAGTCAGCAAAGGTGAATACAGCTCTGAAGGTAATGGTCTGTAAATACAGAGGCAGGTTCCATTTTTCCCTCCGTTTGCAGCGTGATGGACAGGAGTTTCTTAAACAAAACTCAGCCGAGAGTCCATGGGGGGCATTTTCCTGCTGTTTCCTTTGCCTGGGGGAGCTGGGAAGGAGGTCAGGCAGCTCCTGAGCACACCTCTGCTTGCCGCTGCGATGGATCAGCAGGGGTTTGGGCCGTTCTTTTGCTGGATGTCCCGTCTTCATCCCAGTAGGGAGGCTATTTAGCTGGGAACTGTTGATGCATTGCATGGGCTTTGCGCTGTTTCTGTTGGTGTGGGATTTCATAGAATCATAGATTGGCTAGAGTCGGAAGGGACTTTAAAGATCATCTGCTTAGAATCATAGCATCATAGAGATTCATAGCATCATAGAATCGTCGAGGTTGGAAGGGACTTTTAAGATCATCAAGTCCAACCATTATCCCAACGCTGCCAAACTCACCTCTAACCCCCGTCCCTCAGCACCACGTCTGCCCAGTTTTTAAATCCCTCCAGGGATGGCGACTCCACCACTGCCCTGGGCAGCCTATTCTGATGCTTGACAACTCTTTCCATGAAGGAATTTCTCCTAATATCCATCCTGAACCTCCCCTGGCACAACTTGAGGCCGTTTTCTCTTGTCCCATGGCCTGTTCCTTGGGAGAAGAGCCCGNCACAATGCTGATTTCAGCATAAACCTAAGAGAAAATTAAACACAACACGGGTTTGTAGGGGACAGCATGGGATAAGAGCTTGCTTTTCCCCAGGGATGTCCTTGCAGGACTTACCTGAGGTGATCAATTCAGGGGGAAGTGACAGATGGAAATTCATGTGTTGCTGGGAGCCAGAGGACAGGGATGCCACCATATCAGGGAGGCAGAAGGTTTCCAGGGCATCTTCCTAATTAGAGCTGTGATAAACCAAGCCAGCCGCCCGCTAACGAACCCCAAATATCAGCCACCAGCAGTGGGGTGTGGAGGGTTAATCCCAAAATATGCAAAGCATTTAGGTTTAATCGCCCTATTAGGCCCACTACAAAGGGACTTTTTAAGTGTTACACGAAGCTTAGTGGTCACTGTTAACTCCTGCTCTTGCTTATTCCAAGCTGCATTGGAGGAGTTGCTTTATTATTATGATTTTTTTTTTCCATTTGGGTTTAAAAGATTAGAAAGGGGAGAGCTCGCTGCCCAGCTCACATGCCTCCCCTCATGCTGGCATATAGATTATAATAACACCCTGCCTGGGTTGGTATTGAACCCTTTTAGACTAATAATGAAAGAGCTGCAGGGGAGAAGAGACCCGGGGAATAAATCCATGAATGAGGTTTCCTACTTCCATTATTTATTCCTGCTCCCAGGATGAGATTGGGGGTGGAAATGAGCTACAAAAACATGCCCCGTGCACGGTGCTGAGGGATGTTTCTGCATTACGCAGGGGCTTGGGGGAGCCTGGGGCTGCAGGACTGCAATGAGACTTGCAAAAATGCATGCTGGCTTGCTCCAGGATCCGTATTTTTTGGCTCAGGTTTCCTGCAGGGGGATTGCCAGGGTTTTTCCTTGCGTAGACACCAGCGCAGCAAAGCCCCTGTTGCAATCAGCCCAGTGGCACGTTGCGTCAGGGAGCCCTGGGTGTGGGATTTCAAGTTAACCTCGGGCTTAGTGATGGTTTGGAGTAACGAAGAAATTCACCTTTATGAATTCTTGCTGGTTTATTCTTGGGTATTGCTCTTGAGTTCCTACCTCTGGGAGTCTTGGGTCCACCAGAGATGAGGAGGTTTGGGCCTGGGCTTCAGCTTTTGTGTTTGGGGTGTGGAAAATGGGGAAAAAGCCAGTTTTGGCAACCGCTCCCTTCCTCACCCTTGCCTTTCCAATAGCTGAAGAACAAGTTCATCAAGAAGATCCCCAAGGATGCAGAGGCCTCCAACGTGCTGGTGGGAGAAGTGGAGTTCCTGGAGAAGCCTTTTGTGGCTTTTGTGCGGCTCCTCCAGGCAACAATGCTGGGAGGGGTGACGGAGGTGCCTGTCCCCACCAGGTGAGCACAATTCCTTCGGCTCCAAAGCACTGAGTGGTCTCACGACATGGATCACAGTGGTCCGAGGTGGCCAACATGGTGCCTTTCCCTTCCCAGGTTCCTCTTTATTCTCCTTGGTCCTGCGGGAAAAGCCAAATCCTACAATGAGATCGGCAGAGCCATCGCAACCCTCATGGTGGACGATGTGAGTAGATGCAACACCCAGCTCACACTAGGAACCCCCTTGCTCAAAGCCAAGAAAAAAAAGCAATTTTCACCCTATCGCCCAACCAAATGAGCTTTAAAATCCCATAATGATGTGGGACATGTTCCACGCCATTCCCAGGCTGACAACTCTCCTCTCTCCACCCCCAGCTCTTCAGTGATGTTGCCTACAAAGCCCGGGATAGAGAAGACCTGATCGCTGGCATAGATGAGTTTCTGGATGAAGTCATCGTCCTGCCACCCGGCGAGTGGGACCCCAACATTAGGATTGAGCCACCCAAAAAAGTGCCCTCGGCTGATAAGAGGTAGGTGGGAGACGTGGGGCTGGTCCCAGCCCTGTGGCCATCCCCATCTCTCCTGGTTTGGACATGCTGGTGGAGGACAGCAGCTTTGCTTGGCTTCATCCCTAGAAAGAATCCCTGCAAATCTTCTGAAAATCATGCTTTTTCAGCATTTTTTGCCCCGGATCAGCTCAGAGCCTTTTCCACTCCTTAAACTCTGCCTTGCCCCCCTGGGTTGAGCAAATCCAGCTCTCGATCTTTCCAAATTCACCCCAAAACCCAAGCTCTAGTGCAGGCAGAGAGCTACACCATGGCCTTGGTCATGGGCCCTGCATCAGGACCAGCTTGGTGGGCCTGGTGCTGTGGCCAACAGTGGTGGCTCTTTCCCGCAGGAAATCGGTTTTCTCGCTCAACGAAGTGGGGCAGATGAACGGCACGGCTGGTGGGGCAGGTGCCGGGGGTGGTGGAGGTGGCAGCGACGATGGGGAGATGCCCGAAGTTCATGAAATCGGGGAAGAGCTCGCGTGGACTGGCAGGTGAGCAGCACCCCACTACCCAAAAAACTTCAGAGGGTGCCAAGCACCCATCAGCACCTCCTGGCTCACCCCCTGATCTACTGGGGCACAGAGGGATGAAATCCTTTTGGGCACAGGCTTTTGCGCAGCACCGTATCTATGTTGGTGGAAGGCACATGCATCTGATCCTCTGTGGTGTCTCCCTAGGTTTTGTGGTGGCCTCTACTTGGATATCAAGAGGAAGCTGCCCTGGTTCCCGAGTGACTTCTATGAAGGCTTTCATATCCAGTCCATCTCTGCCATCTTGTTCATCTACTTGGGCTGCATCACCAATGCCATCACGTTTGGGGGCTTGCTTGGGGACGCTACGGACAACTACCAGGTTGAGTCCAAGAAGGGGGGGTCACTTTGGCTTGGGGACAGCAAGTAGGGATGGGATGGGATGGGATGGGATGGGATGGGGTGGGATGGGTTTTACCCTGCCTTGTGCCATGCCAGGCTTTAATGCTGGGGATGGAAATTCATTGCCAAGTGGGACTGACAGTCCTGAAATACCTGCACAATGGGAAAATGCAACTCAACGCCGATGCTAGGAGAAAGGGCACTTTGTCCCAACCATACTATATGGGTCCAAGCAGAGGTCCTTAATTCCCATCTCCATCCAGGCTGCCCGTGGGGATGTAACTTGGCATAGCATCACCATAACGCTGTTTGATCCATCCCCAGGGCGTCATGGAGAGTTTCCTCGGCACAGCAATGGCAGGCTCCATGTTTTGCCTCTTTGCCGGGCAGCCGCTCATCATCCTCAGCAGCACCGGCCCCATCCTCATCTTTGAGAAGCTGCTCTTCGACTTCAGCAAGTAGGTGCTGGGTGATGCCAGGGGGAACTGGGACCCATCCATACTGGGATGGGAGCTATCCCATCATGCCCACAGCATGCTCTCACAGGGCTGCTCTCGCCTTTCCCCACTTTCAGAGGCAACGGCATCGATTACATGGAGTTTCGCCTCTGGATTGGCTTGCACTCTGCCCTACAGTGCCTTATCCTGGTGGCCACCGACGCCAGCTTCATTATAAAGTACATCACCCGCTTCACAGAGGAAGGCTTCTCCACCCTCATCAGCTTCATCTTCATCTACGACGCCATCAAGAAGATGATCGGAGCTTTTAAATACTATCCCATCAATTCGGACTTCAAGCCAGACTACGTGACCATGTACAAGTGCGAGTGCATCGCTCCCGACCCAGGTGAGTACACATCTTTTTCGGAGCTGGAAGGGGAAGATAAGGGTATGGGGGGGTCCCACCACAGATAAATCCTGCTGGATTGTTGGCTGAGGACGTGGAATGAGGCAGCTACCCAGTCAGCGTGGGGTGGAGAGACCTTGTCCTCCTCCTCCTCCTCTGAGAGTGATTTTGGGCAAGATGGAAGCAGAGCCTTGTGCCCCATGGATGAACGTGTTGGAGCTTGTTGGGACCTGGTGAACGGTGCTGGAGAGCTGGGGCCTCAGCCTGAAGCAGCCAAACCCGGATGGATAAGAAGGAAATATGGGAAAAAAAATAGAAAAAAAAGACATTTTAGATTATTAATTCCAGCCTTCTACTGATGGAAACTTCTTCTCCAGGAAATATACTGGAGTGGTTTTGTCCTTTATGGTGTCCAGGACACACCAGGATGTCCTGGTTGGGTGTGGAAACCTCCTTGGACTATTTTTTCTCCTCTTTCTTACTTCTTTTAAAAAAAAGATGCCATCGGGCTTTGAGCAGATGGTATTTTGATGGCTCCCCTGGATTTGCTCTTGGATAGATGTACCCGATGATCCCTGCTCTGCATCGCCCAGTTCAGATGCTCCCGTGGCCACCTGGAAGGGAGCGGAGATCTTTGCTGATGCCAGTGGCTGCCTGCTCTCAGATGAGCTGAATTTATTTAAAAAACCTAAATGCTAACAATTGTGGGGACTATCAGCTGCATGTGGAGGAGGCAGAGAGGTGTGATGGTGACGCTCTCCCCAGAAATTAAAGCGGCCAAGGCCAGCCATGCAACGTGTTCCTAATGCATCTGTCGCTGCAAGAAGGGATCTTACCAGCTGTGATGGAAATGGCATTTCACAGAATCACACAGAATAACGGAATGGTTCAGGTTGGAAGGGACCTTAAAGATCATCTAATTCCAACCCCCCGCCCTGGGCAGGGACACCTCCCACCAGCCCAGGCTGCTCCAAGCCCCATCCAACCTGGCCTTGAACCCCTCCAGGGATGGGGCATTGACAACTTCCCTGGGCAACCTGTTACAGTGCCTCACCACCCTTACCATTTCTTCCTGATATCCAATCTAAATCTACCCTCTTTCAGTTTGAGGCCGTTACCCCATGTCCTATCGTTACACTCCCTGATAGAGAGTCCCTCCCCATCCTTCCTGCCCAGGGAGGTGGTGGAGTCACCATCCTTGAATGTGTTTAAGCGTCGTTTAGATGTGGTGTTGGGGGATATGGTGTAGGGGAGAACTTTGTAGAGTGGAGTTGATGGTTGGAGTTCATGATCCCAAGGGTCTTTTCCAACCTGAATGATTCTATGATTCTGTGATTCCTGTAGGCCCTCTTTAGGGACTGGAAGGCCGCTATAAGGTCTCC
>VXBO01012386.1:0-19270 GCA_013400135.1 Rhinoptilus africanus
TATTTTAAATATGCTACAATTTAAAAAAAAAAAAGTCTATGGCACTTTACAGAATACAAGTTTACGAAGTTGATCAAACCACAGATGTTTGAAGAATTCTTCAATACCACAAAACCAAAGTTAAACTGAACTAATTGGCACACAGGTTTTAAAGAATCCACAGCAAATTCTTCTAGAGCCTACGCAGTGCATGTACATTGAGAAGCAGTTACACTCCGCAGCAACCCTCATGAAATTAATTAAATTAGCTTTAAGCTGATTTATCTTCTTCTTTCCTTTTTTTTTTTGTTTTTTTTTTCTTCAAAATATCTTTGAAAGCTACTGCTGAGGTGAACTTCAGGAACAACTGTAAACAGCTGTCAAGTTTAACGAGTGCACCCTACACCTGATAACAACCTCCAGGAAAATATATGCCTTCTGCAATATACACCATCTTATCACTTGCTAGAAAAACAGAACCCTGAGAAAAGAAATTCTGATTATTTATTTTTCTGTATTTCTTCCCAGCCTGTCTTCTATCTGTGCTATGTGACGAACATGGATATTTTTTGCAAGTTAGTTGATTACGTTGTTGCAGAGCAAGTTGATAGTATAACCAGCAACAAGCAGAAAAGCTGGTTCTTCTTGATTAACAAATGCAAACAAAAGCAAAACATGCCACCGAAATTATCTCCTTTGTACTTAAAAACTGCACTATAAAAAAATATTTTCAAGCGTTCTGTAGATCACAGCAGAGGTCAGCTAGTAATGTAAATGAAGGTTGATCATTGTTTACGTCTAAGCTAAAGCAGTATATCCCCTCTAAACCTTTTGGAAGAACTGACCTTATTCTGACCGATCAAGTGCTCAAGCCAAAGCAGCATTTGTCACCGTAACACAGCGTCGAGATTTGTTGGCAGCGGTGACATGGACATTGGATTGCTACCCAACCTAAAAAAAAAAAAAAAGCCAACCCCCTAAATCTATGTCGTAACTAATTCTTACGAGCTCTATATGCTACTCTTACTCTTCCCAGCCCCCTTTTCCAACTGCAGAGCCTCCATGGAGCGCAGCCGGGCTGGTGGCCCAGCCTCTGCGGCGCCGGCTCCAGCAGAGGGCTCAGGAGGAACGCCACAAGGACGCTGCGCGTCGGCCGTGCTGGACCCACCGTACCAGCCAAGTGCGTGCCCTTCGACCCGACGGGACGGTTGTGGGTACGGGAGAAACACACGGAGAACACCCACAGGTGGGCACGGGGCGCGCCGGCTGTGATTTTTCATCCTCAGACATCACTTTGTGATAGTAACTTTGATAAAATCTTGCTTTGTGCAGGCAACTGGCAGAAATGGTTCCAGACCACAACTTTTGATTTTTTTTTTTTTTTAAATTAAATATTCAAAAGAAAAGCGTGTTACCCTGTTTAAACTAGAACATGGTGGGCAGGGCTTACAGGAGCAGGTGAATGCAGGGAGAGGCTAGATTAAAACTATCCCTTTTTAACATCAGCAGNCCCCAAATTTTTATTTTTTTTTTTTTTTTAAATTAAATATTCAAAAGAAAAGCGTGTTACCCTGTTTAAACTAGAACATGGTGGGCAGGGCTTACAGGAGCAGGTGAATGCAGGGAGAGGCTAGATTAAAACTATCCCTTTTTAACATCAGCAGAAGCTGACCTTGTTTGTTGCACAGCGGCTCAAAGGTCACCTCCGTATCCATCCGGGACGTGGCAGGAAGTTGCCCCGGGCACGGACCTGGGCGGGCTGGGAGCTGGGCCTGGTCTGCTCCACGGATGTGCTGTGCCCAGGAGGTGTCTGAGGAATGCTCCAACACCAGCAGCGCTCGCCCGTGCTCACAGCTGGCCACGACCGCTGAACACCTCTTGTACTGCCAGTTACTTAAGCAGTGTATTGAAATTAGCTATCTACCTGTACAGTAACAATGATTTTTTTAATACCTATAAATAACTAATGGCACACTTCAAGGGAGCGACCAGGCACAAACAAGAATCTCTGCTCCACATTACACAGTGAAGTGATGGACAGTAACATCGTCACTGCAAGATGTTAAGCTACCAAGAAGTAAGAAAGAGGAGTCTAAAATTCACTTAGTATTGCATTAGAACTACTTCTCGGATGAATTATCCCCAATGCCTGTATGGCACAGTTGCATCATTCCTTTGTTTTTTAAAATACGTTTTAAATTTTGTTTTCAGCAGTAGTTCTAGTAAGTGATGCAACACCCCAAGTAATAGAACCAACTGCTTTTGAGAAAGGAATGTCATTTGTGGCAAGGTCTGTTTTATTTCTGTTGATTTAGTTGGAAAAGGGTCCATACTACGTGTGGTTTTAAAAAAAGGGAAGAGATCTTCCCAGCTGTGTAGAATTTGGCAAGACTTCCTGAAAAATGTAAATTTCTTAAGGACTCATGTGGCTCTGGGTCATGAGACAGACTGATCTGTAGACTAGGAATGAGGTTTCACTGGCAAGAGAAAGAATAATACTGTTGGAAGTCCCATGTGCGATCTACATTTTCAGGAGAGGCTACAGCCAAGGCCAGGCTGTTGGCATCCACAGGATAATGCCCAGCTGTGCCGTGGGGAGCTGTCATCTGCTTGGGCTTTCACCCATTTTAATAAGGGCCGTAGAAATATTTCTAAGAATGGTTATTTCAAACATTTTTTTCAGAATCGAGTGAAAGCCAGTGTAAGAACAGCTTCTCTGCCTAGGCAATGCAAACAAAATTATTTACCTGCTAAGTAACAAGTGGCACACACCTTGTGCTCTAAGTTTTGAGACAAAGAAGCCTGGCAGGGACTCGACTTCTTACACGCTTAAAGACTGGTGTAAACTGTGTCATTGCTTTCTCCAAGATACACTTACTATCTGAGAAGGCACTGCATTTTTAAGTTAGTTCAGTATCAAAAAGCACCTCAATGAAAAGTATGGTACCAAACCAGGTGGTGGTAGAATATTCACACGTGAGGGAAGCCCTTGGAAACAAAGCCTAATTAAAATAGGCTTCTCTTTTTGTATAAGAAAAAAAAAAATGTGCTGGCTTTTTAAATTTTAAATCCAAATTCTTCAAAGCGACCCAGGTGGGTAAGGCAATCCGATCAATCAGAATTTGTCAGTTAGAACAGCATTCCTGCTATATACATGTGATTCCTCACCTCCCCAGTCAGATTAATATATTCCACTATGTCCTGATCATAGAATGAAACTAAAAATATCCCCAGGTATTTACATTCTGCTTTCTTGGGAACCTTCCTCTGATCCTCATTGCCCAGCAAGGAAGAAAGACCATTTCAGTAGTTCGGGGCTGGAATGCATGGGGCTCAGTCACACAAATGGTAGCAACAGGTAAGCGCATCTGCCTGTCCAGTCAATGGAAAGCAGATTAAGATCCAGGCGCTGGTGTTTTTCCCCAGTGGAGTTAAAGGAGGCAGATAAGGTTTTTTCCTTCTTCTATTTCTTCCTGCACTTTGTCACTGGATGTGGCTATTTCCGCCTGCGCCGAGAAGACCGCACAGATGAACGTCAGAATAGTGCCACCAATAGCTGTGTAGAAGGCCCAGCCCAAGGAGCAGTCTCCCAGTTTGTACGCAGAAGCATAAGGTCCACAATAGCTTATTGCTTTATGGCATCCCCAACCTGCGGGGTAAAGTATCAAGCCTAAAATAAGGAAGAGGCCTAGAAACAAAAACAGAAAGACAGCAGTTTAACCAATGATCAGTTTAAGACCAAACGCAAGACGTGCAGTAATGGTCATCATGGTCACTCCGTACTTCTAAGTACCAGGATTAGAAGGAGAAGACTCAAAATTACCCATCCAACTTTCCTTTACTGATTGTTCCCTAGTATACACCATGCAGTGCTTCATCTAATCTTGGAGCTATCCTGTTGTTTTTCTTGTAAAAGGCTTATTTCATATGACAATGTCCGAGTTCCTCATTTTAATCTCCATATTGCTCCTACATCCTTTGTTTTCACACGGAGCTTGCAAAACCTTCGAGCATCTCTACCTGCTGTTCACATTTTCACTTTTCAAATACTTAGGAATGTTTGCATCCTCTTTTGAATTTGTATTCAGCTAGCCCTCATTCAGCTTCATTTATTTGTTCATTGTAAACATTTTGCCTTTTTTTCTCTGGATTTTTCCTACATGGATTTTCTGGCCTCGAAAAAAAATAAGTAATTTCACACTGCATCTGCTTATTTGGTCACATCATGACATAGTAGAAAAATAATACTGCCAGCTCAGTAAGCTGCTTTCGTAATGAAGGGACTCTGGAATCAGCTCCAAACAAACGGATGGAAGTACCCATGGCCAGCGCGTGGGTAACACTGGGATCCTCTAAACCGGCCATCGACTGATGCAGAAGGAGAGCACATTTGAGTGATGCAGGAGCAAAAGCCTCAACTCCCCAAACACCCCGCTGTGCCTCAGGTTGGAAGTAAATAGCTCAGACTAGATGTTTTGCCCATCTGATCGTCTCTCGTATTGATAGTTTTCTCTCCTAAGCAGTGAAGGGCTTCATTAAGGAAATTAAAAGTCACGTTACGTGTCCCTGCACACATGATGGGTCTTTGGTCAAAGATGAGAGATACCTAATATGCTAGTGGCTACAGTGCTCTCTTAAGGGCCCGGCTGAAAAAATCACAGATCTTCCTCCTACGGGGTATGTAAGAAGGAGCTAAATATCAGGACAACTCATAGGTATAAAAATTTACTTTCTGTTTTTCTTTAAAATTTTACTCAGAAGAACAGGAAGAATTATGAAAAACAATTTTTGCTTAAACACAACCCGTTTATCCAGAAAATAAATACAGCCTTCCAGATCCCATAAATATTATTTATTTGCCCTGCACTATAAAGCCCTTTATTCAATCTGGCACCTTGACAAAAAGAGATGGTAAAGGTGCTGTCACCTTCTAGAAGTGGGGTGAAAGTTGTGCTTTTTATGTACAGTCCTGGTTTATCCATGAGATTTCATCTAATCCCAAAATTTCTACCAAGTAATAAAATAAAAAGCAGTCCTTTTTCTTCCCTGTGCTGAGATTACCAAGAACAGCTGTAAAGACTTGTTTGCATCTTCAATTCCGTTGCACTAGCCTATTCTGCACTAAGTTACATTTCCTTAATTGTTTGTTTAAAGAAATTGAGCCAGATGCAAGAAAACTTCCTCACTGAGGAATAAAAGCTGGGTCCTAGCTAGTAAGCAGTTAATATACACAAAATACAAAAACCATCACCCAACTGTCTAAAATTAATGTCTATGAATGCCAGACATTTCACAAAAGAAAGTCCTTCCTCCAGCGTTTTTCTAACGATGACACAACACCATGGGCATGAATGAACTAAATGTCATTATTCTTTGGGGCAGCAAAATCCATTAGCGAGTGATATCCGTTCTCTGTGAAGGGATTTCATCACTGCTTACATTTAAGAACCAATGACAAATTTTATGCAGCATTTCCTGGATGATTGGCCAAACTACATTAAGTATAAAGTATTGCTTTATCTTGGACAGACCTGGATAAGCTGTGCTTTCATCCTGCTGAGCCCCGCAGCCGTTTCAGACTAAACACCAGCAGTTCCTTCTTCTCTGCTCATCACTAGTTTCCTGTTCTGTGTAACCGGCATGACCACACTATCTGTTTTTCTGACTGTACATTGGTATGGGCTAGTTGCCATTTTCTCTAATGATCACAAGCCCTTTCATAGTCAAAAATCACCACCACTGAATTAAAAGCCGGATCTGAAATGCCAATGTAGCTGCTGCCAGCAAGGAAGTTTTTAAAATTCACCACTCCATCACTCACAAATCCAGAGAGCCCACGTTTAACAGCAAACCTGGCTTATGACTGAGTCACAAGCTGGACTAAGAAGCTACATCCGTCTGTTTTTACCAAAAACAGAGCTCTGAACAACTCCTGAAAGCTACTGGTTCATGGGTATGCATGCCCCAAGCCGAAAAGCTGTTACCCAAAACTCAAGCCCCCGGCAAACGGCTGCAGCGCTGCTGTCAACTGTAGTCAACACGACTTTACTGAATTACAACTTCTTTTGTTAAGAGTACAGAAAATTCCTGGAGAATATTGGCTACAGCCCATAAGACAATAAACTTAGAGCTGTTTTCTCACAGACAAAAACAAAATTTGGAAAGAAGTCTTAAGTATGGACTTGAATCAGAGTCTCACCTGATTTTTCCTTCATATAGCTAACTTTGTGAATCCTATACTGTCCTAGCATAATAAAAGAAAAAAAAAGAAAGTAATGTTTCCATTACCAAACCTACCTTCTACTACTCCATTTCAGGGCAGACAGAAAGCTTCTCATTTCTCATTTCATTAATACCTGGTTCATACTTGCTAAGAAAAGTGAATAAAGATGATTCAATCAAGCCAATTCAACACACCAACAAAACCAGCACTCCTTGGATTTCCTGCTCACTAAGAGCAAGTGGAGAGGCACAGACTTCCTCACCACACATTCAACACAAAGCTCCAACACCCAGAGCAATGTCTGAGCTGTGCTGGCTGCAGAGACCCCCTCCTGAAACTCCCCACCTGCCCAAAAAGTGGTGCTCAAGTGAAAAGATTAAGAGGAGCTTTGCCTCCTGCTTCCAAGTAACTACAAAATACAAGAGTCACAGGGTACAGAGCTCATGTCAATGACTCCTGCAGCTTAAATGAAATAGACAGAAGGTGCTTTGCCACCCACCAACGGAGCAAATCATGGGCTAAAGCAGAAGCCAGCAATCCAAAGCACTTAACTGTCCAACTACCTGTGACTGCTGCAGCAGTTTCCAGAGACTCCCAAAGAGAAATGCCTCCCTGCTTCTGGTAACATGGATGCTGGATCTGGTAACAAGATGGAAGGGAAGGAAAAATGCCCATGTGGAAAGACCAAGGTAAGATACACTAGGGGTAGCAAGGGCAGGAGAGATTCTGGTCCTGCTTGGAAAGTCATGGTCTGCTTTTAAACATGCGAAACAGTTAAATGTGATATGAATAGCTCAGCAGTCTCTGTGATCTTCCACCTTTGACCTAAGGAGCACTGCACAACCATTTCATGCAACACGAAAAAGCCAGAGGGCTGTTTCTCCAGCTAACAGCATTGCCTTGATCTACATCTAACACACGTGCAAGCAGCTGCAGTTGAGCAAAAGCCACTTGCAGGCCCATCTGTGGCCAGACAATCCACAAGGGGAAGAAACATGGTAAATTCTCAGCGCTGATTTCCCATACGACTGTCTATAGGGCAGAGCCTGGCCAGGCTCCCTGCATCTCTTTGCTCCTTTGACAGAAGTTTAAGCTGCACTGCCTGTCTGCCTGCCTTTCTGCTCAGTCCCAGGGGCTCGCCTGCCTGCAGCTCTCTCGTTTTGGTTATTTATTTGCATTACCACAGAGCCTGCCAGCTGTACTCACAATTTCTGCCTCCAATAGCTGAATATTCTTGAATTTCATTCAGCTATTCTTACACTGGATCCATTCAAATATTACTTCTGTATTTAATATTTATCGTGCGTCTTTCTAAGCCATTTAATGCTGCAAATTAAGATTGAAGCACTTAAGCTTTTGTTAGCCACGGAAGTACAAAGCTCAGTTTTGTGTTGTGTAATTTTATGTCAGCATAATGTGATAAAGCAACAATTATCTCCTGTCAACCGTTTGCCTTGAGACCTATATGTCAGGATGACAGTAGAGATTTCTTTTTCTTAATAAATCAGACTTTGCTCTTGTCTTGGTGTCTTTGAAGAGAAGGCAATCTTCAAGAGAAAGAACAGAGAACAAAAAACGAGTGCTCTGACTGAAGAAAAGCTGTCTGCAACAAATCTTTTCAGTTCTTCATGCTGACGTACTGTAAATGAGTTTTAATTCACAGCCAGTCTACCTGTGGAATTATTGCTGCTTGTTCCCCCTGCTGGGAGGCACAAACTGAGTTTGAGAACATTACAGGCTGTTTTCCACTGTGCTCCTCTCCAGGCTCGCAGCGCTCAGGCTCGCTCGGTTACAGACTTCACCCCTTCTCTGAGCACAGCTGCGCTGCTGGGAGCGCAGCTTCTGCTGTACTCATACTCTTGTTACTACTTTTTAATTAGCTCCATCCCACTTCTTTAAATCAGCATGATAATTTTTCATAATTACATTTTCCTTTTTGTTAGTTGTTGCAGGCTTTCAGTTACCTTTCCTCTTAGGTGTCCTTGAAACAGAGGTCTGAAAGAATGATACACAATGCTGCCAGATGCCCAGGAATGACAACAGAAAACTATTTAAATTACTTTTTTTACCCAGAGACCTCATCTAAAACTCTTTGGTGTAAGTCTGTCAGCAGAGAACATTTTCCCATCTTTCACTGAAGGCAATTTTCCCACATCACATTTTATTATCAATCCCTAACTATCTGCTTTCAAAAAGAAGCCTTAAGAAATACAGAATTTAGATTTTATTTGGATTATTAGACTAAAATATATTTCCTGATTACAACACACACACCCTATTAAACATCAGCCGGTCTATATTCAAATGATGTAAAAGCAACTCCTTTCTCCTAAAACGCCAAAGCAAACCATTACAGCATACTGTGAAGTATCGATATAAATACAGCAGATTGCACCACTGTGCAACGACGTTTCTGCAGTAATGCTTCTTCTATACAAAAAGTCTTTTTGTATTTGTGCACCAAGAACTTTTCCCCCTTTAAGGGCCTGGAAGTGCAGCAATTGCTCCTCCTGGTTTTATACACTGCGAGCTGCCAGGCCATCGTGGAAAACCAACAGACCCGTCTATCGTTAGGGGCGTTTGTATGTCACACCATGTGCTGTGGGGTCAGATCCGAGTAAAAGCTTTTTCATTGCATCCTTGGAAGCAACCCTCGAGACAGGGGTTAGGCAGATGCTTGTTTAGCTAAGTGAAGGCATTCTATTTAGTTTTGACAGTCTCCTGTGCAGCTGCTGTTTTGCCATATTAAACAACAGCATATACTAACAAAGCCAATTTCCATTGCAAAGCCTGAAACTATCTTCTCATTTCCTAGCAAAATAGCAAAAAAAGCTTTTAAACGCTGCTGAAGAAACAGGAAATTAAGCAGCTGTGATCAATGAGGTGGCACTGCAACAGGCTCCCATGGAGCAGCACAACCGAGCAACAACATTTCAGGAGAGGAAGAGAAAAAGGGTAAAGGCAGGGAGGGATCAGCCTTGCACAACACCACGCAGGCAGCGCAGGCGGGTCACCTCCTCAGTGGCAGTGATCCTGATCGTTCTCATCTTCTGCGCAACCACAGGAGATTAACGCTCAGCCCAAGGGCACTGCACCAGCCAGGCAAAATAACCCTGCCTTTATTGCTCCTATTTCCAGATCTGTCAATAAGCTACCTGAATACCTGAACAATTTCATGCGTAAAGTATTTGTACAAATGTACTACGCTGGCTTAACCCAAGGAGGCTTTCACATATGCAATCTTTCCCTGACAAACACCTACCCAGGAGGAACACTACCCGGTCGCCATTTGAGCACTTTTGACCACTTCATCCACTGACAGTCAACCGAAGCACCGGCCTCCTACCCAGCAGCTCTGTAACAAACACCTTCAGCCTCGTGAAATGATGCAGCAATCCCATTTTAATCAGATGAGAGCTAATGAGGCGGATGCAGGCCAGCTGACGTGGTGGTCTCCGCACCCCACGCTATAGGAAGAGGATGGGGGTAGCATTGAGACACTGAAGGGAGCAGCACAGGGCCCCAGACCTGCCTCTGCAGCTGCTCTCCATCCCCCTGGATGACGGCCAGACCCACCAAATGCAAGAAGCTGACCAGAGGCAAGAAAGGTCTTTGTCCAGGAAGAAAGGGAAGACTCTGCAAGCCCTGGAGACCTGGAGATGGCCTCTGGCCCACTTGGAAACGCTGCACAACAAATAAAAGAAAAATTCATTAACACTGAGAAGATGAGTGCTTAAAAAAAGCCTGCGTGGGCACCACACTCAATGCAGGTTTGCACAAGCAGAGGGGGTTAGGGGTAAATTTGGAAGCACGGCTGTTGAGGGTGGGGAGGGTTGCTGGCGGGCAACGCACCGAGGTAAGGTCCGTACCTCCACACCTGCAGTCAATGCAGAGGACTGCAGATGTATACAGATCCCTGTGAACCTGGGATACCCTAAGCTGAGGCAGGAGAAATAATTGTTTATAACCAGGTGATGGCTCAAAACCTGCACAGATATTTTTTTCCCTTTTAAATTATCTCGGGGTGATATAAGGGTAAGCAGTTACCAGACGAAAAAGCAGTTTCCTAACCACCGCCTTCCTCAAGCTGAGGAAAAGAATAAGATCCCCACTCTTTGCAACAGTAAATTAACTATACCATTTGCTAATGCGCCTTTTCCCATTTATTAAGCAAATCAAAGATGCTCATTCATAACCAAACCTATGCAAACATATGCAAACTACTGATGCTGGGGTGTGGAAACAGGGACAGGACTACAGTGCAGGGGGCTACTGGCTGGAGATAACTGCTAAGTATATTTTGCTACCCACAGAAAAAGACAAAAATAAGTCAGTTTATCTCCTTGACATGCATTGTTTTGGCAGAATGACATCATTTGGGGGATTCAGGATTTGGTTTATTCAATATTGGTGTGATCTAACTGCTTGGACTTCTCTGTAACGAAACATGACCCTGCAAACTCCTATTTTTAGGAGAGGGGATGGCAAATTTGCCATTAGCTTTTAATAATTATTATACTTGTGGTGAGGGTCCTCATTAAGGTGGGGAAGGAAATGCAAAGACCCAAGGTAAGATCAGTCCCAAGCCCTGAAATGACACCGCTGCCTCTTTGCTGGCCATCAGCCATGTGCAATCATGTCACCACACTGCGGGAGCTCCTGTGCGGTGGATGCTAACCCCGCAATTAATTCAAGATACACCACCCTATGGGGGAAAAGCCAAATGTTTACAAGTTTTCAACAATGCAGAGGTAACCGAAGACCCTGTAGGGCCCTCCACTTCTAGGGCCACTGCTCAGGCACCGTTGCAAGGGCTGGTCACCTCTCACATTCTACTTTAAAAGCCAATGAAGCACTGACTGTTTTTAATTTAGGATGGCCCAATAAAAGGCTTGAAGCTGCGAAATGAGGAACTCAGTTGTGGATGGTAAATTCGGGAGGTTCCTGAGTCAAGGAAGGAAATATCAGACCATGTCAATTACTCCATCCATGAAAGAAGCAGAGGAGAAGACACAGTATGTTTCACACCACTCACCGTAACCTTTTCCCTTGCCATTTGACCAATGAGCGCCATGCCCTCCAAGGGAATGAAAACCACCACCTGCTGACAACAGCTATGTAGGGGAGGCCAAAGCAACAACCTGCCTTGACTTAAGCCAAAGAGGAAAAGGGGCTGCAGGCCGCCTTTTTCATGGGATTACATTTCCTCAATACTGATCCTGCAGCACAAACAAGACCTCGGAGGTTGGTGTGGGGGGAAAGGAGCTGCAGAGGAACTCTGGTCAGCAAGAAGATAAAGGGGAAGAAGGATGCAGGAGGGGGAGAGTTTTGGGTGTCTTCAAGGGCTGTACAGCAGTAGAGTGCAGGTCATCTGTGTTGAGGAAGGAAGCAAAATTCAAACCCACCGATCTCCTTTAACACCACACCTGGCACACCAAAGACAGGAACTAATCATAAATTAGCACCCCCCCACCATCTTGATAGAGCCACTTTCATCTTTTTTCTTGTGTTTGGGTGAAAACACAGCATTTGCTGAGTTTAAATATTCTCCTAGTGTTTGCATCCTATATATAAACAGCAGCATCAGTCTTGGCTCTGAGGCTGGGAAGCAAAAATCCGAGGGAAAGGGAGGCCTGCTACCTTCCCGCTTCCCTCTGGCCTCTCGGGGGGCAGCCAGTGCTCCTTTACTCCTTTATCCTTCACCATTGGCAGGGAAGGGGTGTAAAGAAGTTCTTGGCATCCCACCTATGCCAGAAGAGGTAAGAGACCTTGGTGTGCACATGTGCCACAGTAAAACACTTCTCAGTGGGCAGCGTGAGAGTTTCACACTGTGCACTGCTTGACAGAAGAGATTTATGCTTCCTAAGAAAATCAGCTGCCAACTTGATCACTGAAAACCTGTATTTTTTGTTTATTTTTCTATTCTATTTACAATCTGCTGGGTGTTGTCTGGTTCCCACATGCCCACCTTGGTAGAGCAGGAGATGAGCCGACCACCAAATCTAACCAAACACTGAAATCTTCACTTTATTTCTTTGAAGTTACTAATGCTCTCCCTCAGGCTGAACTGCAATTTAGCACTTGAACTCAGTTTTCCTTCCCTGGCATATTCCAACACAGCAGTCCCCTTCACTTGAACTTTCAGCAGCCAAGTGTGTATTAGATGTCGTGCTGGCATTTGGCCATATAGGTTACAGGAAGCACTATACCGCAGACAGCAAAAGCAGTTCAGACTGTCAGGATTTCCATTATAAATCCCTCCCTCCTCTCCCCCCGCCCCNGAGGAAATATACTTTTTGAAAAATGCATGCTCTGCGTTTTAGAAAGACAAACAAGAAGCTTCCTTGCCTTCAAGGGCAAAGCACTCTCGCTCTGCTCTCCTGCTGCCTGGGCTCCCCAGCTGAGCAGCACCTTCCGTTGCCTGCAGGCAGCAACGTGAGCTTGCAAGGTGCTCTCTTCCTTGCTTGCCAACTTGGCCCTTTCTCAGACAAAATAGCACTTCTTTACAGCGTGCTCCTGCCTACAACCAAATACACTAAACTACGCTGCAACTATCATAACCTTTCACGTCATGCTCTGAGCACCAGAGAGCTCTATAGCAGCCTCATGCCCCCTCAGCATCAGCTTGCTGCTCCTTCTGCGTTATCTCCCCTCTCTGAGCGAAGTCCTGGCCGACCTCCCGCTTCCTCCTCAGCAACTCCCAACAGCCTCCCTCCCTTCCAACAGGCAGGAGCGTGCAGCCGCACGGACTCATGCGCCACAAGCCCACCCCACACAACCGGATCCTACTGCATACACCCCCACAAGCAGCTCCAGATCCTCTTCCCCTTCAGATGGTTCCCATCTCGCTCTGCTCAGGCCATCTTCCTAATCACCTGGCCCTCCCAATGGAAATGATGACCAGTAAATATGATACGCTGAACTCTTTCTTACTGCAAGAGAAAACAAACTCTTCCAGCAGCAGAGATGGACTGTTACAGACACAGCTGCCTTCAAACTTGGTTTAATTTCTTCATGTTAGAAAATCGTGGAGAAGTTTCCTTGCATTTGAGGGTAAAGCTGCACTCCTGGAACTCAGCTATTGCCCAGTTTCTGATGGAGGAACGCCGCAAGATACCGCAGCAGGGAACAGAAGAAGACATAAAGGGGAAAAAATAAGAAATCATGGAGAGAAGAATGAACACAGGAGAGCAGCTTGTGAGATACTCAAATAGAGAAAGTACCACGTAAGAGACTTCACTGCTTGGGACTGGGCAGGAAAAGTGCCAGGTAAAAACCCAGCCTCCCAGAACAAAGCAGGGGTACACGAGGAAATGCTGGGCAGGAATACAGTAGGGTGAAATGTTAAGGAAACCTCAGCCTTGGGTGATGAGAGGAGAATACTGAAGTAGGACCCTGGAAAGAAGGAAGCCGAGTCATCCCTCAGCGATGCTGCAGGAGAAACTGCTGGGGTGAGGCAGGGAAGCCCAAATCTTTAGCAAACATGTGGGCCCAAGCAGATAGACTCTGACAAAGTGGCCAAGGGAAGGTAAGGCTCCCAGCCCACCTGCAGCAGCCTCTGAAGACACAAACCTCTGTTTCGTCTGACTGGATGTGCATCTGCTAAAGGCGTAACAGGCTCAGCCTGCTAAGCCACAAGACAGCAAAATGCAACCATGCGTTCACCTGGCCAAACCAGAGACACCTCTCGATGGGTGGCTGGATGCAGCTGGTCTCCTGACTGATGCAACCCAATTTTCACATGCTCTTCTTTTTTTTCATGCGTTTGTCAGAAACCTGTTTAGTCAAAGCCCCGTTTGAGCTAGGAGACAGTGGACCGTGAACAGGGAAAGTGGTGAGAAGGGGGTGATGCACGGGAGGCCACCTAGATGAAGCCATCAGCACTAAGGAAGGCTGTAGAGAAGCAGAGCTATATTATCCCCTTTCGGTCAACCTGCCTGGCAATGCAGCCGCGCTCCAGCACGGCAAAGCAGGAGTAACAGACACAGAACTCCCAAACCCAGCCACCTTCCTGGCACGCCGGCACTTCCACTCCGCTCCCCACAAAGCCTTCACAGGCACGGGATGGCGTCGCTCCCCACAAGGAAACCCAGGGGCCGGCTCGACTTTGGTGGTTGAGATAACATATGTGCTGCCAATTCAGCTTCCACCTCCTGGCACGGGGTCAGGGTGTTGCTGGAGGGTTGTGGCTCACCGGCAACCTGCGTCCCCACGGGCTGTGGGGAAGGGGCCACAACGCTGGGGAACAGCTCTGCCCAGCTCTGCCCACAGAAGTTAAAAAAAAAAAAAAGGCCAAGAAAAGTTGTTGATTATGAGCTTCACAAAGGAAACTGTGTCAGAGACGGAAACTGAATCTGTTTTAGCCTCTGTCCACGTTATGTTTAGAATATATTACTTAGCACCAAAGTGAAGTACCCAAGCCCAAATTAAACACACATGCAACTATCCTATACGCACATCAAGATATGTCAATAGGGAATCTGGTTATATCTAGTATATATAGTTATATTTGCTTGCTATAACTAGATGATTAATGTGAAAATGTACTTTGGTACATCGGTCCTTGTCAGCTACCATATAATAACATGCTGCCTCTTCTAGCCTCTGCATTTCAAGTGATTCACAGACTGCAAAAATAGAGTACTTTTCCCAAAAAGAAATTCAAATGAAAGTCTGCCTGGTCTTCTTGCTGGTGGGTAGTAATTATCTATTTAATTACATAGCTTCATTCTTTGCACTCTCTATTGCAGAGAAAAGACGCTTTTCCAGACAAAACAATCCTTCAAACTTCTCCCAAATCAGGGCCACTGATTACTGTTCCTACAGCTCCAGAATGAAAGGCACTGCAGTCTGAAAATAAGTGGTAGAAAGTCTTGCTCTATAAAAGAAATGACAGGAGTTTAAACAGCAGCCATATTTTCTTTATTTATGGCTTTGTCTTTCTAATTTTCTGCCACAAAAAGAACCCTCTATGGGCCAGATACATGTATGGCACTTTCCCACTGACCTTAATGAGTGTTTGCACATTTGTCTAAGGGCCATAACAGATGAGATGTTGCTTTCTGCTCTGTAATTTCACCGTAGGCATCATGCAGGTCACAACCAGTGCTGCTATACTGAAAAGATACATCCGGTGTCTGTTATTGTTTTTTTGATGATGAATTCCAGGAATAAATGAACTTCTTGTATGTTTTTAATTATTCTAAATCTCCACTGCAAAGATATAGAGATTTTAAATGAGATTAAGTCTGCAAGATCCTGAGTTCCTGTAGATGACTCTACCATGGGTGCATCTCATCTTTGAAAATGAGATGTTTGACATACTTGCAAATATTAGACTGATACAGGCTGATAAACAAAATGATTTTGTTAATTCTTCTCCTACGCTTATTAAAAATATAATTGTTCACATTTGAAAGAATGATCTTATGCTTAAGTCAATTTAGGCAGGGTTGTATCTCATACTCTGGTCAGGGCATTAGTTTAACTATCATAATCCCTGCATGGATTAACTATGCCGACAACTGTCCTTGAACAACTTGCTTAAGCAAATTTTCCAAAACTCAGGAACTGAGAAAGTTGAAATTAACAGCTGCGGTAAGTCATACGGAAAATAATTTCAACTAAGTAAGCAGATGCTGTAATGCTACTGGCACAAAAGTAGCAGTGGACCCAATAAAACTAATCTTGAGAAAACGAGTTCCTAGCCACGAGACGCCTGGCTGCAAACACTGGCAGGCGTACTTCTCATAGCAACGGTTTCAGTAACGTGACCTTTCTATTACCCAGTTTCACGCTGTGTCATTTATCTGAATTATAAGAAAGGAAGTGCTTCTATCCTTAGTACAGCTCAAAAAGGAGTGACCTATCCCCTAACATGTAAGAAATGCTTTGTTGACTGTCTTGTTTAATTCTGGAGGCCACAAGTTCCATTACAGGTACAGCTGGTTTGATAATAAAACGTAAAACTGTCTTTGCACATATTTTCTCATAAATATATGGTCTCCTGAACAGTATTCTAATACACAAGAACCTACTTCCTGCTGATCTTGACGTTAGACTAGGTATTTTGAGATGGTATCAGAGTTGTAAGTAAAGTTATCTTTTCAACAGACCTAAGTCTGACACGTCAAACACCTACTTATGCTGCTAACCAATCCCTCCCATACAAATACCCCTCCAACGGAAAACAAGTAATGTCATCTCCTGAAAAACAGGTTTTGTGGATTATTTCTGAAGTACAGGGTAAGAAAGCAAGGAGCCAAAACCTTCCCTGTCTTAAAGTTCGCTGCAGAGCTGCTTCCTTGCCGCACTGGTTCCGGCAGATTCTGTAAACCAGGATAGATTACAGTAAAACCTGTAGTTTTTATCTAAAGGAAAGTCATCTGCTAATTGTATGCCATGATGTGAACAGAAGCATCTTGAGCCAACTCAGGGATCTAATTCTGCCCCAGAAACACAAACCTTACATTGTTGGTGATATGAAATAAGTAGTATACTTTTATACTGAAGACGCATGAAGTGGAGGATGATGAGAGCTACCATGCTAGTGCTTCAGTAGCCAGTGTCAGATGGACCCTGACCCTTCGGTACGCTGGCTGCAGCAGGCAGAAAATGCAGTTGTTGCCTACTTCCCCATGTGTATTTGGAATAAGATTAATTTAGGTCTTAACTAAGCAAACCAGCTTCATAAATGCTTGGAACACCTGTCACTACACCTCCTGCCTAGGTACAGCCACCACAGATGTGTTTGGCCACCTCAGTGAAGGTCAGGAGGGGAGAAGCCGGATTCATATTTTGAGGAAACAAGTTAAAACCCCTAATTTCTGTTGTACCAAAACCATTTTATGAATTGAAAACATCTGCTTAAGAGCACCACCAAAAGGGAAAGAGGAGGTGGCCCTGCTCATTCCCTCCCTCCTCACAGGTCTCTGAGGGCTGCCAGAGGGAAGGCAGAAGACACTCTCCTCCTCCAGACAACCACACGCACACAGCACAAAAGATGAAAACCTGCCTATGGCACAGGTTCTCCCCTCAGAAAGCCAAATACTTCTTTAGCTAGAGCTGTCCATTGTCGTTTTACTAACAGTCATTTAATCTCTGTAAAATCCATGGGTTTAGGGAGAAACACCAAATCTCTAAAACCTATTCATCTTTTCAGGAAAAGCACAACCGATACTTGGATAGTGAAAAGATAAGCTCACTGGGCTATGTAACTGCAGCTGAACAATAAGCTGGCTAAAGGAAGGGCTTATTGTAAGGTATCGCTTGTCAAGCTCACAGCCTTGAAGGAGGCGGTTTAGCATGAAACACTGGAGAACTGGGTGTGTGACTGTAGGCTCTTCTTATCCCCAGGGTAGTATTTGCTCTCACTGCAGTTATGAAGCCTCTGAGACACTGAGAGAACTGCCTCTGGTCCATGAAAAAATTACTGAGCAGTGAGAGGGAGACAGACTACTTCAAGGTGAGTATTAACTTTGCTCTCTGCTGGTAACAAAGGAAAGAAGTTTTTGTTACTGAAAGAAATTCAAACAGAGAGGAAAAAACTGAACAGCAAACAAAAGCAACATTGGTCAGTTCATTTTGGCACGCATCAGGCTGAAATTCTGCTGCCAATGTCAATGCGTTACGTGCTGTGTAGCTATAAATTTCAGTTGTGTTTGAATAAGCACCAGCATATAGAACTGTTTTGGGTCTGCCTAATGTAGCCTGTCTGTAGACAGGACAGAATCACTGTATTTCTTCAGCTGAATGGCCCTAAAATCAAAAGCTGTAGTTGCTGTCGAAGTGCACGTACCTGCAATCCCTTGTAGCAGCCCGCAGACATTAAAAATGCTTTTCTTCATAATACTCTGCACACACATAGTAAAGACAGACACGAACGCCACGGCACAGAGAATCATGATTCCCACAGCTAGGAAAATAGCGGTTGCCTGCCAGAACCCACTGGCAATCTCACTGAAGTTTTCGGCGTAAGGACCACAAAGCGTGTCTCGTCTAGAAAGCTGCATGTGGGAGATTCTGGTGCAGCGCCCGTAGATGCCCAGGGTCGGATGGTAAGGCTCCTGCGACCCCCCTGTTCTGTTGTCCACGTCCTCAGAGCTTGCAGGCTTTGCTTTGCCAATCAGCCAGTCTGCGCTCATGAAAGCGATGAGCTCTGCGAAAGCCACCACAATACTCAGGAGAGTCCATAGCATTGACCGACACGTTACAATGACATGACACATATTGATGTCCAGTGCTTGTGATCAGTGCAGGTGTCAGTCTTAAAATCCAGGCGCGAGGGGGAAAAGATTAAATTAAGAAAGGAAAAAAAGGACCTTAGGAAAATCACTACGGCTGCTCTGCCTGCTCTTTTAGCTCTCTCACAAAGGCCAAGATGAAATTTCTCAGGAGAAAAAGTGAACGGCCCCAAGTTTTGCAAGCAGTGCAGTCATTTGTTCTCTCTGTTTAGTTCCTCCTTTTTTCTTTCTGTGATGCTGAGCTCTGAAGTACGCTTTTCTTTCTTAATATTCATTCTGGCACATGACGCTGCAGGCTGGCAGGGGAGGCCACAAGGACTGCCCACTGTTTGACATCACACACCTACAAGAAAAAAGAGACAACACATCAGCAGCGGAAAAAAGTCTTTGTTTCCACCCCCACAACGAGCCAAGATCTCGCTCAGATCCACATTAACATGCAAAACCTCTAACAAGGGCCTGTGAAACAGAGCCTGCTGGAAACCTCATGGGTTTGTCCCAGGGGAGTGATTAATCTCCCGCTGCCCGGCCGTACTTACAGCATCTGCTCTCCCCCATCCCATTCCGGGTGTTTGTCAAGCACTTTGCAAGCGAAGGTCTAAGTAACACCCAGCAGTCCCACCCACTCCGACCACCACGCCCCCATCATCTTCTCTGGCCGAAATTACCAAGGTTGCTGGCAGTTACCCAGCAAAACGTTCGTACACGTTTAAGCAGTTTCACAGACGTGCGGCTCCTGCCTTCAATGGGGGGAGGCAGCACGGCGCGTCTTGGGGAGGGAAGCCGGGCACAGCTCCACGTGCCATGGGCACCTGGGTCCAAGGAG
>VXBO01012386.1:19659-77769 GCA_013400135.1 Rhinoptilus africanus
CAAGAGCCCCAGTGAGAGGGGCCGCCAGTCAGCCTCGAGCTTCTTGACTCCTCTCAAATCCCCTCTTCCACAGCCCTGTGCAGGCTGAGGCTGCAGCAAAATGCTCCCCAGGGCTTTCAACAGTAGCTGATGACATTCCCAGAGTTACACTTTGGACAAGAAGCAATCAGAGATCACTAAACTTACAATCATATCCAAATATTGGCCTCAAAATAGCAAACGGGCCATCGCACATGCCTCTGCGCTTGAATTGAAAATGTGTCGCCTGGAAGCGAAACGGGGGAGCAGGAAATGCCCTCACATTACCCCTTCCATGATGAGAACGTAGCACTTCCCAGCTTTCCTCACAAAAAAACTGACACTGGACTGGAGGCAAGAGAGTTGAGAACCAGATCTGGACCTCACTGCTGCGCTGCTGCCAAACACTGAGGGGTCAGCAGATGCCAGAAAAATAGACATCCCTAGGTTTTTTTAGCTTTGTCATGGGGTTGGTATTTAATTTCTTAGGAGTTTTGAGCCCAGTGGTTGAATCCTAGTCCTGCTGAATGCAAAATGAAACACATACCCACAACTTCAACATATTCATCCAGCAATTTCTACTCCTTCCTGTAGTAGTCGTAGTGAATCATACAGAAGATTTTATCCACATTTCTCTTCCTTGTCTAGGTCTGCAGACTCCTCTGGTACTAGCAGATGCACGGACTTAAACTGCTGTGACAAAAATTGAACTTTTTCTACCTTAGTTTGATGTTATGACATTGCCTTAAAGAAAGGCAAAAGATACTTAGATGTGCTTTTAGCTATACTGACATAACAGTTCAGCTCATTTTCCATTTCTGAGGAGAAAGCATGAAGTTTTCAAGCAATCTGACATACTCATGACTCGAATACACCCTTTGTAATAACTGAGAGCTGAAGTGTCAGCCTGCCAAAAAAAAGTTCATTCTCTCAGTATTTCCACTTTAAAGGAATGTAGGAAATGTCCACTATAAACCTACAGTCTTCTGATGTCATCTGCAAAACTAAAGAGAATTTAATAGAAAATGTCTTTATTTCCTAAGAGAAGTTCCAAAAAAGCTCTAGAACCTGTATTTTTGTGCAGGCACTGCACCCATGTGAACGTCTCAACTTTCTAATTTCAGGATTTTAATTGAGGTGCAAAGTAAGAATTGAACACTCATCATAGCTGTTACTGCTTACCCTCTACCTGCTGAACATAAAATCAAACAAACATCTGAACAACCTGCTCCAGTGGGAGGTGTCCCTGCCCATGGCAGGGGGTTGGAACTAGATGATCTTTAAGGTCCCTTCCAACCCAAACCATTCTATGATTCTATAATTCTGTTTATTGAACACATGAGAACAAAGTTCATATTTACATAAGTAGGCTGAAATTCCACTAACAGACATAAAAACACGTCACTGATAACAAATGTGGGACGCTGCATTAGAATCAGAGGAAAAGACCAAACCATGGGGTTCTTTTCCATTTGAAATACAATGTAAGAATAAATTGCAGTAACATTTAAAAACACAGTATGTCCACAAGTAACTCCATAAACAAAACAGCCTGTCTAAAGATGATATGGAGGTCATGTCAAATCTCAGGACTTCACTGGAACTTACAGTTCCCTTTTTTGCAACACGGAAACTTCACAACACGTGAAAGCTGGTAAATGTCATTGGTAACAACAGTTCTACAGAATATACTTTGCTTTCCAGTGAAACCTGTACAATTCCACTTTTTCCAGGTAATGACTATTTTATTCTGGTACAAAACATATCTCCACAGCAACGTGCCCTTATTCATGGGAGAACTTCTGCATAAATTTATTCTTGCACTAGTGATGCCCTCGAATGGGAGTGCCACTCACCTACAACTCCTGTTCACGTGCAGATGGACAGAAACATATTAAGTAGGATGGAGCATAGTCAAGAGGAGGGACAGGGGCATTTCTTTTTTGTGGGACTCTGAAAGGAAAGACTGCAAATAAAATACTGGAGATAAGTCACAGTTTGGTCCAGTTCAGTCACAGTGGTGTAGTTAACCTTTTCCTTCCAACAGCCCCACCTTGAGTTTCCAAATCAACCTAACGAATTCTCATGCAGCTCCAACAGGATGATTGTGCCATACCGCAAAACGTTTCCAGCTACAGACTGGTCTAAATAATTGCACTTCATTAAGGTTGCCTTCAGCACTCTGCTCACCCTTCTTCTTCCATTTTTGCTTAAGAGAAGCTCAACCTAGGCCCTTGCAAGTCTGAAAACTGGCTGTTTATTCCTCCACGCAGTTTCCCATCCCTCAACAAGTTTTTTCCATGACAGAACTGTATGTTCTTCACAGCACAACACTCAATATCCACTTCTGACTGACTGTCAAAACATTTGCTTTGACAGCTCGCATTCAAAATATACAACGGTTCTTTCACCCCTTTGGTATTAACTCATTCAAAGTAATTCCCACTGAGGAAGCAGCCTACAAAAAGTAGGCTCATCCCTTGGTCATTTGGGCCTCCCTCTATTTTTACTATTGCATCCAATTGTACACATGTGGAAGGAGTCTGTCTGCAGTGGGGAAGTGAGTGCCCCGTGAGGGAAACAGCCCTGCACAGCAAGCACCGGCATGAACCGTACACCACGGCAGCTCCCCAGCGTGAAGGTCTTGACAGCGCCATCCCACCTCACCACACAGGCCACCATTCCTTGGCGGGATAGCAAAGCTCTTGGACGGGTCACAACTACACCTTCAGACTCATATCACTCATGGTCAGGCTCTGCATTAAGTGGAGTCTAATACAGTGAAAAGATGTCAGTGAGAACATCGGATCCTCACAGCATCCAGAGAGAACAAAACTCAGTTCTTGAATGCAAAAATCTTTTGGTTGTTTTAATCTAACAAAACAAACCATCTTAAAATGTCACTAAAACTTTCTTCTTCTTTAGATGCAATTTGACAGCCAGATACTCTGCCTCAAGTTATACTTTCACAGACCATTCAGCCGTTGCCTTTTACCACACAACATTGCTATACGATAAGTAAATAAATAACATCTATTTTTCTGAATGAGATAGAGAAACATTCTTGCCTCCATTACACTTACTCTGCCAAACCCAGAAAGTCAGAAGCTGATCCAAATTATAATATTTGAATTAAGGTTTTGATTTTAGAGATGTTGAGCTATAGGGTTTTGCTGTGGCATACCAGGCAGATAGGAAGGAACAGCTGCAAAGTTCAAATCTGAGTCAATCACATACCACGGCTGTTTATTTTAAAAAGGTGTCCTACAAGCAATGTTCAAGAGACCTGCAAGTACCTACCAGAACAATGTTATGGACAGTCCTACACGCTCCCCTTGAGGTTTGACTGCAGACAGGGGCTTAGACTAAACCCTACAATTCAGCTCTCACCCTGCCCAGCCTCGTTCCGTCAGCTCAAGAGTGAGAATAAATCATCTTTAGATAAGTGGCTTTTGGCTTGGCTTAAACAAACGGCTGAATGGAAGGCCACACAGACTGCTGAAACAGTCCCAATTTATAAAATAAATCCAGGCACAAATAGACATTTTCTTCTAAAGCTTGCTACAGTCTAAAGCACAACTACGTGGAGGAGTTTCTAAACCTTGTTTACAATACACAAGCTTGAGCATCTCATAGGCCAAAACGTGCAAATCTTGGAAGCCTGGCTTCTGCTTTCTCTGAAACATTGTTCGTTAGCAGTTATAAACAGTGTGAAAACGCTTTGAACTGTGAGAGTGGAAGTGGCTCCTATTTATGTTGATGTTTGCAGACTCATTATTTAAAACAAACAGAAAGAGGCTCACACACTAAGACCCAGTTACCTCAAGCTGACCCCCACCCAGGTTGACATGAGCTCCCATTTTATTCCACTTCCATCCTTATGTGTCGCTGGACAAGCAAGCTAGTCAACTCTTGAGCTAACCCTGCCTGGCAGAGTGACATAGATGCCAAACCGTGGAGGCAGTAGGGACAATATGCAGACAATGGGATAAGCATTAAAGATTATTAATTTTCTGGGTGACTGATAAGTGTGAGTAAATAAACTTCTCCTCCCACTTGGTCCCCTCACAGGAGTTCTTCCAGGAACTGCTGCCCAGGAGGAGATGGCAGGCTCCTGCTGACTTCCACTCAGTCTTCAAAGTAGTGGGCCAGACACTGAGGAGCATTTCTCATAAGATACCATCATGAACATCAAACCACCTTCCTAAGGGTGCACCTCTACATTTCTATCCCCACACACTACGAGGTGACTTACAAATGTAAGAAAAGGTACATCCATCACATTCCCCCATCACAAGAGAAGAGGGACAAGGATTAGTACTTAAGGAAAGACAAGTTGTCCCACAAGGTTTGGAGCAAGCTTGCTCTGCTGACCACAAGGAGCTCTGCTGGTACTGGCTTCTGGAAAGCAATGCATACTTACCACAGGAAGCACCTGGACCAAGAAGAGGGAACGACACTTGGATACTTCAGCATGTCTTTGTTTTGTTTTTAAATACAACACATTTCAAAGTCATCAAAAATATTTAGGATCAGATAACAAAACAGGAGAAGGTGCTTTAAAGCTGAAGTGGTTGCACGGCTTCAGACAAACAGCTGAGAATAAGCAAAGGATTCCCTCCCTCTCCATCCACCTTCATATTTTCATCAAATTATTGCTTACCAAAACAACATTCCAGAGCAGAGCTTTTTACTCAAAGAGCAGAAAGTAAAGCTTTGATTAGTCATCATTTGTGAATTAAAGAAGGAGAGCAAACATTTGCATATCTCATAAATATTTAGCTGTTATAAACCTGCCCAGGCATATTAATGACTGCATTATTGTGACAGGCTGTTGAAAACATGCCATACTCTGTTCATAAACAGATGCATTTCGCTGGTAATAGAAGGAATGTAGAGTTAGAATGCATCATGTCTTGTTCCTGTTGGCACAATGTAAGATGTGAAATACAACCGAAATATTTTGCAAAATAGTTAAAACTCACTGAAGTATCCTAACCAAAAACCTATTTCCTTGCCATTCATTTGAATTATGCCCTGTTGACTTCAGCCTTTTCTTACCAAAGACAGACCTTGTAGATGTAAAATCTTTAAATAAAACTATCGCTCATGTGCCCAAATTCTATGTACTACAACAGGTAGAAAAAATACAAATAAACAACAAGAAACCCACTGACACAGTGTGAGATGGTTATTCCATCCCATCTTGCAAGTGGGCTTCTTCCTATCATGGTATGGAAAATGCCATCTAATTACAGGTGGATTTGTTTCTAGAATACATCACTGTAAAAGAAACGAATATAAAACTTATTTCCAACTTTAAAAAAAAGCAGTTGAAATGTACTATTCTCTTTCTGACCTCATTAAAAGCCGTGGCAGAACTCCCACTGACTTTAACGGGGCCAATACATCAATGAAAAATCACTAGAAGAATGAGGGTTTCCAAATTTTCAGACCAACTGCAGGGGAGGTTTAAATACAGGATTCATTTCCCTCTTCCCTCATCCAGACAAAACTTTGCTTATTGCCCCCCCACTAAGAGGAGATCAAGCTAACTTGGATTTCCAGCATCTCCTCTGAACCGCAAACTCTCAAGCAGATTTGTTCCATTGCTCTGTATTTATTGACTTAGAAAATTCCTTAAACCTGCAGCCATTACGTTGTGTTTTGAAAACTTACTCAAGATCTTTTGCAATTCCAAAATTTATTAAAACCTATGAGGCAAAGAAAAGCTAATGTGCAGTACTTCTATTGTTGCTATCTCAAGAGAAAATTACACATCACATCAAAAATCATCACTAAGGGAGCAATCTTGGCTACAATTAGTGATAGCCTAACTGCTCAGGAATTTACCAACTGGGAGTGGAATCGTGAGTTTCCTTTCCTACTTCAGCTCCTCACTAGCTCACTGAAGCCTCAGTCTTCAAGAGTCTCATTTGAAGCCCCCTTTCTTGGTTACCTACAATATCACACCTATCAAGCGGACTCATATATTCATTGTGCTGCAATTACTTCTTACAACTACAGCTTCTAAAGGACTGTGGTGGGGGAGAAAGGGTCATTAGGAGGAATATGGGAAGTCAGAAGGAAAGTACTACTAATATTTGGTAGCAAACAAATCCTTGCTATTTTTATACTAAGGATTTTTACCTTAAAAGGAAGCTAAGCTTTGGCTGTTTAAATAGTTAATAGTGTGTGCATGAGCTAGAGCATCAGCCCAAAAAACCTTGGAATCCGTGCTTGCTGTAAAAAGCAATTCACTCCCATGAGTTCATCGTGACAGATTTGGAACTGCTCTTCATAATTTATTAATATTGTATTAAGATATTTATTATACTAATATACTGGTTATTGTTTAATATGAGGCTGGTGAGAAAAACAGGCAGGAAAGGAAAGAATGACTCAGTTATGCCACTTCTCAGCAAACTCTGGAGAATTGCTTACTAAAAAGACAATACTAAGGCAGGAAAAGCCTCACAAACACAGCACATCAAAGATGCAAGGACTTTTAGGAAGGAACAGTCTCCCAAACTGAAGGGAAGAAAAGCTGTTTAGGACAAACAAGCTTAAGAAAAAGGGACCTACTGGAGGTGCCTGTTGAAGTTAGGCCAACACGAGACTTTAGGCAAAGCAGACACCCCTGCAAACCCCCAAAAAGGAAACACTGCTTCAGTTAATTCTGGAAAGGAAACCGTTGCCTTATCTCCTTTCACAGTTGTGTCTGCGTGAGCAGAGCAACCACAAAGGTTATGGATCTCCAGCCTGTCTGAGCAGCCCGGGGTGTCTCATTCTGCTGCGGAGACAAGACCTGAGGCTGCAGACCCGAGAACTGCCCTTTGCGAGCAGGAAGGACCCAGAGGTATTTGCACTGTTACTCACTGCATATACCTGCAAACAATCTCCTACGTCAGTGCCTCCGGAAAGCCACCAGTTAGCAAGTCACCTCACAGGTATCGACTGTTCCCCACCTTCATGATGCGTAACGTTCCCACAGCACGGAAAGGACGCACCTTCAGCAGAACAGGTTGCACTTTGGGTCCGGGCCATACAGCTCAAGGAAACTACCCAGTTATGATACCAGTGACAGATGAGAAGCTATCATGTTTCAAAACGTAGGTATTCATTTATGTTCCTCTTAATTCAAACTGAAAGCGAAACAGCCTTCAAAACCAATCAATACAGCTGAGCAGCTCAGCGCAGTCACATGTACAAACTCACATACATGTCAGGAACACCGTTCTTGAGCAAACACTGATTTTTAGTGCATTGTAACTGAGGAGAACCAGTAGTGACCCAAGGTAACTGAAAAGCATCATGATGGATCAGAGCTGCCATGCTTCCATACTGGAAAGGCATGTAGACATCTGAAACATCTGGGCACCACATACAACACTAAATTGCAAAAAAGTGCATCAAATCCTTTTATCTAGTCTGAAAAAGGCAATGTACTCGGAGAAACACAGACGCACAATATCTCTGCGAACATCTACTGAGTGTGAGCTTTAACCGTTATTAATGGTTAACCATTTAACCACGGCCAAGAGAAAGAACTGAAATGAGATGTTTCTGATACTGCATATTTCATTAATTAATAATTGTAGGAATGCTGTGTTCAGTTGGGATCACTACACTTTAAAATGGAAGCTCACTGCAAAGAGCTCAGAAAAATCTAGACCAATAATTCAAATTCTGGAAACCTCATTTTAGAGCAAGACACAAAAAGAAACAAATGATTTATTTTAGCAAATGGATTCAATTCTAAAGCTGAGATGGGACATACTTCTACAAGCTGAGCCATGTACAAAATTCTGGCTTGTTTTATTCATTTTGATCTGCTAGATTAGTTATCAATAACAGCATTTTTCTATCATTAAAATGTATACGACTGTGAAAATGAATAACTAATAAAATTTTTTAAAAGCTGAAAAGGGCTAGAGGGAAAAAACATCTACACTTTTCTTAGCTTCACTTTCTCTGAAAACAGTCTAGTAAAACTGGACCCATGTATGGGTATGCATATAGGTACGGTACTGCACCTTCCTGCCATCTAGATACACATGAAAACTGAAAGCAAGAAGGCACTATTAAACATCCTAGTTTTCCAGACAAGATGTTCCTCAGTCATATAACAAAATCTGTAGCAACACTGGGAACCGAACCTGAACTCCGCCATTAAAAATCTTAAAACTTTGTTGTTTTATATATTCCTCAGTTCCATACACTGGTGCCAACAATTTTTCTTGTCATCTTTCAAACACAAATCTCAGCTATTCCTCTGTCACTTTGAGTCTCCAGCCCTGACACACTGCCTGCCTCAAAAAAAAGGTACTCATTTTTCTTTACCAAGCATGACCATGGACAAATGATAGCAAATTAAATGATCGTATCTCCAACAGTAACTTTGATTTTCCTGGTCACGGAGAAGCAGTTTCATTATTAAACTGTAATTTCTTCCTAAAGTATTCACAGTTGAAACAGGTAATTCCCATAGCAACATGCCACAACAGCTTGTCCATCTTTAGAGGAAACACAAATTTACCTGCAAAGAAACAAACTTAACCTCTACAACTAGCCTTCTTTACTTGTAGTTCAGAGCATAACTTCAGTCATAACACCTACAGGGCATGATTCTGCCCACACGCATGCCTTACTGAAGAGAACAAAGCTGCAGGACAATAGCAGATATTCAACAGGTCCCACAAGGTTATAGAGGGTGGACTTACTACAGGACAGCCAGCCTTTTTATGTATTGGGTTGGTGAGTTTTATTTTTAAAGAAGACTGACATTTATCCTTTTGAAAGCAAAGGCAGTCTACAAACTAGTGTAGACGTAGCATCTGATTGTACTGTTGCCAAAAGGTGGAAAGTTCTTGATTATGTCTTCCCCTTGGGAACTGCAAATAAATCAAAATCAAACCTGCATATCTGAAGGTCTCCCAGCGCCTAGATAGACATCTATTAGTAAGAAAATGTCCCTGCGTACCACGAGCCGTCAGAATATTTGTCTGCTCTGTAAGTTTTACACATTTAATTGGATTCTGAAAATGATCTTTAAATATAAGATTACCTATTAGATCTCATTGTTGCATTTCAAGCTCTACATTAATTAGAATTTCAGTGCAAAATTTAAAGTACAGTTTATGTACAGAGTACAAGGAACAGTTTCATTACCTGTCTGTTGTGCAACTTGCTGTTTCAAAACAATTCTAAACAGTGCACTGCATTTTGTAAATTGATAATGGCAATTATTAGCACTAGTTGGTTCTTCAAAATACATGGTTGCAAATTATAAATTTTATCTTCCATGTACTGACGAATGCCCTCCTAGAAAACTACCTAATTTCATCAGGGACAAAGCAGATTCGAATAAATCTTTAACAGCGTTTAAAAAATGGAGAGAAAAATGGTCATGCAGACTAGCCATTTACTTAAACATTTCTCAGAATCTTATCTCATGAATCCACAAAGGTCTTTCAGTGTCACCTTAAGTTGTGCACAGTGCCACCATCTGCATATAGTCCTGTTCACAGTGTTTTCCTCAAATACATATCTTAGTTATGCTCTGCAACAAACTTCCTAGTTCATGTAGCTGCACATTTATCTCCATCTCTATCTAAGGTAGGCATAACATGCCCTTCTGCCAGTCTTTGTCTATGTGGTTAAGACTGTAGAATTAATAGTTCAGATAAAGCAATCAAATAATTAAAACCATATGAGCCTAACATGGAATATACTGAAGAAACCAGTATTTTCTCATATTTTCTTTTTTCTTTCTCAAGACGCTTAACCCTATGTTCTCTCACTGTTGAGTAATAAAGTTATGAGATTGGTTAAAAGCATCACGGGAGAGAAAAGAAAAAAATCCAAATAGAATACCTAGACATGGAGAGAACAAAAACATGCAGGTAGAGAGCAAAAGGCCAAAGCTATGATCTCTGCAGCTAGTTTCCTTTGACAACAGGGTTTGGGGTTGTTGTTTATTTTAATGAAGCATTGCTTAATGTACTGAAATGCTTTCCAATGATTGCTACTAAGCGTCAGATCTCTGACAGTGCATAAAATCTTGCTGTTAGACAGAGTTAAAGTTTTATTTTGCCTACATATAGTGCAAAAAGCTTGGAAACATTCCCTCCTTACAAAATGACTTTCTATTCTTCCTGCATAAAAGTTGAATCAGGATATTTATCTATTTTTCATTATAGCAGAGAAAAGATTATGGGACATTAGAGTTCTCATTTTATTTAGAGTTAACCAGTAAAAAATCTATATAAAAAGCTGAACTTCAAAAATTATCATAATCTCAAAGCATTAAGAAAAAAAAATCAGTTACAAATTCAACAATCAACTGAATAAATGAAAATGGAAACAAAGCAGCTTGCATGCACATTCAGTACCCTGCCAGTCTCCCAGCACTGTTGGATGAGCAGTGTCTGCAACACACACAGATCATCAATTTGGCACCTATTGCACTGAAATGGCACAGCAGGCTCCCCTTTCTTATCTATATGACAGGGAGTACAATTCTACGTGAAACTGGACATCAAATTAATTAATCGGGGTTCAGCGAATGCCATCTTTAAAAAAGTAAGGGGTTATTTCTTTTGGGGTATTGTTTTTAAAAAAACTTTAATTCATTGTCTACAATGAAAGTTGATAGATGAGAGTTTGGCATTTTGCATAGCATAAATTCCAAAAAGACACTGGTTGGTGTACACTGCACTTTCAGCACTAGGGTAAAACAGAGCTTTCAAAGTTAAAAAACAAAACACAAACAGGTTGAACTGACCATTTGGGTCCTTGCTCCTGGAATCACTTTTGTCTGTGTATTCTCCGAGCTGTTAAGATGGCACAGGAGTAACAGAGTATAAGCTCTCAAAGATTTTTGTTGGGCCCTGGTCCATTTGCAGCACAGCCAGAACATGCCAAAAGCTTTAACTGGACTGACTCATCATTTGGATAATGATCTCCCCTGAACTGAAGCTGTGAAAATACGAAGTGACTTGAGATGACATCATGGCTGTCGCAAAACCTAGATTATTTTGTAGCCCTCCTAGAAAGAAGGCTTTGTTGGAAGACAGAGATGAGAGACTTTTAAAGCAGATGCTCCTGGGGATATGCCCTGAGGCCGGCTGGTACATGTGCGCAGCTAGGACAGAGCTGTCGGCAGGTCCACAGCAGCCTCTCAGCAGCAGGCTGTCCTCTCTCAGCTGCAGTTCATGCCTTGTGTCCTTACTGGTTCTGCCCTTGTAGATCTGAGATCTATCTCAATTGCCCACCGTTGTATTTGGGAAAAACAAGTACCAGGCTTTGGTAGTGGAGCTGTTGCCGCTGGCTTCACTGCTGGTGGAATGTTCCCTGCTGGTGATGTCTGCTTTGGTATGGAGTCGTTTTGCAGCAGTATTTTAAGATGCTGCCTCAGCAGGTCTCAATAGAGCACGAGAAAACATAGCTTATCTTCTACCAATACCCACAGGCTTATATTTTCTGATCTGGAAGAGCCCTACAAAGATTGCTGCAGTAGATGAACGGCAATTGTGCTCCCTTGTGTTGAATGGGTGTGTCACTGACTGCAAGAACACTCACGTATGTTTACTCTACATGTTTTTCCCAAGAAAGGACAGAACAACTTTGTTAATTTTTCACTACAATCAGTATCAGCTATTCTATTCAGGGAAGGGAATATAGAAGGCAGAAGATTTTAGATGAATAAGTCATCCTTGTTTTTCTCAGTATGGTGCTGCTAAACAGTTATTTTTGAATGGTTTCAAAATCAAGCTTGGGGTAATTCCTCCCTTCTAAGCAGTATTTGTATTTGATCATCACGATCATAAGGGCATGACTCTGTAGTGTGATGTAAGACTTCTATGAGTCCTAGCAGCTGCACTGAACTCCTGAATGTTTTTTTCAAAACACACAGTTACAAAAGAAGAACATCAGTATTCACTTTGGGGGGTGGGGGTGCTAAAATAAAATTATCAGAAAAACTCTAAAGCATTTTGAAGAGTTTGAGAAGAGTCTGTTTGCCTAGGACACGCCCAGCATCTTGTCTCCCAACTGCAGGCTGAAATAAGAAACAGCAGGAACTGTGCAGCACCAGAGCTGTGCAGCATCATTGCACTCAATTATCATATGCTGGAGCCAAATACGGCTTGCAGCATGTGCGCAGCCCTGATTCTCTTTGTCATTTCACAGCCAGTGGCTTGTATGCATGAGGGCTTAAAAACAGTTGAAATTGACATGAAATATGCTCCAAGAAGAACAAGAATGCATATAGCTCCTTTCCCTAAATGTGGAAAAACTTTTGTGTACTAGGTTTTGGTTCCTTTATGAGCTGCTACAATAAGATTGTACAAAAAGGTAACTGGCAAGTTGGCTGGTTTGTAGAAAAAACCCCAACAAACACAATAGGTTTGGTTAGATTAGGCGCGTGTGTCTGAACTGTAAAAGTAACATGCTGGTCACAGTTATACCTACTAAAACAATCCTCTCCCTTGTTTTAAAACCCATATTTGTGTTTAAGGTTTTTTTTGTTTTACAGGAAACAATAAGCAGAAAGCTCTTAAGCCACAAGCAAATGCAAGGAAGAGATAAGGTGAAGCACTAAAAATAAATCTGCAGCAGTTGTGAGTTGGTGAGGAAGGAAAGTAACAGTAAGACATCCATGTCTTTATGCAAATATGGTTAAAAAGAAAATAAAGACATAGGAATCAGCTGGTGAGAGGAAGAGCGTGGTAGAACAAAGCACGCTATGGGGATGCAAACAGGGGCTCTTACAATAACCTCTGCAGGAAAGCTGCATGCCTCGGAGAAGGTCAATACACTACTACTGTACTCAAAGACAATGAGAGTGTGCTAAAATATGAAGAGGAACAATAGAAATGATGGACATTCAGTTGCACCTGTGTGGAGACTGATGCCCTCGTTCACACTCCAAGAACCTGGCTGCTGAAGGACATCTCAGAAAGCCTGTGCCATTGTCCAAGGAAACCCACTGGGGCAGCTCAGCAGCAGCACCACTTCTTGACAACACCGGAGAAACATTAGCTCTGCTTGACCTGGGGCAGGTTTGACACAAGAAGGTGTCCTCACTCCAAGTGCTTCTGAGCTGCAGATGCTTTATACCACTCACCAGTAGAAAAAAATTACATAACCAGAAGTCTTACAATATAAATGTTAAATGATGACATAGGAAATGTGATACTAGATTTTATAAGATGCTGTAGAAGAATGGCAGATAATTGATATGTGTGCAAAAGAATCGTCAGTGATGGCTTAACCTTTGAAAACTCTTGGAGAATTTATAAAAATAAGTTTAATATAGAAGATTGGAATTTATCAAACATAACAGTAACCTTTCAACATTGAAGAATGTAGTGCTGAGGGGAAAAGAAAATCAACCCTCTCTCACCTAAGACCAAGAAACAGGACACCTATGAACCCTTTTAAGCAATTCCCTTAAGCCTATGAAGAACATGAGATTATGGAAACAAGTCTAACCTCTCCACAGTGTGTTCCTTTCCAAAGCTTACACTATTATTTCTTTGGGAGGAAAAGGTTCTTCTTTGTGAAGAAGGGTCTTTGGACAAGCAGGCAGTTATCCCTCCACGCAATTTAAACTATATTTTGTCTCCTGCAAATACTAGGAAGACATGCACAGAACAATGATGCTGAAGACAACTTGAGTTAGCTAAAATTGGATACATCTCTCTATCAGACCCCAAACAACCCAGTTTCCTAAGGACAGACTGCCACTGAAACTCTTATAACTGAGGGAGCAAAGCATTCAGGAATTCAATACAGCTGCTAGGATTCATAGAAATTTTACATTACACTACAGAGTCATGCCCTTATGATCATAAGCAAATACGAATATTGCTTAGAAGGCAGGAATTATCCTAAGCTTGGTTTTGCAACTATTCAAAAACAACTGTTTAGCAGCTCCACACTGAGAAAAACAAGGATGACTTGTCCATTTTCTCTTCTGCTTTCTGAGACAGCAGAGAAAAAAGCATTCGTTTAGGTTTGTTGGTGCTGTACTTATGTGGTAGTTAATCACTCAAGAACAAGCAATGCCTTTGTAAGACAAATGAGGCATGGATACAATTAACACAGAAAAACCTCTATTTGCCTTTTTTCTCTCCCGTTTTCTCTTTGGTAGACATAAGCTGTATTTGCATACATAGTGGAAAACAGGGGATACTGCAACACTTCCATTACTGCACCTTTCTTAGAAGCACCTATGCTGATTTTAAAACTATACTATAAACTCAGTTGATTAAGTTTGGTAGCATATAAATAACATCTTTTTAAAAATATTTATATTTAACTTGATAAAATCAAGCATTTGTATAGAGCAGATTTTACTGACAATGCTACTACATGTGTATCTAAATTAATTCAAAGTCATGCTCCCCCACAGTGTCTCAGGTAGGCGTTATTCCACTACTGATAAACTGTTATGCATGCTGTCAAACAGATGCACCATAAAAAACAGATGAAGAAAATAGAGAACACGCCCCAGCCACTTTTTTTACCCCCACTCATGAAAGCAAGAGATGGAAGTCCACTTGACTCCAACAACAAAATCCAGGCAATGCTCACTGGGGTGAAGTGATGGGGGCTTGTCTTTTGTTTTATTTTGAAAAGATTTTCTAGATATATTCTGCAGTAACTTGTCCTGCATAATATTATTTAGCTCACAGTTTAAATAAAATTGTGGCTTAAAGCACAAAACAAATACAAACTATGATACTGATCTTTCAGCTGGCAAAATTCTTTCATGTACCCACCAGAACATTAAGACAAAAATCCCTTTGGTTAGTGACATTGTTTGAATTTAGTTCCCAGAAGAAACTAACACACAACGTCAAGAGTGTAGATATCAGATTTCTCAACTACAGCAAAACTTTTGAAACAGTTAATATGTTTGCACAGATTATTTTTTTCCTGAGCTGAAAGATTTCATAGGATATGCTTAGAAATGCTCAGTATCATTTAAAAATTCTAACTTCAACGCCAACAGTCTATGAACTCATCGTTTCCATAAAGCTTGCCTTGCTATTTGATCACAGGAATACAAGCTTCTTTTGAGCATTACAACTGTAATCCTAGAAACAAAGCAACAAACTGACTCAGTTACTATGTTTTCACTTAGATTGGCTGCTATTCAGGAAGTGAGACTCTAATTACTAATCATCTGAGAGAGCCCTCCAAATGATGAGTGACCTTTTAGAAGTTCAGAAGAATAAACACGTATCATGAAATCACTGGGAAACAGTTTCTTAAAGAAAACAGGTAATGGAGAAACTTAGTTGAGGGTGAATGTATCACTGCGTGTCTGTCACATCCTGGCTTTAATGTTTTGAACACAACAAGGCTGAGCGTCAGCCCTCTCAAAAAACAGGGATGCTTGTTTTTCCTTTTCACAATAAAAAATGATGCTTACATTAAATTCACAGTGCCCATACATGCTGTAACGCTAGAAGACTACCTAGGTAAAAAAATTCTTGTGCTGTGTTGCAATAGTTTGAGCTCAGACAGTGGTTAACACTAAGTCCACCAAGCAGCTACCAGAATGAACAAACAATTAGGCTTTTCAAGACTGCATTTCAAAGAAACAGAAACATGTGAAAAGACAATGAAAAACATACAGTAAGCTAAAACTGATTACATCAAAGGTAATCCTTACAGCCTTTCACTGTAAGGCAGACACTATCTTAAGTGGCGGAATTCAAGAAGCATCTAATTGAAGTAAGTCAGTAATTGGACCTGCCTATAGCAATTACATATCATAAACACAATGAACCTGAAGCCTTTGTACGTATCTGGGACTATGAATTAACTATCAATGAGATTAAATAAGGAAAAGGAAGAGTGTAGTAATAGAATACTGATCCATTTTGTAACAGCTCTACTGCTTTCTCAGCCAGAAATGGTACTCAGGAAGGAGAAAATATTTTGATGTATCTCAAGAATGTATGGATTTGCTCAGATGTCCAGAAAACTACAGACAGACAGATCTGGAACGTTTCTGGTAAAGTGAAAAAAGGAAAAAAAAAAAAAAGAGGGGGGCTGGTGGGGGTAGCGAAGGGACCAGAATGAGCCCTACTTCAAAACTGTCCCATTCTCCCCTTCTCAGTCAGAAGGAGGTGACGAATGAAGTTTTCTTTTTATATTTTAAAAAAATTGAAGCATCAAGGAATCTGGAAATAGTGGCAACACAGAATACTACTCGGTTATTTCTTGAAAGTACAACATATAATGGAACATATAATGGCATGAAATCAAAAAAGACATCATTCAGTGAGGGCAAGTAGCAAGAAAGAGAAATCAAGTTCATGAACACAGAGTGAAGAGCAGGCAGCAGTATTACAGAAAACGATCCAAGTGTTAAACGGGTCACAACTGAGTAGAAGTCGAAAGTATGACAAGATGACAAAAGCAAAACTAAAACCTAATTCAAGGACATGCCAGCACTCTTACAAGGACAGAGAAGGAAATGATTCCACATATTTTCAAGGCATCTAGCTTTTTGCTGTACACTTTAGCAAAAGATGTAGACAAGACAGACTAGAGGACAGCAACAAGAATGTCCAGAGATCTTAAAAATGTGTCCCATCACAGAAGATACAAAGATCCTTAATTCAAAGACAGAAGGGGCCTATAAAATGGTATTAACTGAGGTAAGTAATACAACTAGGTTCCGAGAAACAGGATTCACAAACAGTGCATAAAACTTTAATAGATGGATGTTTTATCCAACAAATGATTTTGTCCTTAACTACGAGACACAAGCTAATTAGCGTACTTGTAAAAACAACTGCACTGCTGAATAGCGCCATAAGAAAGCAGAATGGACCAGAAAAACTCCGGTGTGGGGTTAACATTCAAAAACCCGCATGCAGACTTTCTCTACCTTTCTCCCAGTTTCAAGTTTCAGCAAGAGCTACAAAAGCAGTTGTGGCTGGGTCAGCTTGCGTGGCTGGACAGAAGTGCACTAAGAATTTCAGGGTGATCTGAAAAGAGCTTTCTTTTATGGTACAATCAGTCAAACTTGAGATTCATGCCCTTCGCATGGCTATTCTATAAACTATAGGACAATAAATCAAGCAAATCAAAACAGGATGTACACGGCAGTTGCTGAGTTGCTACAACACCTCCACTGGGATGCAGACACAAAACCCATGGAGTTTTGCAGTAACTTCCAGCCTAGGTGATGCACATGCTCAAAATGGTCCAGAATTAATTATAAAACTGAATCCCTTGTCTGCTGCACGGCTTCCTGTTGGCTGCAGGAACCCACAAGAAAAGCCCGGTACACCATCACAACCCAAGGATACTCTTCCTCAAGTTTTAGTTATGTCAGCACAGAGCTTCTCCATATTTCACCTAGTAATAGCTAAGGCTGCAGAAAGTAACTCCATAAGTGTAAGAAAAAAGTTCAACTGACATAGTTGTTTGTTGGAGGATTTCAAGTTAGGTAAGGGCCTCCACAGGAAAGGGAATGGAAGTTGTTGCAGTTCAGTCTAAATCTGCAGCACAGGTTCCCTTTATCCACCAAAATGTAAGTTCTTCCTTAGTACAGAGATTGTTCAACACTTTCCACTCTTAAAACACATTTTCGTTGCTTACAACTTTGCCAAAATAGCAGTTTGGGCTGAAACCTTCCACACCAGATGCCTGCCTGAGGCTGAATTTTCTTGCACAAGTTTCAGCCAAATGGTTCAGATGTTTTAGAAAATGAAGCTACATTTTTCAGCATTAAAAGCTTCTGGTGACCTTTTCTTCAAGAAGGAAAGACATTCCTGACAGATTTCAAATGCCGTTAGCTTGATAGGGAAGTAAGATTTGTAATAGGGGATCAGCTGCTATGTGACATTGAGGGGTGCACACCTACCCTGATTTGGCCGTTGTAAGCCTTTCCTAAGTTTGCCTAGGACTCAAACCTCCCCAGACTGCATCCTCACTTTGCACACCTTTCCCTCAAGCTGGATTCCTGACCAGCAGAGCAGAGTCACCATCCCCTGGGGACAACATGTGATTTCAATCAGCAGTGCACCATGACGGACCAGGGCTGGAATCAGAGCTGACGACAGGGCGTGCTTTTCCCTCTCCTGCCAGTGACTGGGCTATGCAGAGGGCCAGGCTGGGGGGGGCTGCTTTGGAAGGAAACAGTGAAAGAGCTTTAAAAACTAAATCCCAAAAAACCAACCCACCAAACAAACACACACAAACAATAACAACAACCACACCATGGCTGGAGACTGGGTGGGCTGAAGGGATGAAGTGAGCTGGAAGAATACTGAGAATCTGGATGAGGGAGACGGGACACACTGATGAAGAAACAGACATGGCCTGTCCTGAGGACACCCCAGCCAGCTTACTCAAGGAGAGCAACCGGGTGTTAGCAATGAGAGGTGAAAAGCACATAGGAGTGTACAGAATTTACTTTGCACAAGTGACCTCAAATCCGGCACTTCCTTACCTTCTAAAACTCTGCATGGAAGCATTCTGAAAGCTCCCTCATTCTGCATCTGCAACGCTACTTTAAAATGTCCACACGCACTATTGTGAACAGTGAAATTAGATGCTATAGCTGAACCAGCCTAGCAGGGACTCCTCGAAGGCTATACCTGACCTTTTACTTCCTATTCCCAGATATATTTTCCTTCCACTTCCCTTGACCATTCTGGTGGCCACTAGATCCCTCCATGGGGTCACTGAATCCACCAACCCAGCAAAAAGTTAACCCAGAAGAGAAGGGGAGGAAAGAAAACCCAGGAAGCAACCACACAGGCATCTTCTCAGTGAGCAAGTTGAACTGTCTCCCAGTGAAGATGAGAAGCATCCCAGCTGTCGGTAGGAAGGGGGCAGGACCACACAACAGGGAGTGGGTGGGGAGGGGAACAAGACCTCCCCCTTCTTTTCAGATAATGGCCTTCAGCATCACAAGTTGAAGGATATTTATTACAAAAATTACAGTGTGACATACTAAAGCTTTAGAAACAAGAATGCTGTTAGCTTACCTAAAGCTAAGCCATTATCTCTGTTTATAGACAAGCAATATTTCTGAACAATAGCTTATGCCTCCCCACTGACTAGGGCCCCTGGAAACACAAGCTTCTTCTAGAAAACCTGACAAAACTATTGATATTTCTTTGTTCACAGTCACAACTCTGCAGTCATGTCATGCACTGAAATTATTTCACTTCAGCAATGTTTCAGTGACTCACAGGCTGGTGTGCAGCATATTCCCCACCAGCAACTCAGCTTTATTGTTTATCTTGTATCGTTGCTGTTTAAAAACAATATAGTTTTATTTAGTCTCTCTTATTTTTCTGCAGTTCAGTCACACTGATCCAACTGTACCCATTGGGCACCCCGCCTACTTCAAGATTAAAACTAGAAAAAGAATCCTTCTGTTTTTATTAAAATGCTCTTCCTCCTTTACCCACATTACAACTGAACTTGTATTCAGACACTACACCCCAGACAAAGTTTTGAAGAATTTTCTTTCTACCAATTTTTCCTAAACAACAGCCTGATGTCCCCACCCCAACCCCTGACAATTTCTGCAAAAATATATATTTAAAACCATCTCAAAAAAGGGGTCAGTGATCCAGCTCCAAGCTGTCATGCGTGCATTTGAAAGTAACAGCAGCAAGGTGGTCAGAGAAGCACCTCTGGCTCCAAATGGAACAGCCCAGCTGCCATTTGGCTCTGACAGTGAGCAGGGGCTCTGCTGTGACCAGAGCCAGTGGTGGCACACCGGAAGACTTATGGGCTCACCAGCCCCAAGGCACTCATCAGAGAACCCTGGTGCTGGGCGAGACCCCCACACAGTTTCATAAAAGACCTGAGGAGGAAAGATTCCCCCATGCTACAGGCTTGGTGAAAAGATGCTAATTGTAAACATGAAGCTACTGACCATCCTGAAGCATGCAGAAAGACATGCACAACTTAGCTTCCCAAATGGTTCCCTGCAGTTCAATCCTTATTTCACAGATACAGAGATCTGGCTGTGGCCTTTTCCCCCTCCATGATCCTGCCAGACAGAGCTGGGTCTGAATCACAGCATGAAGAATCTGCAGCATGAAGTGTCCTGGAGCAGCGATGGGATTGACACACCACTCTCCAGCTACAGACTAGCACCATTCATCACACCAGCTGACGGATCAGACATGTACGCTGAGGAAGAAAAGGAAAAGCAACAAACCCCCCCACACACACCAAGGGTTCTGCAGCAAGAATGAAAGATTCTTGCATCACATTCTTCTTCTTATGCTGCGTTCAGGGCCTTTTTGGCCCAAACTCTCTTCCTGACCTCATCTACCATGACTATCCTCCAAGTCCCGTCTCAAGCTCATTTCCTCAAGGGAGCTCAACAGCTAGAAACTGCAGCTACACGTGCGTATTTGAAAAAACTAAATATGCACAGACTGTCCAAGCAAGCACTCAAAGAATGAGCTTCCAGTCATCCAGTTCCAGCAGTCTACTTTGTTTCAGCCTGTTGTTCTTATCTTCAAGACATTAATTTTATTGCAGGATGCCTTCTGGGGGCAGAGCATTTTTGAAATCAGAACATCAGACACTAAATCCTGACATGGGATTAATGAGAGGAGGCCTCTGTTGGAGGCTTCTCTGGGCTCTTGGAAGGTAAAATGTACTTGTTGACAGCCTCCGTCTCTTTCTAGACCGTTAAGTGCCAAGCACTTTTATTACTACATACATAATTGCAAATGCCTGTACTCTCAGTCATGCGAGTTGTATATAGTAATCCTAAATGCAAAATGTGTCCTCTCAGAGCTTTGAAGAATCAATGCAAACACCTACATCTGAAATTTCCACCTGCAATCCATACGAAGTTAAAAAATTTAATAAATGTTGCAAGTGTATATCATAAAGAAAAACAAAGTATGTCTATAAGTGTCTGTAAGCACATACAGTAAAGAAAGCAACAAGACTCTGCTTCCAGCAAATAATAAGAGCATTAGTAAATTTGTATTTAAAAAAAGAAAAAAAAAAATCACTTTTTCCTTTTTCCCTTCAGGAAGAGCTGATAATAACTGAAGTAATTTGCTTTTCAGATAACAGACAGGAAAGAATTTCTCTGACAGAGATGAAAGGATTTAGGTAACACTGTATATACAATTAGAATTCCCAAATGTTTGCATCACTGTCAGTTCCTGCTGGTGCTGGGGGAAAGATTAAGCTTGATTAAATTGCAGATTGTGCAAGTTTATTTATGGACTCAGCTGTGAAACTGAGAATAAAAATCTATTTGAAACAAAGCTATTCTCCATTAATCTGTTGGTAAAATATCTGAAGTCAGTTTCCCAATTATTTTCAATATAAAAAACATTGTTTGAATGTGAGCTGAGAAATAAATGAAGTCTAGTGAAAGCGTTAAATGGGGAAGTGAAGGGACAAGCAAAATTCTTTCAGTCTAGAAGTCTGAAGTAGAGATTTCACTGCTTATTTGGCCAAAATACCCGTGTTTGTCACATGGTTCTAATTCATGTAATGACCTATTCAAACTGAACTGCCATTTATTTTCAGCACTAATTACTTATTAGCACACGCATTTTGTCATGACAAGATTTTGCTAACACAAAAATATTTCCTGGACAGTTTGGAAGCCCTACCATATTCTAAGCCAAATGCCCACGCAGTTTACTGAAAAATTGGTATCTTACAAAATTAACCCCCCCAACAAAGTATTTCAACAAAGAAACTGGAGGTCAAAGAGAGAAGGACAAGGACATTCAGCAGAACATTCCTTATGATACGTTTTTCTCCCGAGACTGACCAGGACCATCTGTAGTCCTATTCTTCACTGGGGGACCTGAATGTACTTGTTACTGACAAAGTAGGTTTCAACCCTAATCTAACAAAACTGAATACAGAGACTTGAAAGATGTGTAAGAATTTACTCTCAATTCCAGCAGAGGCAGGATTTAACCTGTTCAACCCACTTCCCAGAATATTTTATAGGGAGGAGCACCTTCAGCAATTTTTTAGTTTTCAAAGCTGTAAGAGAAAAATCTGAGGCAGACTTGGTTTTGAACCCCTCATTGTACCATGCCGCCAAGATGAAAAAAGTCACTTCCATTCCTAGAAGAATTCAGACAGTCAAAAAGCAAGCTTTTTTTCCCAGGAAGTTGGAGTTAGAGGCATTAAAAAAGATTGTCAAATTAACTCAAAATGTAGCTAAAGAAAGGCGGCAGCTTTTGCTGCTAACTTGGCATGTGAGAACAACAACAGCCCCAAAACAATTAAAATTACAAGTCAGAGCATGAAATGTTCCAGCCTTTGATTTTTTTTGGTATTGTCTCAGTTTCTCTAGGCTTTTAAAATGCCATAAATTGCCTCTGTGCCAGAAAAGTTGTCTTTCCAACTTGCAACTCTAAGCTCTTGTTTATGTGAAATACACTGCTGAGTTAGCCTTCACCTCTCAGGTCTAATCATAAATTATACTGCCAGGCCGATTTCGTAAAAGCTTTTAGCAGTGATTTAGACACAGAGATTGAAATAAGAAGGATGCCGAAATGGAAAAAACCACAATTATCGATGGAACATTCTTTTACTTAAGCCACATATTAAGAAGCCCTCTAAAACAAATCTTGTTTCAGTCACCCAGGAAAAAGTCAGAAGTCAGCCCTTCAGGGCCTTATCCAGTGTAATACAGGCTGAAGAATAAAATTTGCAAAAAACCTTGAAAGCAATAAAGGGGCGTGTGCAAGGTAGAGCTAATTGGCAAGAAATAATCTTTGTGCATGGTATATGACAACATGTGAAGTGCTCTGAGGTGGGTTAAGCAGCCATTTGATGCCGAAAATCTCCAGGTTAATAGGTTAGCATGCCCAAAGTGCGTAAGATCCTATGTGAAAGTGAGGCTTTACACAGTGTATTTCGGGTATTTTCTCAAGCCGTTCACCTCATTCTCCTTAACAGAGGCCTCTGGCAGTAACAGTAGGACAAGTACAAGAGCTTTCCTTGCTTTCTTTTTTGTAATGCCAATATCATTCACATAACAGCGTATAAGAATATGCTTCTTGTTTTAATTCTCCATACTTACACAATAAGCATACAAATGCGCCTGGGTCTTGCATCTATAGCAATGAATCTCTGTTTTGCAGGATTAAAGATTGTAGTGGACTACTTAAAAAACAACCCACAGAAAAGTCTTTTGAGAGAACTCTTCTTGCGTTGAAGAGTCCTTGCAAGTTGAATTTTAATGCTTCCAATGTCTGCATTCTGAAAAACACCATTCACAAAGCTGAAAACAACCCATTATTCTTCGACTGCAGCCATCAGCTAGTCCTGATCAACGTTTGAAACAAATTTGAAAAGAATATTCAAAATGTACCCAATTCAGTCAAGAGTTACTGCACTGCTTGCAAACTTTTATTAGAACATACAGAGAATATATCCTTGCTAATCCCACAAAGTTAAAAGAAAGTGACATATGAAAAATATGTACAGTGGTTTGAATAAAATTTATTCTCTGGTATAGTAAGTTGTATTCAGCTATTAGACATGTTATTTTTAACGTGAAAGTAATATTTTAATGGCCTTTGTTGCTCAACATTCAACAGCTTCAAATAAAAACAAAAATTGAGCTTCCTAGATGGAGTTGAATTGATTTTCCTGCCCTGCTTCACTGCCATTTTAATCTATACTTTTACATTTCTGTCTAAATGGCTTCTTTCTATAGAGTTATAATGTTCGGGAAAGAGAAAAAGAGGGATACTTCTGTTTACCTCCCCCTCCCCTGTCACTCACCTCTCTCCCACAAAGTGCAATCTACAGGCTCTTCATTTATGAATCTTGTTAGTATTATCCTATGAGCAAGGGAAAACTCCTTCTATCTTTTAAGACTATCTTTTGGCAAGTCAAAGATAATTCCTTATGCAAAAAGCTGCTGCCTGAAGTCAGACTTCTCTTTTAAGTAGGAAGGATACAAGGTTAATTTAAATTTTCCTTATGCTGTTTTGCAAGTTCTTGAAAATTGTATTAAAGCCAAGAACTGAGTTCTGAGAATAGGAAGAACTTCGACCTGGTCATCAATACTTTAAATTGCCTCCTTCAATAGCTAGGATGAGAACATTTTAACAGATAAAGAAAGTAGAAGAATGCAGGTCCAGTTCACAGGTACTTAAAGAACAGACTATACAAGTCATCATACAATTCTGTAGGGGCATATTCGACCTTGGTCTACCAGTACAGTCATAATATGGACCACTGAACCACAAAAACTTCCGCTGCAAGATCTCCTATCTCAAAAAGATCCTGCATTAACCTTTAGAAAACCTGTGATAAACATTTTACAATCTTTAAGCAAAGATGTCACTTCTTTGTAACCATGCACCTTTTCCTCCAAACAAAAGCTCTGCCGCTGCTGGCTAACTCAATCTTTTGCAAAACTCATCACATGAGTGTTCTCAGGCTGGAGCAACTACAGAAGCTTAAGCTGTCACAGCCTGCCCATCCTGTTAGTCGTTCTTCCCCTTCATTTTTGAGATCCATAATAGCTATGGACAAAAGAAGCAAACATCTCCAGTTTGGCTGGTGTTGGATGAACAAAGGAAAATGACGACAAACTGATGAGGAAGGCAAAACAAATTGGGAAAATATGCTATGCTTTATCTAAAGATGGAAGAAAGCACAGTGAAAACAGAAAGCATACAGGTTGATCAAATAATGAAATATATTTATGGAAAAAATCATGCAGAAAGCTCATGTATATGTGAGATTTAATCACCTAACCTCACTAAAACAAATTTTCCTTTTTTTTTTTTTTTTAAATTAAGAAAGATCATAATTGCGATTCCATGTTTGGGAACTACAATCTCACAGAATAGTGCTCTGCATAATCGCTTTTTTCTGGGCAAATATTTACATTGTATTAGTGGAAGAGTAACCCATACTCTTCCCTTCCTGGATTAAAGCATCACCACCAAGTTACACAAGAAGTCATGGATAACTGGAAACAGCTGCTAAGCCACTTGTATCTCTGTTGCTTTGTAATACCCAATAATAACTCAGAAGGATCATATCTTACATCTGCTTTTCTTCTCTTCTACATCAAAGTCTTAACAGATAGCTTGTAAGTGAAGTTGTCATAGAAGCTAGGTCTTGAGGAGAGGCACAGAAAGCCATCCTGTGGTTGCTGCAGATGTTCCCCTCTGTACGTTTACTAATAGCTGCCTGCTGAGTTTTAACATTCTTGGAGCCACAGTTTCCAGATGTCTCCTCCAAAATTAATACAAACAACTGGGAAGTTTACAGAAGTGAGACGATCTAAAAATTTCTGTTTCCTCACAATTTTTTCCCTGCAGCCTCTGATATCCACGGAGGAATTATACACAACACCACAGATTCGCTCCCCTAACACAAACACACACAACAACAGCATACCTAATAAAAGTGTTTCAGACGACCCCCATATCATAAACCACCACTTTCATGTGCCAGAGATGGCCCTTGGTGCTCACCAGCAGCAGTCAAACCACCAGGCTCCACTGCCTCCTCCTGGTGCCAAGCATTCTGTTCATATGTATCAGCATGCCAAAATGGGGAGCTCAGGCTGGCATTAACGTCCACCACCTCAGAGACATTATCCGTAAGTCTGACAGCACAAAATGAGATACAGAACTCAACACAGTAAAATTTAATGGTAATTCACCCCAACATAAAATTGACCAGCATTTTTCTGGCCATCCTATCCTGCTGCCCTTGAGCAAAGGCATCTACTTTATTTTCCAAAGAAGTCCTTTGAACACAGAAGGGAAACTAAGATATATTATTCACATATCCAAAGTTTCAAATCATGTTTTATTATAAAATGAAAGCCTGCCAAGTCCCTTTATCAAATTCATCAAATATTTTCCCGTTTTCTCTGGAAGAATGAATGCAGCCACCCTATTATTTAAAAAAATAAAATCAAACAAAACGGATTGTACTAAGAAACCCAGCTTCAGTGATTACTGTATTTTATTCAAGGACTCAAATTTCTTCCAGCTAGCAACCCACAACAACGGCCTCTGAGTATGCATACAGGCTTTTATTTTTCGGTGACAATTTTATGAAGATGTACGCACACAAAACAGGTCCCATGCAGGCAGTATTTACAGCCTCCTGTGCCTCCTGCCAGAAATTTTTCTTCTTCTTTAAACAAAGAACTACTGCTTTTCCTAATGGAATGAACATTTCTAAAGCCCCGGAAATCTAGCTGCAATTAGGCAATATAAATCAAACCACTGTAATGAAGCACACAGATGACCCAGTTTAACGAACATAGCAGGAAGGTTTTTTTGGAAGTATTTCTAGCAATTTTTAGCATTAGCATACAATATATTTTTGTCTGTCAGACAGCTATTCTCCCTTTCTGCAAAAAAAATTTAAAAAAAAGAAAACCAACCCAAAACCATGTAAGATAAAACAAAAAAACTACTTGTGCACTACAGCTAAAAGCCATAGTCTATATGAGGAACAGAAATCACTGAAACTTTCCTCCAAGAGCCAGCATCACAGGATTTAAGAGTAACCACTTCAAACACAAACGTGGTTTCCAAGATCTTGACCTAATATAATTGAACAAGGGCACAACTCAGGGCTTTCAGCTGAAATGGGGACCAGCCACTTCCGTGTTGACTGTTTCACAGCAAAGAAATCTGACTCGTTTGCATCAGCAATGCCATTCTTATCAAAGTCTGCAGTACACACCCGTGAAAAACACTGATTTTATAACGTTTCAGGCTTTAAGAAAGTTCATGGAAAATTCTTCATCAGCTTAATATCGGCCAGTGTCAGCTAATAAATGGCAAGTTGAAACAATTGCAAACTATTCTGGAGAATATTTCACACAAGTTAAAAAGAGATTTGATGAAAGCACGTTTCAAAACAGCATTGGCCCAATATCCTTTTCCAAACAAGCATTGTGTACATGCTATTGACCAACATTCAAACTGTTGCTACAGGAGCTTGTCCATCAGCCTCTCCATTTTTCTTCCCTTTTTGAGCTAAAAGTCATCTTTAAAATGTGAGGGGGATAGCAATAAGACTTAAAACCTGAGACAAGAGACTCTGCCAAGAACTAGTGGTTTTTTATTAATCCCAGGATGAGATTAATGAACAACAAATAAACCCATCACTCACTTTCAGGAACAACTTTTAATTTACAGATCAGGCTTCACTGCCCCCTCTCCAGTCCTACACCATCACAGAATAAAAGTTGTTGGTCTCACTAAAGTCACAAGAGGAGCATCTTTTTAGAGAAAGAATTACAATTGTCCCTCAGATCCAAAATTAATGTTTGAATACTAATTATTTTTTGTAACGTGTAAATGTTAGCTTATAACAGAACAACAAAGAACTGCATGAAGCAACTCTGCATTTCAAAGGCGGCAGCTATGGGTAAACAAAATACTGTGCTAGAATAATGCACTGACAGAAGCTACATAATTTATAGTTTCTACAACACTGCAAACTCCAGAGAATATTCCTACCATGGCTGAAAAGAACCAGAAGTTAAGCAACACTGAATGCTTTTCTCTGAATACCGCTGCAGGAAGGCTTTCCACTCAGCAAAGAAAAGGCTGGAATCTGCTCTTGTTTCAGTAGTATTCAATATGCTGCACGCAACCTCCAAAACTGTGGGATTTGAAGTCCCTGGGTTGGTGGGTTTTTTCCCCTTCTGCAAAACTGTAGTTCCACTTAGAATCATAGAATCATAGGGTTGGAAGGGACCTCGAAAGATCATCTAGTCCAACCCCCACTTAGCCTTTTGTACTTTAGAAAGGACAAGTCACCTACCGATGATTGCTCTGAACCAAAAGATGAGCTCACTCTTCGACCAAAGGGGCACAATTTAATTTACCTTTTAAAAGGAGTAAGCTGGCAATTCTGTCCAGCTATAGCTAACAGTACTACTTGATAATACTAATGCTAACATTTGAAAATTGAAGATGATGGTAATGATCTGGGACAATGCCTCTTATTTTGTTAAAATTATAAAGGCAGCATGTTAATCAGCATAGCTGCCATCAACCCTTATTGTGCAACTGTAAGCCATCATGTGCAAGTCAGCAAAATGCTTTAGCAACTGGAAAACTCAGTCTAGACCTTTATCAAAAGAGGATCAGAATAATAAGATCACAAAGACTTGTGCATGCATTTAATTAAAATAATATGTTCTTTACTACAGTATGTACTTCATCACACTTCGGCAAACATCGAACAAACTCCATTCCATCACTGTTTAAATACCTTTTCCATGGCAAATACAGCTATTCTGTTATCATAAATGTAGATCAAATGATAAACATTTTACTCAACAGACTTTGTTCTAGACTATGCCATAGAAACATCAGACTGTTAAGGCGTTTAGAGACAGATTTGAGTCTGACTAGCTCTTTTTCTTCTTCCTCAAATCACAGAATTTAAACAAATGAAGATGCATGCAGTAAACTACACAAAACTATTTAGAATTTAAAAAGCAGGGGAACAGGACAAGGTCACAATTCAACAGATTTTTCCATCTAAATACACTTACGTACTAAAGAAGAACACTGCTTTTGTTCCAAAAATAATGAGAACAATGACAAAAGGTCCAGTGTTTTATCTATGGTTTTCTATCTCTGCTGTCATCTTCTCCAAGGCTTCTAAAACATCTGAGGCTAATATTTGTTACTTTTCTCCCTGGGCTTCTTTTAACCCTGTGATTTATAGACTCTAGAGGTGAAAAAAATGCCTCAAATATAATGAAGTGAAAGAAATAAAACTACTTAATAATTTTCTAGTAACAACCCTGTTGCAGGCTTTTTGAAAAAACATGCCAAATTCTGTGAAGTTCTAAAAGAGCCTTTTTGGATGAGGTGTGTCTCAACATATACTGCATTGTTAAGGGTGTAGCCACTGCTCACTAAAGCCAAGCAGAGTTTTTCACCTGCCTTCAGTGGACTCTGGACAGAGGTGCACCGTTGTTACTACAGATACGGAGATAAACGTCATAGGAATAGCTCTCGAAAAAGCCACAGATGTTTCTCACTTCAAGCATTAAATCCAGGTGGATCATGTAACGACTCTTACAGTTGTGCTGATTATTCCAAGTTTGAACACAGCCAACATTTTAAAAATGCCTAAAAAACCTGGGTGGATTAGGCCACCCTGGTTGGAAAATCTGACTCAAGACATAACTTCATATAATTCTCGCTGATTTAGGCATGCTGCAAATTGCTGGACCCTTACAATAGACGCTGCATCATTGCACCCTCTGCCAGTTAGGAAAAAGGGCTAACACATACACACACACAGAGCTAAGAATATGGAATTGATCTACAGATTAAACACAAATGGAAAATGGACTCACTTTCTCTTCATCTAAGAGTCTGCTATTCTGACTCTTGTTTCTCGTGGACAAGGATGGAAATAATCATACAAATACTGAACGCCCAGTTTTATGGACCTATTTTGGAAAGTGATCCTTTCATTAAATACATGATATTTTACAGTACACTAGCTTCCAATGAATTAAACTGTAAAGATCTGTGTCACATTATTTAATACCTTATGTTTAACCAATATGAAGTCAAACTTACATTGTCCTGTAGTGAAGTATGGGTATAATTACTTAAATCAATACTTGTAATTTCATCAGCTGCCACAAAAAACAAAATTCCATCCTCAAAATACCCCTGCACAGTTCCCAGTGAGCTTAATTTCCTTTTTATTAGCACAGATAACACCACAAAAATATGCTGCTAGGTGAATCTACAAGCATGATCCTGTAAAGAAATGTGCAACTATAACTGATACCAATCGAAACTAAGGGAGCTTAGACAATTTCCAGCTCTTGTGATCTTATAATGAGTCATATCTGGTGTTTTCCTTGAGTCAGACATATAGGAACCTCAGCAGTAGTGCTCATAATTACATTCTACAATTTTGTTGCTATGGTGAGGGGGTAAGGAACCTGCCTTTTTACATCTATGCATCCAGACATGAAGCATTCAGGTGACACCCTTGCTCACATGCCAGACTACTGGGTATCAGACACTGTCGCACAAAAAGCAAGAGGTTGTTACAAAAGTGCTTTTCATCTGGTACTGATAGTTTCTTAGTGACAGTGCACTAAGATCCATGTACATGAATTCCAGCATGTCTTCTTTGTTGTGTATTCTAATGAGAGACCAAATACATTTAATGAGTAGTATCAGTAAGAAAACAACACTGGCCAGCCTCTGTTGCTAAAAACTTACTTCTGTTGCATGATTTCAAGACCACTCAAATGCTATTCAAGTTGTAAGTGGTCATGCAAGAATCAGCATTATCTACACAGGAAAGGCAGAGGGAAAGAATATCAATGCTTGCAATACAAACATACTTACACATTTTACAATTCAGCTCCTCTGAATATCCTCAAAACTGTTACTAAGTTTTTGCAAAGCAACTGCTGCAAACAAATTGCCTTTCAATGTTCACCTAAACCTGTGTAAATTCCTAATAATTGTCTGAAGCATATACTACTATTCCAGCAATTACCAAAACAGTTTAAATCAGTAGAGGAATAAGAAAAGAAAAAAACACTTCTTCTGTCCTGATTTCCAACACTGAAAGTACTAAACCTTTCTCTCAGCTTGCATCCAGCAGGAAGCAATTCTGCTTCAGCAATGGATTAAGTAGATGAACTAACAGATCAAATTTTGATGTCATATAATAAAGAAAGCCAAAAAGACCCCTAAGTAAACTCTCTTAAGACAGATTCAAGCAAGCTCGAGTTCAAGGGCTCCACAGAGCTGAATGCACTAAAGGAAACATAAAACCAAGGATGAGCTTCTAGAGTATGCTGTTATTTGCTGAAAGAAGTAAGATTGTGCTCAAGCTGCTATTCTTACAAACATCCCCATCTGGCCTCAGCAAATGGAAGAAAAGCCATGCAATTTTCATGGCATCTGCATTCTCAAAGCCAGACAGCCTAGGTGTCAGCCAGCCCTTACACAAGTCTCCTCAAATTATTGCTTCCCACCAAGACCTGAAACTGGCTCCCTTTAACATCTGTTAATCTAATTGGTTCCTAGGAGCCTGTAACAATTAAACCTGTTGTTGCAAGAAGCAACAGGGAAAGGGGATTTTACATACCCACAGCTGGGCTGTTAGCAGAACAAATGGACTGCATCTGACTCAACGGCTCTCACCAAAACCCAGTTATTAAGCTGTGAGGACAAGCCCTAAAGGAAGCTGATGGCCTCCACAGCTGGGTTGAGCTCAAAGCCCTTATCAGCTGCTCTGTCACAACAGCAATCGCAAGGAGGGGGCAAAGGCTTCTGAATTTCTGCAGTCAGTAAATTTAACAATCCTGGAGGAAGGCATGACTATAATCATGGCAAACAGGGAGTGAATTACTCATTCAAAGTGAAAATAGAATTTTTGTATGATACATTACAAAGTTTTTAGTTGGCCTGTATTAAGATGGAAAAAAACGGAATCAAAGTCCCTGTTTAGATTCAAAATATTTTTACAACAAGGGAAGTATTGCAACAGCTGAGCAAAGTCAGCATTTTACTTATGCAGAACTTCAGTGGATTTAAATTAGAAGTTACTTTCTTATTTCCAGAAGAAAAAGTGAAAATGGGACAAACTGATAGCCAGCTCAATATCGGTCCCAGTCCCATTTCTACAGACACTTACAGATGTTTGTCACTCTCTGTAGTTACAGGAGATTCTCACCTTCAGAAGGAGTTCTCATACATCTAAATGATGTCTGTAAGAGTTTGCAGAGCAGGAGGTGTAATACCTTCTCTATCATTGGCATCCAGCATAAGGAGAGAAACTATGACTTCGTCTTAAGTTTTGTAGTTCTCCAAGCCCAAACATCTCACAGCCTGAGAAAGAAAGCAAGCCCTGCAGGTTTCTTCCAGGGTGTCAGATTAATATCTCATACAGCTAATTTCTCATCCTCTCTACAGTCTAGTTTTAAAATATCTTAATGAAACACTTTTCAAAGTATTTCTGCTCTGTGCTCTCTTCTATGCTTTCTATACCAGTACTATGCTACCTAAGCAGCTGGGCACAATGCTGTACTGAGGTGACACCAGCACAACCGTTGGAACCTCCTCAGAAACTCTTGCAATACTCGAACAGATTACATGCCTCACACTTGTACAACTCAGAGTTCACTAGCTCCCATTTTAGGAACAACAATTGCTACTCACCTTATGGGAGCCAGGGAATTAATAGCTTTCAACCTTTGTTTCTTTGTGAAATCTCCAGCCACTGGCTACTTTTTTTTTTTCCGTTTTGTTTGCTATTCATCCCTTTCTTAATCTGCTTCTCTTAATTTTCACCAACCTTTGTGAAATTCCACAAAGTAAACTTTTAAAACAGAAATGTTTCTAACAGATAAGCTGAGACTTTACTACTTATAAGTGAATGCAAAAACTTTTCCCTTTTCGAGAGCATCATTGAAGAAGGCCTATGTATCTGAAATGCGCCTCCCCCCTTTCCTTTTTTCCTTTCTGGATGTTTCCTTAGACCATGACAATTACAGACACCTATCTCTACATTCCTTAACATCAGTCAACAATTCATCAGTTAAATAATTCCTTTTCTGTGATGACTGCAGAACACTTCAATTGTATATTAGTGACACTTTATAATCATTCTGAATCAAAGTCAGTCAGCATTAGAAGGTTGTTCACAGAACACAGAGCTATTTGATGCTCCAACAAGTAAAACTGTTAAAAGTGTGACAATTTAACCACGTTTCTTTTAAGGCTACTCAAATACCTGGAAGCACCCAAGACTCCCAACAGGCTTTCTGTAGGTATGAAATCCTGAGCTTTACCTCCAGGCACATTTGAAAACAGCACTAAGAATCTATTCACATCTTTGCACTCAGAAATAGCTTTTAAGTTACAGTCTTGCTCGACCATCATCTCATGAAATGCCATTTTACATCATTTCTGGTTAGTAAGACTGATCCTCTCTAGTACCTTCAGTGCTTTCCTAAAGCACTGAACATTCCACCTAAACATGAGGAGGAACTTCTTTCCCTTGAGGGTGGCAGAGCCCTGGAACAGGCTGCCCAGGGAGGTGGTGGAGTCTCCGTCTCTGGAGACATTCAAAACCCACCTGGATGGGTTCCTGTGCAACCTGCTCTAAGGTGGCCCTGCTCTGGCAGGGGGGTTGGACTAGATGATCTCCAGAGGGCCCTTCCAACCCTATGATTCTGTGATTCTATGATTCAGAAGTTACTCTGTTTCCTATGAACTTTTATTAACTTATTTATCTCACTTTCATTTCTGCTCTGCCTAGGGTGAACTTTTCCATATCACAACCAAGTTGGAACAGAGAAAGATCTCAATTCACCATCAACATTTTCTTTGTCCCAGCTTGTTAGTGAGTGACAGGTGAGCTGCTACAGGCACAGTGGTGAATGCAGACCACTGCCAGAGTGTCACAATATAGGACAGACATGAATACAAACAAGCTACATTTAGACCTAGAACAATATAGCAACCTTTCAGACTGTCACAAAACATGTTAAACATTACAATTTTGCACTGCTAATCCTAATTCCCATCTCACTGTTGTTAGTTGAGTACCATCCTAAAAGAGAAGTGAGGAATTTCTGAAATCATCTGCTGAAACATAGCACAAATTAGTGTGCCATTACTGTTCACTGATTTCCTTTAATAAGAAGGAACTGTACACACAGACTGGTGATTAAAAGTAGTAAAGAGGATACGGACTTTCCAAGCAAGAGTTACGGCATTTGGGTAGTTTTCTTTTGATTTACTTAGATATTGCATGTGTAGATTAAGCAGCATCCCCTCTATATTTCACAAGCATTAATATGCTAGCAGTACCTCTGAGGTGAAGTCCCTCCAGCTGTCAGAAAAACAGTCATTAAAAAAAAAAATGCAGTAACAAAGAAAACCAGCTTGATAACCAGCCACCAGAGGATGGACTGGTGAGATGCCAGGGAGGCAGACCTAGAAAATGCTATAATTGCATTAAATATAATGTTGTCTTGACATATGTGCATCCAAGAGTATTTTATTATCATAACCCTAACAGATTTGACAGTTTCAGAAAGGCATATGAACGGTATCCAATTTCCAGAGAGAAATATGCTCAACGCAATCTGGAAAACTAGTTGGATTTCAAGGGATGTTTTCAACCTCCCTAGTATAGAATTTCTTTTTGTTCTTCTCAGTTTCAACTTTTCCAATACACAAAAAAAAAATTATCTGCAGGGAAGGATTTTTTCCTCATTCAATAAAACCTACAAATCTTTAGAGACTATAAACTTTTTCATTTTCTACTGCATTAAATTTTACCCCCAAAAGAATCTTTATGAAAATATTTATCTTCCTGTGTTATTTGTCTAAGAGGTGGATTTAAAAAAGATCCTGTAAAGGACAATTGCAACCTTCTACCAACTAGACAAAACTATTTTGATTTGTTGGGGGAAAAAAAGATAAAAAGTGACATAAAAACTGCAAAATGAAAGAAAATCATCAGCCTACATTTGGTATAGCAATTTTTTTTCAATTAGAGCAGTATCCAGTTCTATCAGGAATAATAACTATATTTCATAAGAATGCCATTCTCATATTTCAGAACAATAAGATACTAATTTAAAAAACATTTTTCATGGGCATCCTGAAACATTTTAAGAGGCGTGTATAGCATAAGAAGACACTCACTTTTGGGTCAGATATGTTACCTCACTTCCTCCCATCCATTCCTCCCATTTAGTCCATTGCACTGAAAGTCTATAATGTTCTCTCCCTGTCGTTTACTCTTTGTCCTAAGTCCTTTCCCATTACCTTGCAGAGTGCTGTGATTACTGGGCTGAGGGAAGCACTGCCCCTATGCAGAACTGCAGCAGCATGATGAGACTGACCGCAGACCTTGAGGGTCAGGGATTCCTGACTACATGTAGCAGTAGATGACTGTGATTAAATCATACCTCTACGGACCTCATGCTGTTTTAAAAAATCAGTGAAGTAGGGATTTTGGTAGTTTCCTGGTATTCATATAAAGTTCATCAAGTAATATTAGCTCACCAGGCACCCCAGCTCTCAGTTCGTAACTCTCACTGAATGCTTTTTACATGGTCTGAGTGCATAAATTTTTGGAGAAAAAAAAATACATATTGTTTTCTTATGCTTCAATTCCACAATGTATTTGGACACATGGGTTTGAACAGCTATCAACAGGTTACTTGTAAGCTTGCTTAGAGGCCCTAATACCTCCCTCCTTTTAATAGCTTTGGAAAGTAATCTAACAGCTCCAATAGCTTAAGCTAGAGAGCGCCAGAAGGATATAAGAGAAGAATTCCTCTGTGGGACATAGAGAAAAAAGATAAATGAGCCTCAAGAATTGAAAAAGGAACTATTTCTTTCAAGCAGTTCAGTTCTACTTGGACATAAAGTACTTGGCTCCACTGTTGAGCTCTGTGCACTGCTCTGCTTTCTGCGTAAGTAACCCTAATCACACGTTAGAAAGCAGGTTTCAACGATAATATTGGTCATTCCTGACAATCGGTCCTTCTCAATCTATATAGATTTCCTCTTTCACTGACAGATTAATTTTAAGAATATCTCTTTTACCGGACTTCATGATAGCCCTGTTTCTAAGAAATTATTTGCATGCACAAGTATGCAAATCTGCTTAACTTCAGACACATCTACAGTTTGCAACTCACAGATCCTTTATTTTTGAAATAAGTCAGTGCGCTGTAGTATGTGGTAGAAAGAAGAGGGGAAAAATAAAGGTAAAACACAATCTATTTAGCACATCTGAAAATGAGCTCAAGCTCCTTTTAGTTCCAGCAGCTGCCTATAATGGAAAAAATGAAGATTGGCTGTTGCCAGAAAAGTGGGCAGTAAGAAATAACAGATGTGAAGTTTCAGCAACATCATTGGCTAGGTCAGTTATACAGACGGCTTCAGAGCCGGGGTCCCCATTGGGCTGCAGAGTTCTCAGAGGCACGCTTGCTTTTTGAGCTGCTGAACTGTTCCCCTTGCTTTGCTGAATTTACTCAGCGGCCTCACCCATGAATGCAATCGACAGGAAATATTCACATCCTTGCAAGCATGTGTGGGCTGTGTGTAAAAGCTCCTAGATTAAAGTTAGTCACTACATTTTCCAAAATCATTTTAACATAACACTACCCTTCCTCAGCTCACTCACCCCTCTTTATTTCATGGACACTTAGGGCGAGTGGGGAAGAAAAGACACGTCCTTCAACACAAAATCTTATTCCATAAGGCTCACAAAGTAAGATCAAAGAAACTAATCTAATCTGGTGCATACATTTTTAAGAGAAAGGGCAATGGGTGAAAAATGCTGTTCAAAGAGTCAATTCCAATTACAGAAGCCATTTTCAAAGAAGAATGAAGTTTCTTGACAAAGTTTAAAGGCAAAATTATGAATACAAGGTGTGCAGAATACATCACATTAAGAGCAACTTCTGTCAGCTCAATTTGCAAGATTAAGTGGACTTCAATTTTAAAAAAAACCTAAACACAATCAAAGTTATATTTAGGCATCAGAAATACCCCTTGAAATTGTAATGTGGATCACGAAGATAATTGCTACTTCAGAAAAACCAATTATAAAACTGTATTAGAAAAGAGTATTTCCAGTGAAGAACATGCAACAGCAGCAACTAACATAGGTAGAATTTAAGCTGGGCTTTCACATGCATTGCAAGCCATTATTTTGCTACATTCAAAATCTGGTTGTAAAATGCAGCTCTTAATAAGCCTGGGTTTTCATGCAATGTCTCATCTGGTGTATTTATTACCTGCTGCTGAAAGAAACAGTACCTACTCTTCCCACCTACTTCCAGATGTTTATTCCCTCTTTGTCTCTTGTGTTACACAAAGCAGTTTCTCAGCCACAGGACAAGCCAGGCCAGCGTAGTCATCTGATGTAGTTTTCCTTCCCAGGCAGTTAGGGTTTTTTATTGAATTAGCTGCTTACCTTGAACTCACCTTGGGGCTGGGGGCTGACGTGAGAGAGGGAAACAACAGTTTGAAGCGGTACTGCCCCTTTTGGCATCAGCCTGCTGCTGGCGCAAGACCAGATGCAACATTAAACCATGCTCTGAATAGCACTACCAGCTTTCTTCTTGCAGAAGGAATATTCAAGTGTCTTCAGGATTCCACAGTGAGTCCCTGAGAGTTAATATCACAGCACAAGAGAACTCTGCAAGTGAAAATAGTAATGCTATAGCAACTGAAGGACCCCACAAGGAACAAAGCACAGTGAGATGAACTGTTGTTCTGGACAAAAAGCCCTGCAATCTAAACAGACAAAAAGAGTAACAAACGAATTAACTTTCCTAATATCACTTAGCAGGTTAATAACAGAGGCAGAAATTGAATGCAAGGGTCAGGACAGGCAGCTCTATCCGCTTTGCCACACTCCTTCTTGTGGCTGCAATTGCTATTTACTCACTGTTTGTGGCATGGCATCTCTACGACAAGAACTGCACTAGGTTCCAGAAACAACAAAATTAAAATTAGCCATTATATTTGTTGCTCCATAAGCAAATTATCAGTCCAGTGTGGTTTACAGCATCTGAAAGTTCCCACTGCCTTCCCAAGGAAAGAACTGCAAACTTTAATATACTCCTGACACAGTAACTCATCCTCTTTCCCCTCTGATGATTGACAAAAGGAAAGAAAGTGAAAAAATGTCCACTGCTATTTTAATTTCTATTAAATGGAAGCAGGGTGTAAATTTGGATTAGTGCTTTAAAATCACCTTCAAGTTCTCCAAAGAAGTAAACAAAGATAAATTATATGAAAAAGAAAACAAAAAGGCAAAGCACAGACACAGAAAAGAGATTCCTCATAGAGGAAAATCAGTATCTATAAAAAAGAAATCTATATAAAAGAAATCTGTAACTTCCTATTTACTCTGTTAAAAAACCCCAAACAAATATACCCAGAAACGCTGGTGACAGCTCTACATTTGGTTCAAGTCAAAAACCCCACCCTGTCTCTGTGCTGTTATGTACACAGTACAAAACTGCACTGATAGAAACAAAATCATATATCCCAAACCAAACATAAAACCCAAATGTCAACTCCCTGTCACCATATGTATTCTGCTGTGAACTACATGGGATTAACACACAGGGACCTTTTAGTCACCTCAAAACTATTACCAGTTTTTCTGTTTTGGGCTTCATCAGAAACCTAGAAACTAATTCCCAAAGTCAGAAAGTACTGCCATGAGGCAAAGTTCAGCACATACAAAAGATGACAGCTAGAACACCTTGAGCAAACTACGGCTTTCCTTTCTCTGCAGGTTATCATGACATGAGGAAAGACCTTCAGAAAGCACTCTGCCTGCTTTCCTTCACCTTGATTTCTCCCAGTTGTTCCAAAAGCCAGAAGCACAACCCTCATCCTCCAGTGTCAACCAGGACTCTATGCAGGAAAGCTAGGTAAGTATCATCATCTGAAAAGTAACCGGATTGGCTGGTCAAAGCATTTTATTTCATGTAGCACAAAAGAGTATTTGCCACATCATCTGTCAGGTTCCAGAGTAGCTGGGATGCCAAAAGTCTATGGTCCAGGAAATGCACCTACATATCAGCCTGTGCCAAAAATACTCCTAAGCGGCTGGTGAAACTTCAGCTATTAAAAGACGGGATCAAACCTCCAAATCTTCAGAGACTAGTCTCACTATTAACCATCAGAGTCTCCAGGCTAACATTCCCCCAGAGTAAACACTTGCTACCTTCCAGAGATGTCTAACACCAGCATCTATTGCAGCATCTGACCTTTGATGAGGCACCTCACTGGAGATGGATCACCATTAGCTGTGACAAGTGGGTCCTGGAATTAGCTTAGCACCGCTGCACTAAGCAGTCAATTCTTGATTAACAGCATTTTAATTTCACGTATAATAATTGGTGCTTTGTTGCCTAATACAATTTCAGAGTCTTTCATGTTTATCAGAAAAGGCATTACAAGCCCATATACCACTCACATTGCAACAAAAGGAGCATACACACAAGTCAGGGAGTATGTGAATGCTCTTATAATTAAACTGTAACCTTGGGGAGAAAAAGAAGAGGAAAGAGTAAGCAAAATACCGAAGATTTCATTAAGAGCTTATCAGAAGGTAATTTTATCCTTTAAATTTTTATCTCAGTTGTTTATTTCTTACTTCCAGTTACTATTTTATTAATTATTTTATTGCAACTGAATTGAAGATTTTTATGGAATTAAGTGCTTACCTATTTTCAAATGTTTCCCCAAGAGAACTTATGTAACGCTTAAGAAGGAAACTCAGACAAGTAGGCCTTTGCTGTGCTCATCAGCAGTTCTGGAGAGAAACTGTATTATTTACATATATTATTATGAAGGGAATGCTATATTTTCCATTTTCTTACAACATATTAGATCTGCACAGAGCTAATCTTATTAACTGTGCAATTTTACCATCACCACTATACTTAAGGCTCTATACTGGCTTCCCACCTACTGCTGTTGACAGTTGCTCAAGTCGTTGTTTTAGTTAGCTTTCCGTTCTTAATGCATGTTCTAGTGTTTTTGTTATGTTGCTAAGCATTACAGGGCTGCCCTCTTTAACTGGTCCAAGGCACGTTACTATAAAATAGGCCATATTATCTGTAATACTACCCAAGAAGCAATTTTAAATTAAAAAAAAGTCTCTCTATTAACTAGCAGGTTCTTAAAGAGCATCAAACTTGAAAGAATGAATACCTATATTTGTTGTTAGATGAAGCTATGTAAGCTGTCAATGACGTACCAACGTCAGACAGTGTACCATGCAGTACTTAGTTCAGTTGTCAGTCCTAGCATCTGCTGTGAAAGTCTGGTATGGTATCTCACTATAATCTGTAATACGACCAAGCTAGTTCAGCAAAAGCCAGTGCTTCAGCTTTCTCCTTGTTCAACAAAACTCTTAAACATGTCTTTAGGTTCTAAACAAGCAGCATTTTAACTGTATTTCAATAGCCCTTACGCATATCTTCTGATTGTCTAGTATATCAGAGCCTTGTATCAGAGCATCCCACCAGAACCGCCACCATATTAATCAGAAAATAACAAGTATCATCACTCTGTAAAGAAGGAAATTATTTCAGTTTGAAGTCATGCAATTAAATGTAAAAAACTAGAAGTTGCTTCACATGAATTATTAAATTGTTTACAAGACTACTTTTAAACATGCTTGAGTCACCAACAAGCAGCAGTCATAAGCAAATTTTAGAGTTACTTTTAAAAACACTGAGTATTTTCTTTAAATTTCCCTTAACAAATACGTATATTTAGCTTGAAGGACAGTTTTTATTTTCAGAATTTTTAGGACAAGTGACTTCTGAACACCAGGCATATGGTATTATCAGACCTTACACATGAAGAGGCACAGACTAGAACTATCTATCGTAGACTTGTAAAAAAACCTTTTTTTTACAATGGTTTAGCTTTTTGTGGGATCACATAGTACATGCACTGGAGTGTTCCCTGTTGGGTTAACACATCTGTTTCAATGTAGTGACACACTTGCGTGTTGTGGAACACTTAACTTACACAATGCGTCACACTGGCACATAGGTAAATTAAGCCACATAAATCCACGTACATGTAGATATCTCAGCAGGAAAACACTGGTTGATGAGGGTCAATGCAGTCTGAATTCCTTCTTGCACAGTTCTTCCTCATCCTGAAATTTAATGTGGCTCCTATTAAGTCTACACTTGAGGGCAAAGACATAAGATGGATTTTTCTATGGGAACTTGAAGGTTGTTTGGGTCTTTCTCGCACGCACCATGATGAAAAATATCCTAGATAACTGAACACATTCAAACTGGGCAAGAACCTGTAACATTTATTCTAGAGTACTAAATGAACCAATTTAAACACCAGAAAACATACCACTTATTTTTGAGGACTCTTAAATTCCCTGGCAAGCACTTGCAGAAGTAGGAAAGAACAAGTTTCATTCTTACCAAGGAGGAGGAATAAGGTGGATGGAAAGTGCATGGGAAGTATCAATTCTTTCTACTTGTGTACTGATGACAACATAAATACATCAGTTTAGTCCTGAGAATTGTCAGGGGGTGGAAGATGGGAGCACAGGGGTAGATAAACAGTAGGCAAAAAGGAACTACAAAAAAACCAACTGACAAATTAACTTATTTGCTTTTCCTGGTAAAATACAAGCAGAAATAGAAAGTTTTGGAGAGAGTAAATACAAACTACATAGAGGTAAATATTCTAAACTGATAAACTCCTTCAAAGTTTTAACTAAATGGTATTTCTAAAAACTAAGAACTATACAAACATAATTTTCAGAGTTCATTAAAGCACAAAAGAAGACAAAAACAAGGCAAGAGTTTGTTACTATATTGCATTTGGTTCTTACTCACCAAAGCCAACAGTACATTCAACCAAATGCATGGCTTCTAAAAACTTACATTTGCTGCCAACAGCACTGAAAATAAACAAGATCCCATAAATACAAAATATTTCACATAAACTGTCTCTGCTATAGAAACCAGAGAAAAAGAAATATTCCATTAGTCCAAATAACTAACTCTTGACAGGAAAACACAGTTGCTTTTTGAAAGTAGTAGTTATTACTAGTATTAGTAGTAGAAAGTTGTAATTATTATTATTATTACTACTACTGTTAAGTACAATTAACAGATGGTGAGTTTATCTCTGCATTTGTGAGGCTCTCTTTGCCAGCCTACACCTACAGCCAGGGATGTGCACATAATATATCACTGTAATAAGTACTTTAAATTCTTAAAGTTCTTCCTTAGACCCTTCCTGCATTCTTCTGTAGTCACAACAAGTAGATAACTGGCACATAGGATGCAAAGAAACAGTAATGAGCAGGGCGTAAGGGATCAACAAAATGATCTATCTTTACAAAGGACATGACAGTCTGCAGAGGGGGAGTTAAGAACCATAGACATAAGCTTTGGGGTTTAAAGAAAGAAAAACTTCAGCTTGCAGTAATTTATTAACTTACCTTAGGTTTGCAGGTATTCTAGAATGGTATCTGATTTTATAATTGCTTAATGTGTACACTGTTGTGATTCTGAGAAGTCTGGATTCAGGTATCATTCATTTAATACGACTGATCACAGTGTATGTTACTGCTTCAGTAAGTATAGATTGAACTATTCTGCTTGAAATATTTTAAGTTCAGTATTTTCTAAGTCAAGGTGGTGGCGGGAAAGAGGTTTCACTTACAAAAAGCAGTCACCGAGACTACCACCTCTTCACCTTCTTAAAATCTCTGCATTAAAAAGTCAGATGAATGCTCTGCACAGGAACTTGGTACTCGTAAGAAAATATTCAAAAGGCATAACCTTCTGCACATCTTCCATCCCTCAAACAGCAGTCAAACTTCAGAGTCAGACAGCATGTGAAAATACCAGATAATATAATCTGAATTTCATTTACTCACCACTGTTACAAGTCCTTAGGTCTTGGTCAACCACTTCAGACGCCTGGCAATACCTAGAGAAATAATTGATGTAAAATGTAAGAAAGGTACAGAGCCAAAAACAACAAACCAATATTTACTATTAGTATTGGTGGCTGGAATGGTACAACTCTGCTTGTAAGAGATTATATGCACATGGGTAACATTTCACTACCAGGACTTTTCTGCTTTGCTAGAAATGCAGCATTCTAGACATCACTCCAACCACTAAGGAGCTAAGAAAAATAAGCACATGTGAAGAAGTAACACATAAACCACTAAGCACGCACAAAATCTTTTTCTCTTCCTCTGTTTTACTAATAAAGTGCGCCAAGATGTGAAAATAGATTTAAAATTATTTGTATGTTCTGTTCTGATTTATAACAACACTTTAAAATTAGGTATAACTTAGGAAGAACTTCAAAAGTTCCTAAACCACTGGAATAAAAACCTAAACTACATAGCATGTTCACTCCACAACCTTATAAAACGCATCTCCAAACCCCTTCTACCATCCCACACACGCATTTCATAGAATTCAGCAAAGACGAACATGAAGTCCTTTATCCTAGATGGGCTAATCCCTTGGACAGGCTAGCACCAACTACCCTCCGAGAAGCAGCTGGGGGTCTGGGCAAATAGAGGGATAAACATGAACCAGCAGCTAGCCCTGGGAGCAAGGAAGGCCAAGAATATCCTGAGGAAAATTTACAGGTGAAGCTCTTGCTAATAAGCGATTATTTGCCTTTAACCAACTTGAGGAACACATATCTGGAATGCCACATCAAGTTTTGGATCCCAAATACCAAAAAATAATAAAATAAGGTGAAAAAGGTCAGGTAAGACTGATTCAGTGATGCTGAACTACAGCATTTCCCAGAATAATAACAAATTCTATATTTTTATACATACATCAGGACAGGATATATGAAGAACCTCTCCTTACGTAAAAGAACAAAGTTCCTCAAGACTCTAATGAAAAGAGATAATTTGGCCTTGGTGAAGATGGTTTAACAACAGAAAAATCGGTGCAGAACTCCTAATAAAGCATGCTGTCGAGGACAGAGGAAAACATACTGGGAGCACTGGAAAGCCAAGCACGACTTAAAATGGCCTCTGAATTGCTGGCACATAGAATATTGCCCCAGAAAAAAAAAAAAAAGAGAGACTGGGCTAAGTGGCTGTGATTACTCCAGCTTCTCTCTTCTGCCTCAAAAGCAGTTAACATGACCATGAAAATACAGCAGTGTTAGCAGAGACAAGAGACAATGCCTTCCGAACAAAAAAGGCCAAATTGTCTTCTTTAAGACTCAAGCACACAAAAATGCACGATCAATTTTAAGTATGCAAAAATGATGGATTGCTTGGACAATTAGAATTAAGCAGTGCTTTTAAGGAAAATTTCCTCGCCTGGAGTCTAGGCCCTCTAAGGAGGAGAAGCACTATGGGCAGGGTGAGAAAGGATCAGCCCATTGAGGAGGCTGTAGAAAAGCCTTCTGTCACAGATCCATCCACCCACTGAAGGCACACACACACACACACACACCCACACCCACCCCCCAAAAAAAAGGAGAGCAAGTAGCATATTAAAAAGAAAGGCTCTTTCTTCCACCTGATTTGTGATGACGCTAACAAGAAGAAACTCCACATGCCTTCCACTGCCCCATCACCACACAGGCAGTGTGCACTTTCCTCATTTCCTTATGCCGTGGATGGCCAAAATGAAACCCAAATCCTCCCAAACAAATCAGAATGAGAAAAACATATGTATGCTCACTCTCTCTTTCTCACAGACTTTGCAATAGCTCAGATGGATTTCTACAACAGTTGGCAAAAATACATAAAATCAATTTTTTCCCTTCTACTCAACTGTCAGTAAATTTTGCCGCATCAACACACACCCCCTGCCCCAGGAAAGAAAAAAAAAAAAAAGAGAGAGAGAGAGAAGAAAACATTACATTCTTCATTTTTAGCTCCATTCCCATTTGCACGGGTGAAATGCTTTAGTATAATTTGGGGAGAAAGAGTCTCCATACCAAGCAGAGTCATTGATTTGAACTTTTATTTACAGACAACCAGAGAAGCAAATAGGCTGAACACTGTTAAGAGAACACAGTTGGTTTGATAACATCCCCTTGTCACGTGCCCTGGCTTTGTACATAACAGGAATTCAGTATACTTAGGCTCCCCAGCAAAAAAATAAAATAAAAAAAGGACACAGATATATCCGATGTATCCTAAAACATCCTTTTCAAGTAGCTTTTTCTTCAGATATGTAACTGTGCGGTACTTCCATGTATTATATAACAACTATACAAATCAAAGAAATATTTACTTACTTCAGGAAGGTTTGTATGACCAATTATGTCACTATGGATAGAAATAATGCATTCAATGGCTTCTTTGTCTTTTGCTATCAATGCATAACAGTATAAAATAAAAAACAGTGTACGAGTTCATAGACGTCAATAAGGCTACCTTCAGAAACAACAGCAAAACAGAAAGGGGAAAGTATTTTCTTTAGGGATACACTGCTAGCAGGTTAAAAAAAAACAACCTCTAAATTCACTGCAATGCTAAACACCATAGGAAACTAACAGCTAGAGATATACAATAGGTTTTTTCAATATTTCTTCTGAGGCTGATTATTCTCAGCTTCTCACAAATGTACAAAAGAAAAAAAAACTATTCCAGTTTTGCTTTTTGCATTATCTACCTAATTTTTTCAATCTACATGATCATGCTACATATCTCTATGCATGTAATTTAAAGCAAATTCAAAAGAGCATACCATATAGAGCAACATAATTTGCAAGCTATTTCAAAGAAAAGAAAAAAATTCTCACTTTTTTACACTACAAAAAATATTTCACCCAAATGCACCTGCCCTGAAGTTTACACCTAATAAAAGCCAGATGTACTTCTAATACACTGCTGATCCCTGCTCTTTTCCCACTGCACCACCTTAACCAAGAAAGAGGTACAGCGTAGTTTTACACATCATTAAAATGTTTAAACCAAATATTACATTTTTATAATCCTAGGAATTCCCACAAAACTAAACAGAGTAAATACAGAAGCATTAAGTGACCTGCACTGTGAATGAAAGATCCCTCTTAGCCTGTTACCTAATACAATAAGCACCTGAGTGATAAGTGAATCAAACTACCACATTTGTTTAACTAACTGAAGCAAAAGATAGCCAAATTTATTTTTAGTAACATTATTCTCTAAGATTAATTTTGTCTTCTAGGGTTTATTTTACCTAAGCATAAAACTTTATTTGAAGTCAGTAATACGAAGCATCAGCCAGGAGTCCAATCCCACATTCACTGAAATCAGTGGGAGCCCTTATCTTTAGTGTTACCCATGAGAGCAAAAGGGCACAAACTGTTTACTTTGAGGGCTGTGTAAAAGCACTTAAGAAATTCACTTTAGATCATGCTTCTTGAGTCGCATCTCTGTGTCCCAGGGAGAGAAAGCAAAAAGGCATGTCACCCTCCCATGGCAGCACCATGAGTTACACCACAGCCGGTGGTTTGGTCTTGCTCTACACAGCCCACCACCTCCACCAGCCCAAGGCAGCCAAACCCAGCAGCTTTACAGCAGTATCTCCAGCAAGAACATGCACAGTCACTAGAAGTGTTCCTCGACTCCGTTCTGGTCACAAAGCTGCTCTAGGTGGCTGCAGCTTGGCCACCACCAAGAGGGACCCGACAAGAAGTGACTCAGAAAGCAGCTTCACCCCAGGACCAGCACCGCTCAGCTTCCCGCTGCCTGCACATGGATAGACAACCCCACGGCAACAGGCACACTGATGACATGGCTCCAGCGCTGCTGGACGGATGGCCCCGGGCTGGGCTGAAACAGGCTCTGAGCACAGGGCAGGACCCAGGGAGGCTGGGGTCCCTTGGTGCCCCAGGGTCCCTGACAGCCCTGACCTTGGGTTGCTGATTCAAAGCTCTAACCAGCAGCATGGACTTCGGCAATCAGATAGAATCACTTGGCAAGCTCAGGCTGTTCTTCCTAAACGTCGGCTGGCTTAATAAATAAAAATTTCTGGTGAATATTATTAGCATCTGAATAATTGAGCCCAGATTACCACACTGTGGCCTGCAAAACGCTAAGTTTACAAATAAAGCTGTCTGCTGGCAGAAGTGGGACAGAATGACTCCAAAAGAGACAGCTCAGTTATCTTTTCCTGAAGGGCTGGAGATGGCAACTGTGGAGTTTTGCTAAGGCGTAAGCAATTAACACACTACTTTATTTAATCGGTAGACAGCCCGAGCCTGTTGCAGAAGGCTCTAGAGCATTCCCATCATGATGGTCTGGAAAAAAGACATGTTATCTCACACACATACACACTCTTCAAACCAGCAGCTGTCAGGTTTGTTTTGTTTTCAATCCAACACCTACTTCTCAGGCCAAAGTTACAGTCAGAGCATCATCCTAGTGACACAAGCTGTGACTATTACAAATCAATGAAACAACCATTAAAATGTCCAAATTGCATTACAAGATTCCTGTGTTTTCCAGTACTCCTGCACCACAACTAAATTAGGAATCTGTTTGTTTTGTGATTGCAAACTAAAGAAAAAAATGCCTTAAGCACAATCCTCCCCTCCCCCACAAAGAAAAGCAGACCTGTTTTAACATTCAACTTCCTTTATATTTAAGACAAGATATCTAACAAAGCAACCAAACACGGAACTAAGGACTGAGTTACTAAGACACAACCGAACTGTTACGAGTCCTAAAAATACAATTTCAAACTCCTCTATGATGTAACATTGTTTACCTTAAACATATATTCTATATTGGACTAATTTCCATGCCTTCTTCACAGCTTTCATCTTCATAGATGCAATAAAAAAACACACATAAAAAGCAGGTTATCAAATTAAAGCGCCCACAGGTACTACCTGTGACATTCCACCAGTGAAAAGCTGCTTTTTAATCATGAAACGCTCCAGTGATTCATGCAATGATTTTGCTAAGTGACAAAATCTGAAGCTTAGGCTATTCAATTTGACCTCAAAGCAAAGCTCCTTCTACTGAAAATAGTCTATCTGAACACTGTCTAACCAATAGGCCTATCATGCACTCACAACCTTAATTCAAAGCTAAAAATACTGCTTAGTGCACATCAACTTCTTCATTTTCATCTCTTCTCCAGCTCAAGTCTCAGGTCTTGTAAAAAAACAAAACCAAAACCCAACATAAAAAAAAATTTAAATAGAGATGAGACCCTGAGCAACAGTCCCTGTGTCTTTCTTGAGTCTTTCAGTAAAATCGCATTATGGAAATGAAAAATCTTACTCAAGTCTTATTTGCTCAGTTTTTCCTGCTCTGGAGAACATCCTGCAGTTTCTACAGATCTCTGAAAGTACTGAGCAATCTCCATCCAGCCTGCTTTTTGAACAGGAGCCTACAAACCCACAAAGAGGTGCTCCTTTGACGATTATCCAAGGAAGGGGAAATGAGCTAGCCACTGCTTGGTAAGAGTTAAAAACTGTACTCAGTTTGCAGATGGAAGAATTAGCTAGCCTCGGGGATGGTGGGAATTGAACAGCAACTAAGAAATATGTTAACTGTGGCTTTGTTTACCACAAAGCAGCTTTCCTTTGCCTTTTTAATTTTTGTCATTTTAAGCTTTCTCTGGAGCCAATTTGCTTAAACACTGCTAGAGAGATGATCTTCTTTCCAGAAAATGTCCTGGTAATACAAAAAATAAAATGCCTGGTCTTAGCTTTTCCTGAAGCCAGTAATATACTCTCTGAAGACTGGCACAGAACACACTTTAAAGAAGTTTTAATTATTCTTTAAATTCCTCTAAAAATGCTGTAAATTATTCTTAAAAATACATTTCTCAGTAAAACTGAGTTATAACTTCTTGACAAGTTATGAGCTCCTAGTGACATTTTATTTTCCCTAGATTTCTACTATTCTCCTTACTACCTAAAAGATTGTGAAAGATTGCACATATAGATGTACACACAAAGAGGAGAATCACATCTAAAAAGGTCTCCTGATTCAGAGGGCAAAAAGACATCTCAGTTTCCACTTTTCTCTTTTGGGATTTTTACAAATTAATACTTTAAAAAGACTTCTGATTGTTACCTTTAAACATTTCCTACACAAAGGTACTTGTAAGGCTGAACTGGAGTATCATAGGCCAATTTCAGACTCAAATAACGGAGTTCAGAATAATCCATGAAGGATTCAATTCAAATATGAATGGCTGGTGTGGGGAGGAAGGCTACCTGACTTTTTTTTTTTACCCCTCCTTCCCAGCTGCAGGTAAAACCGACTATTGTCTTCAGTGGTTACTTCCAACATGTATAATTCTAACTACAAATAATTGAATATAAATTTTAGTCAGACATGTTTCCCTTGAATATGCATTCTTGGGCTTCCTTCTTGCTTGTCTGCTACCACTGATTAATCTTTACATTCCCAAAGGCAGGTATTCGATGTGCAAGAAAGTTTATGGTAATTGTAAGATCACCCCTTTAAATTCTTTATTGAGACTCATGAGAGGGTTTTTTCTTGACCCAAACTTTTAAGTTTGATGCAAAAACTTTTAAAATTCTTTGATGTCTTTAACTTTTATCAACTACCTGCTTTCCTCATGTTTCCAGCTGAGAAACTGAGATGGTGATATGAACCGGTTCACTTAACTTGGGCCTGGTTTATAACTTTTCAAAAAAACCACCGTACTTTCTCATTAAAAAATGATTTTCTAAATTAAAGCAATGAATTAGGAAAAAAAATTAGTTACTTACAGTTCAGGTGGCATTCTCCACCAGATTCACAAAGTTCTAAAGTTTACGGGTGGCTTGAATTCTATGGAACGATTATTTAATATGCATACATAGTTCTGAGAAGAGAAAGACCTTCAGAAGCGTCTCGTAACTGATCTTGAGCCTGTTGAGCAATACCTCCAACAAGATGTAGGGGTCACGAATGCCAGTATAATCTTAGAATGCATCAAAAAAGTTATCATCAGCCCAGAGGACAGTGAAGTCTTACTTTGAACACTATAAAGAATTCTTATTATCCGTAAATGAGGGGGAAGGGAAGACATACAAGTTGGATTAGGAACACAGAAGGAATACTGTACTGATCAAGGGTAGAGACTTAGGAAAAATATATTAGGTGTTGCCTTCTTTAGCCAAAAAAAATGGTGACAAATATGAAGTATAATTGTTCCCTACAGTTACTGTAAGCATCTAATCAGCAAGGAGAAAGAAGAGATATTTACATTAAAGGCCAACATTGCAGCAGGAACAAAATAACTGTGAATTGACTGTGAATACACCTAAGATGCACATTAAGAGATGATTTCTAAACCACTTAAAAGAGCAAGATTCTGCAACAGCCTTTCAGCAACAAAAAGCACCATGTGCCCACCAAGCCACTCTATCACTCACCTCCTCAGCAGGACAGGCCGGGGAGAAAACAGGATGGATAAAAACCTTGTCGGTCAAGACAAAGGCAATTTAATAAAGCCAAAGCAAAAGCAAAGGCCGTGTGTGGATAAAAAGGGGAAATAAAAACATTTATTCTCTATTTGCCATCAGCAGGTGATGCCCAGCCACTTCGCAGAAAGTAGGGCTTCAATACACATAGCAGTTGCTCCAGAATACAAACATCATAGTAAAGAATGGCCCCCTGCCCCCTCCTTTCTCTTCGCTTTTATTGCTGAGCAGACATCACATGGTATGGAATATCCCTTTGGTCAGTTTTGGTCAGCTGTCTTGGCTGTGTCCCCTCCCAAGATCTTGCCCACACCCAGCTTACTGGTGAGGGGAGGATGTTGGAGAGGCAACATTGATGCTGTGCGCTGGTGCGTTATCAACACCTTTCTAGCTACCAATACAAAGCACAGCACTACGAGGGAAAATTAACTCCATGTCAGCCAGACCCAATAGAAGCAGAGGCAAGAAACCTTCCTAGTTTTAAGTCAGAGGCTGATGACATGATGAAGGCATTGCATACAACTTGACTGCCTGCAATAACAAGGGAACAAACTCCCTTACAAGGGCTGTCTTATCCAAAGATCTGTATACTTTTTAGAGTATGTCAGAGTATCTTCCAATCACCTCTCAGAAAGTATGCATTTAATAGCTTAAAGCCATCCCAACCCCCACTGTTAAAACCATTTAAAATACTCTCAAAGTACTAAAACATAAAAAATGCAGTTTCTTACTTGAGTTTTACCAGCCCCACACAAAACTACTGGCTATATTGCATGCTTTTGATTATTAAAGGCAGCAGACAACTGCATTTATTAAAATTCTTGATCTACATCAGCTACATTCACAAAGTCATGTTTAAAGAACATAAAATACTTAGCCATTTATGTAATTCTAGACAAAGGCTAAAAAACAAGACATGGGACTATAAAGATGTTTATTTTGAATGTTGTTATCTCCTTTTTTTCTTTTGTAAAGTGTATCAGCAAAGTAATATCCATGAAAGAAAGTTATTTTGAAACAAAACATGAAAAACTAAGGTCAAGCAGACCTCCCTAAAAACAAAGAAAAGGAAGAAATTGGTCAGTTCACAGAGCAGAAGCAAAACAGCCTCAGGAAATCCATGTGAAAGATTTTTTTAAAGAATACATAAATTCTGCTATAATCTTCACAGATCTCTCCAGCAGTCAAGCTAAGAGACAACACCTCTCTGGAACATAACAAACATTTCTGAAAGTTACTTCTGTTCTCTCCATCTCTCAAAACATTGTATTTTGCTATTTTATTAGCAATGATCATTTTAATTGGCATTGGCCATTTGCTTGCTACCAGAATAAACATAATCATAAGCAAGCAAGGTGAGAAGTTAAGGAACAGACAACAAGGCAGTGAGATGGAGGGCTGCCATTCCTAGTCCTTGGAAGGAAGGAAAATGCATCACTGTTAATCTCCTCACACCCCACTTCAAGTTGGAGGGGCCACTTTTTTCCAGGGTAAAAACTATCTGCAGCTCAGTTCACAGCCCTCTTAACCCTTCAATATAATACGATAAGGTTAATTTTAAAACTTCAAAGGGGGCTTAAAAGCTTCCAAGGAACCTATATAAACCCTGAAACAAGAATCTTGTCTGCTTAATTAAGTTTGTCAAAATTCAAGTCGCAACAAATTTCTTAGGTTCTTCCCCCTTTCCCCCTTTTTTTGCAAGTTCAGGAAGGCAAATTACTTCCAGGCTACACTGGATCAAATAACTGAAACTAATCTTATTTTAACAACGGTTTCAATTCTGCAGCAACTGATAATGCAGATTCTTACTAGTAGACACTATTTTTCAAGACCTATACAGATATGAGAGAGGGCAATCACACTAAGAAGTATTATCAACAGCCCTGTTTCCATGAGCTTTCTTATCAATCATGAATAAATTAATTCCAAGAATAAGAATCTGAGAATTTATTAAGTCTCGCTGAGTGTCCAATGCACTGATTCAAAATCATAATTCTGTAAAGTTTGAAGCTGTTAAGTTCCATGGTCCCCAAGTACTAACCTTTTCACCCCCAAAACAATCTTTCTGAAGTAGTTGTATGGACTACCTTTTAAAGTTATTTTTCCAACGAAGGCTGAGGTTTAGAACACAACATGAGTAAGTTTTCTGACATAATTGCTTTCTTATGGTATCCAGCAATTGAACATTGACTTGAAATCTGTTACAGGCAGAGCTGACTGGTTTAAATCATTGCTTTTGAAAGCACACAGATGATACACAGCTACTTTACTCCCCAATATCCTTTACAGTATCAAAAGAGCTCTCAAATAGAGGAAGAAAATTACACATATATACACAATCTTTCTTTCATATTCATACAAATAATATATCCCAGCTCCATTCAGATGGTCCCCTGAGGTTTTGGCTCTAAAGAAAGAGTTAAATATCTGAAACAGACCCTTTTATTTTACATTTATTAGTGCTGTTTTCAAAGGACCGTTCAGAGAATGAAGCCTAAGAAAAATGCAAATTCTCCACTCCACGCTCAACTAACAAAGCATCCAATCAGTTCCCACTGAGCTCCAGTTCGTTTCGTGTCCACATGTAAGTGATTAAGAGTACATTGTTTGAAACTTAATTCCACATCTGTTCTTCTGTGGGACTTGGAAAACAGATGAATTTTTCTGACAATTGTTTGCAGAGTGGATAATCACAAGCATGTGTAATAGTATCCCAAAGTGCAACGGGAAAACACCATGAGTCTAAGAAGCTTTTTTTGCTGAATGTTTTTGTTTCTTTTCTAAGTAAGATAAAAAAATAAGATGCTGTCAGATGGAAATCATTAATAAATGCTTGAGAAGTCATCCACTGTAACTAAAAAGGCAAAGCAAAATCCAGCTTTTCTTCCCAAAAGTCACCATTTCATGTCCTAGTAGTTTACACAGAGAGCCAAAATCCATTTTATGGCCCATCAGGTAACTTCTAAAAATTAGGCAGAAGTGGCAAAATCCTGCAGAACAACTCAGAAAATACACAGTTTCATCATGGAGCTCTGTAGTTGAGAGAACAATTCAGTATGAGAATCAGCATCTTTTGAATGGATCACACATTTAAGTGATAAGGATGTATTTTCTTTTGATCTTTATAAAATGCTGATAGGCACAGAAAGGAAGAATAGATAACAACTCTTCACTGTATTTCCTAAGACAAGTGCTGACATTATCAAAGCATACTGGGGAATGCTGGATTCAAGAAAGCACCTTTTTCCACGCAAGACACAGTATGCTGAGAAAATCTGCCAGTTTGCTGTGAATGCTAAATTCCACATTTGCTCAGGAAATAACAGGACAAGTGAATGAAGGGAAGATCCACTGACAGACATTAAAAGCAAGAACTGCATCCCTTGACCCAGTAAGTCCTCAAGATGCAAAGCAGTGGAAACTATGAAAGCTTCACTGTAAATTTTCTGTGTACTTTACACCACTGACTGTTATCAGATACTGGGTTAAATGAGCCTCTGGTTAACTATTTTATTTATGGCCTTATGACATTACCTTGGACCTTCATTTGACCTACACATATAAGAGTGCAAGGGCGACGTTATCTACAGTGACTGAGAAAGAAATTCTCAGGGAGGGCTCAGGGTAGATGAAATACACTTTTTCTTTTCTTTTTTTTTTTTTTTAATTTTACTTAATTCTGAGCTTTAAGTAACCATTAGTCATCTATGAGGACGTGTCAAAGAAAGGCCAAAATTTTGGTTTAGTCACACCAAACTGATGAATCAGTTAAAGAAACCAGATACTGCTGCCAACTCCTACAATGTTATTGTGAACTTCCCAATACTTGTTATTTTCTTAAAACGGCAGATGCCAGAGATATACGATTACCTCATATTACAGGAGGTGTTTTCAAACTTTTCTCCATAGTCATTAGGACTAGAAACATGGACAACAGAAGCTCAACAAGAAAAAAAAAAAAGAACAAAAGACGACACAAACCCACCACACCACTTTCTTCGTAAAATATGAAGCTTTATTATTTTCATCTGTTTTCCCCCCACACTGGTACTGGCAACAATGGAAACCAGGTTAAACACGGGTAGTCTTGTATGTGGCCAGTGCTGAAAACATTGCGGCAACCCAGATGAAACAGATGAAGAACATGAATGAGAATGAGAGAGACTTCCTAGAGTGAAAAAGGATAAAAGGTGCAGAAGAAATCTACTTCAAGTAACAGAATGCTTGTAATTTATGTAAAAAGAAACTACAGAAATAAGGAAAAAAAATCTGACTTCTGCAGCAAATGACACTTGGGTTCTAAAAGAATTCTGCTCAGCAAAACTGCTATGTGACATTACTCAATTAGGACTTGCATTCAAAATGCACAGGATAACCAATTCCGTAAGTCAGAAGGCACAAAGAGGACCCACTGCATATGATAATTATATATTTTCAGTTTCATTATGTAACTTAAATCACAAAGGGAAGATTTAAAATGGTGAGCATATGATCAGACAGCGATATGCTTTGGAAGAAACATTCCTATCAAATCTGAATTAAAGACACCAAAACATTATAAATGATTAACATTAAACCCAACATTGCTTGGCTAAGATTTAAAATACACTAAATATCTTTATTAATACATAAAAAGTAGCCAGGTTATGCAGACATGATTACCATACCCATCAACAAAATGTAAACAACAATGACTTTAAGATTTATTTTTTCATTTAAAATGATTTCATCTAAAGAATAACTGAAGGCTCCCTGCGGGTAGAGGAAAATCAGACAAGCCATTAACCGTCTGCAGACAAGGATCAGGCGAACAAACTAAACTCCTTCCTGCACATCCAACCCTGCTGATGCCAGGGCAGCACCAAAGATGAACATCCGTGATCAGTTATGTATCAGTCCCACATGAGTTTGCTTTTTTCAAATGCCGGGAAATGTCCCAAGGAAGAGTCTTGACTTTTCTTCCATGTGCTATGGACACTGGAAGAGAGGTATTTCTAATTTTTATAGCTTAAGTACCCTCTGCCAGTACCACTTCCTAAAATACTACAGCATGCATATACACATTTATACTTTTATACATATTTATAATTAGAAAAGCACGACCCCATATTTATATTCAAAAGACTACAAAGATATATACTTTAAAGACTCCTATAGGGTTTTTTTTTTTCTGTTAGTGTGACCAAAAGACTAAACGAAATTCAATACACACAGGAGTCCCATGGGTCTCTTCCACTTTGTCCTTCTGTAATTGTACTAAAAGCTTGTCTGGAGTCTCTCTCTCAAGGCATGTGGAGTTGACACTTCTTCTATTTATCCAGCTAAAGAAAGGTCCCCTGCTTCTTCCCTGCCAATACCATGAAGAATTTAATGTATCAGCAGGGACCCGAAGCTTGAAACTCAATCCAGTATTTTTATAAAACGATTCACAGACTTGTGCTGACTTTTTTGACTTAAGAGCAAAGGGTTTCATACAGCAATCTGGGGCTAGATTAATCCACTCATGTTTCCAGCAGTGGGGGTGGGAGGAGGAGCACCATTAACATACAACCACCAAATTGATTTTAACATAGAGAGAGACAGAAAAGAAACCCCTATTAGAGTCCCTTCATACCTTCTTAAAATATCATGGCAGCTATTTAATGCCTCCTATGAAATAAGGAGGGATGAACCAAGCAACAGACAGCAAATTAAGGAAATAAAATAAAACAGGAACGAAGGAAAAAGAAGAGATTGTTTTTTACTTTATAGGAGGGGGACAGTGGCTTGGAACTTAATCTTACTCTGTACCAATACTCGAATAATGAGGAAAAAATATCAGAGGAGGATTCAGATCAAAGGAGAATTCATGTGCACAGCTGAACTGATCTCCCTTTTCATAATTAAACAAGATGACAGGTACCTAACACAGAAGGAAATCCTATTCTACTATAGATACTGAGGAATTTGCCAAATGCTTAACAACAATTCCACTTTTATTATATCATCCAATAGAATAAGCATCAGCAAGGCTAGTTATTCTAAGTTTGCCTTCTGAGAATGGACTATTTTGTCCTTGCCACTATTCTGACTGAGTAAAAACCAAGAAAATTAAGTAAAGGCATTTCTTCTACTTCTCTAGTGCTTTTTTTAGCCATCAGAAATCAAACAAAACTGCTGTTCTTCTATATAGAGTCTTAAATAATATAAAATCTTAAATAATCTTAAACATCCTTTTAATTCCTAGGGCACTCACCATTAAGATCCTAAAATCTGTTTTCATCTTCCAAATTATGAATCAAGGTCAAAAATGTATCTCAGAGAGAGTTGTGATTTATAAATTTCAGCCTTCGACTCATCAAAATATTTGACATAAGCAAGAAACAGGTTATAGACAGTCACCCAGAAACACAGCAGAAAATAAATGACAAAACCTTTGGTTTACATATAATCACACATTGAGGATGGACATCAGAAATGTGACTTGCATGTAACAAGAAGGCAGTTTCCTGTATCAGAAACAGAAAATATGTATCTTCAAAAGTCATAGACAGGATAATTTCACAATCACTGAGTAACCATCAAGGATACTAATACACTAGAATAAACACTAAGTTTCTGCAACTTTTTCTGGTTTTCTGGAAACAAAGTTCATCCAGCAAAGGCCGTTCAGGATTGTGCATCCAGGTGCAGTGTTCCAGTTTCCACAGATGGCAAGTCATCTAAAGGAAATGTTACTTTAAAAAATTCAGTCAGTTACCAGTAACTGTCCTTTCTTTGTCTTCTGAATAATATATATTCTTGTTAAAAACTCTTCACATGCTAATAAGAGTTTTTGGGAGAATATACGCCTAAGTACACCAGTGAAAGATTCCTAATGATTAACTCAAAATCCAATTGAATTGAAAAAGAACCACAGAAACTAATATTAAGTACTGTTTATTTCTGGGTGTGTATTCCAGGCACCTGTAACATTTTTCTCAGTTATTAATATGAATCAATATCTCTTATATCAGGTTACATGTCACAGTACATGTATAGTTATCTGTAAAGCATGTTTTCAAATGCAAAAATAATTCTATGTATCTATAACAAGAGTTCTTACTTTTTATTCCTACAGCCTTAACAGTCTGCTTTTCATGAAGACAAACAGGTTTAGATGACAGCATACATGACTTTTAAGTTTGCCTCTGAAACTTTTGCGCCTAACATAATGGCATCTCGGAGAGCCAATCAAAAGCATCTTGCTCCTGAAACAAGTTTTTTTTTTTAATGACTAGAATCAAAGATCGATTAACTAAATGCTACTTCATTTTCTCTAATCATAACATTATTTTATTCCTAAACAATATATAATGTTTCCATGATTACTCTACAACCAGGCTCCAAAACAATCTGTATGTGGTTTTCAAAGCCTGATTAGGGAAGCTTCTTCCTGGTCAGTTTGGTTGCCTCAGTCATTCCTTTGACAATTTTAAGGATTATGTGGACCAGCAATCAGCAACCTGTGAGGCCAGGGACTTAGTTTCACATAGCGTTTAGTCACATTCGTTTGTTTTTTTCATGTTTTTATTGAGTAATATTAAGAAGCGTATCACATTTGGCTTGTTAAAATGCATTGCCTACACTTATCAGCTAGCAAGAATGAAAATTCAGAGGCAGCTGCTGCTATCAAACAAGGAAAACAGAAGCCTTCTCTTTCAGCATCTTCAAAATCAGAGTGCTGTGGAGCTTTTGGAAAATCCACATTTAGTTAAAACCAAACAAAAAGTTGGTTCTTCATTAAAATAGGTATTTATGACTTTCAGGTTTATCACAGCATTGCAGTCAAAATTCTTAGTAGCAAATTTCTTTCAGTTCTTTAAAGCTTTAACTTATCTAATCTTATTAATTACCTACGACTGAACAATTAAATGATTAACATTCAAGAACCCTACTACTCTAGGTCTGCCTTTTTTGGTCAAAGACTTTATTCCAGCACCATGGTGTTACTGGTTGAAAGTCCAAATCCTGGTTATTGAGAACATTTGGGGATCTGTATGCCAAGACAAGAAACTCACACCTGGACAGTGATCCAACGCTACATGGACAAGCCAAAGAGCTTCTCGATAGCAAAGAACTGTCTAGACGGGAA
>VXBO01012386.1:77781-88283 GCA_013400135.1 Rhinoptilus africanus
CTAGACGGGAAGGCAAAAATGCCCTTCAGCCAGGTAAAATCTGAAGCTGTAGTACTGAAGAGCCTGTGTGAAACAACTCCTTACCTCCACATCAACAGTCTGGCCACAGACAGCAATTTTTTTTTTTTATTTCTTTTCTTTTCAGCTTTATGGAAAACCTCCATTTCTTTGTGAATCTTTTCTTAGCCTGTTAGGGATGCAACTCCCATTTTTCTGCCTGTATGGAAGGACAGCCTTACTCAAAACTTCTTTTAAACATTAACTTTGGACTAAGATTTTTCAATTTGTGGCACAGATGATCTAAGGTGGAAATGTCCTAAATTAGTGCTTAGACAAATTATTAAAAAAAAACAGTGCAGGTGAGAAAAGATGCTTTAATTACTCATAAAGGTAAAGAGGAGCAACAATCCTTTTCTTTAATTCCCCATTTTGTGAATGTCTATATAAAACAAATTGAATGCTTTTGTCTAGATTATAAAACAAAAGTTCTTGTTATAAAACTCAGCACAAGGTGATAATTATGTTTAATGCTTTCAGTAGAAAAACAAAATAAGTTTGAGATTTGCGCAGGAAAGCTGTTAGTCCAACCATGATGCCAAAACACATTTTTAATATTCCTAAAAAACCAAAAACAAAGCAAAAAAAACCAAACAAAAATTTTGATGGCAACTTTCTATGACATATTTATGCAGCAATCAAGTATGACTTTAAAGCCACCATCATCATGAACAGTAGGAAATTATATTTAAGACTATTGCCTAAGCATAAGAAAACATGGAATTCCTATTAGTGCTTTTGAATATAGTAGAATACAGCTCTCTTTCGTAATGAAGCTATGAGCAGTAAAGAGATGAAAGACACTCCTTAAAAGAGGAAGGAAGAAAAAAATACCTTCAGTCCCTCATAGTTTACATTACTTATTGTATTTATAGGTTGTGTAAATTACTACCACTTAAAGCAAAGCATTAGTTCCTAAGGGAAAGTATGAAGGGCACACTTCCTTCACTTAAGTGTTTTGGGTAAGTAATATGTTTACATTGCTCCAAACAGCTTTTAAGTTCAATAATTCTATCCCCTTTTACAGAACAAATACATTCCTGTATTCAGTCAAAAGGATATTTGTAAATTAAGAGTATTTTCCTGGTTCAACACAATGTTAATGGGATTTCCGTTTGTTTCCTGTTTGAATTTTAAGGAAGGATTTTTCTGATAAATGCATCTTTGTTATTTCTGAGTATTAACTAAAAAAAAGTTAAGGAGTTATGTTTGCCAGACCCCTCATCCATGCGAGTGACAGCAGCTNAGAGCTTCTCGATAGCAAAGAACTGTCTAGACGGGAAGGCAAAAATGCCCTTCAGCCAGGTAAAATCTGAAGCTGTAGTACTGAAGAGCCTGTGTGAAACAACTCCTTACCTCCACATCAACAGTCTGGCCACAGACAGCAATTTTTTTTTTTTATTTCTTTTCTTTTCAGCTTTATGGAAAACCTCCATTTCTTTGTGAATCTTTTCTTAGCCTGTTAGGGATGCAACTCCCATTTTTCTGCCTGTATGGAAGGACAGCCTTACTCAAAACTTNTTTTGATGGCAACTTTCTATGACATATTTATGCAGCAATCAAGTATGACTTTAAAGCCACCATCATCATGAACAGTAGGAAATTATATTTAAGACTATTGCCTAAGCATAAGAAAACATGGAATTCCTATTAGTGCTTTTGAATATAGTAGAATACAGCTCTCTTTCGTAATGAAGCTATGAGCAGTAAAGAGATGAAAGACACTCCTTAAAAGAGGAAGGAAGAAAAAAATACCTTCAGTCCCTCATAGTTTACATTACTTATTGTATTTATAGGTTGTGTAAATTACTACCACTTAAAGCAAAGCATTAGTTCCTAAGGGAAAGTATGAAGGGCACACTTCCTTCACTTAAGTGTTTTGGGTAAGTAATATGTTTACATTGCTCCAAACAGCTTTTAAGTTCAATAATTCTATCCCCTTTTACAGAACAAATACATTCCTGTATTCAGTCAAAAGGATATTTGTAAATTAAGAGTATTTTCCTGGTTCAACACAATGTTAATGGGATTTCCGTTTGTTTCCTGTTTGAATTTTAAGGAAGGATTTTTCTGATAAATGCATCTTTGTTATTTCTGAGTATTAACTAAAAAAAAGTTAAGGAGTTATGTTTGCCAGACCCCTCATCCATGCGAGTGACAGCAGCTCTATTCACAGACCTCCACACCACAAAAATCCATCTGGCTGAAACATTCTGATGTGCATATAGCTCATTTTATGGATTATGCAGTTTAACCTCACACCTAGTATTTTCATTTTCTTCCTTCATGAATTCACAGCCACACAAACTATACCACAGCCATCAAAACCAATCACAGCCATCCACCACAGTGATTTCAAAAGTATGCTTTGCCCTGAGGAACTAGGCTAGCAAAGTAAAACTGATTAAAAAACAGAATACTTAAAGCTAATGCATACCCTTTCAGGGACACACACACCAGGTTAAATTAGTGATACTAGGTCAGCTTGCAGCTATTTCCTGTCCCCTGTCTCCCCCAGTACAAATACAAAAAACAAATGTTTAAATCAAGATGAGATCCACAGAAAGGTTTGCAACTGTTCCATTTCGAGGCCATAAGAACAGCCTCTGAACAGAGATGAGATCTCCACACTCTGCTCCTTAAGTGCTATGAGCTAAATAATGAGGTCAGGGCCAATCTCCCTTTCCCCACCACACAAAGAGGGCTGAACAGGTTAATACTCCAGTAATTCCCTTTATTTTCTTTCTTTGCACAAAAAAGGGTGCATTTATCTGCAGGAAGCGGCTCCAGTCCAGGCCTGCCTCCTGAGTGAGAAAAGTATCAAACCTTCATGGGGGGTAGGTTTCTTCCCCTGAACCTCCTTTCCATGGACCATTTCCTCCTCAAGGAGATGCAGTAGCTGAAACACACTTATGCATCTTCGTCAAGCGTTTTAAAACCTTTGCTCTCTGAAGCTAGGAAGAGACATACAGACCTACATTTTTTAAATTTACTTAAAAAATTATACAAACATATTCTATTTTCACAGCAATATTAAAGCCTATACTAAAGCTTGCTGCCGCCAGTTCCCCCCCATGCTTGAATGTAGCTGGGGACTGGTTCAAGAAATCCGGGTGTAGCCAAGATGCCCTGCTTGCAAGTCAGCACTTGCGTTTTCAAAGCTCTCCTTTTGCCTTGCAATCAGCCTCCTTCAGCTGTGTCTGGCCTCTCAGCTACATCATCTCTGCTGCCTCCAACGGTTGTTCTCGCTCCCCATGCTGGCAACTCTCCCTCCATGACCCATTCCACCACAGTTTTTAAAGGGCTGTACCAACGGCTCTTACCTTTGTTCCCTTTCCTGTAGAAATTGACATTTCTTGAAATTTTACACCTCCAAACAGCAGCTAAGGAAACTGGTTTTATCTAGTGTGCAATTATTCCTTATCTCTGCCTACTGGGAGCCACTGGATCCAGCAGCTCATCTATTCACAGACAGATGGGCTAGCTCATCCACCCCAGTCCCCTCACAGAATCAATGTGTGGGAAGGAAACATAAAAATAGTTACAAGCATACAAACAGCTTACAAAACCACACAAGTTTTCTAACAGAATCTTTAAATTGCACAAATTCCCCAAATTACTCTTATATATACATTACTGACCAATTTAAAATCTTTACATTCAAGAGCTTTATTGTTTTAAGATTACAATAAAAGGAGGGAGGATACTTCTTGCTCTTTGTACTTTCATAGCGTAGTTTTAACCCCTGTTCAAATCGATGTTCAGAAAACAAAGGGTTTGGCTAAAGCATACATTTTCTAGAGTATTATTTTTAGCTTGCTTAACGCTGAAGGAATTCACTACAGGCTCTCCATGGCATGAACATCGTTCCCACCAGTCTCTCTGTTACAAATTAATGAAAAGCTGACTATTCGTTCTCTGCCTAAAGGCATCTATCATGCATCATAAACTTCAACCATGGGCACAGAGGAGCAGATCAGGGTACAACCTTACCCAAAGAGTCTAAAGGAAGCTCTCCGCTTCACATTCATTGCAGCAAGATGATCTCTCGAGCCTTCTACACAGTTAATTCTTATGTTCTCCGCTCTTCTCTCATTACCAGACTTCTCCAAAAGCATCACACATTCAGAAGAAATTGAGAAGTTGTCTGATCCTCTTTAAAGCACAGTATGCAGGACAATCACAAGTATTTTTAACAGACACACTCCACCACTGAAATGCTGAGTTTGAAGGAAAAACAAGAATCGAGCATTTGCAAAATCGCATCAGAAACTCCGTGGTGATCTCTGCATTAAAAGCCCTGCTCTAAACAAAACCTATAAAGCATTTTAGCTGTGTACTTTGGAACAATGCCTAGAAAAAAGGCTACAAAGAGCCCTCTGCCCAAACCACCACTCTTTGACTGGTATTTATCAACAGCAAAGCAAATATAAAATTATAATATGAAATCACTTAGCTACGAAAGGAAAAAAAAAAAACCAAAACACTAAAGCAACATCAAAAATGTTATATATTCTAAGTAAATTTTTAAAAAGTGCTAAACACTGGTTTAATTCAACTGCTCCTGCTTGTGTCAGGGGGAATAACTGACACAAGTTATTACTGGCCACTACAGAACAATTTAATTTTGAAATACTAAAACTACTTATGTACAGTTTTAATATCACACTAAATTTGATCTATTGGGCCTATAAACCTTGCCAGTCAGATTTCTCTGTTTCTAAAGAAAAGGGACATTTTACAATTTAAAAGAGAGAAGAGCCAAGGGATTGTAATAATCTAATTTAAACACAGTGTGAGTTATTAGGTAATAGTACAAGTGATTTATTTTAAAAAAAAACAGTTCAAGTCATCATTTATGATCACTAAGCTAGAAAGCACTAGCCTATCTGCCAAAACCTGTGGTTTGCTTTTGAACTCAAAACAATGCTGACAAATGTGCAGAGGAAAGATTCGTATACCATAAGGGAACTGAAGTTTAGTATTTCATCGCAGGCCACATATTGTCCCCACCTTTCACCTGCCAACCTGGTCTTTATTCTGCTCTCCAGGAGGGTCCTTTCTTTACCCAGTTAAAGTTCTTCTCGCTATGCGGCTCCAGATAACAAGTAGATGATGACACAGCCTAGCACAAGCTTGCAACTTCTAGCGTGGAGCTGCAAACTACACAGTATCCTCCATGCAACCTAGCAAGCAGTAAGAATATTACGAGTCACCCAACTGATCCTTCTCACCATTAAGGCTCCTAATACAATATATGAAGAAATCACACTAAACAAAGAGAGATATTTCATCAACTTTTGGAAAAGTGAAGTCTGAATTATTTTAATTAAAATTTATAGTGGTTTTCTGCTAATGGAAAACATGAATCTGAAATAAACCCTTATACGGTAAAGAATTCCTCATCTATAGAAAACTAATTAAAGCAAGTAGTTCTATGAGCTCTGCTACCAACAAAGCTTATTTTTGTCAGATTTTTGCTTCACAGTTGATCAAGACTTCTGTCAGGATGTTTTATAGTCCCTCCTCCAACTGGCCACCGATTTTTGTAAAACAGAGGTACCCTGTTAGCTTTGAGAAGTTTGCCTTTCTGTTGATGGCTGAAATCAATCAACTGAACAAAAAAAAAATCACAAAAAGAAGCACCTACAGATCCCAGCCTAGAAACCTAACAGCTAAGGGAGGGCAATGCCTTGCATCAAGGCTGCACAAAACACTTGCTGGCAGGAAGGGCTATGTGAGATGGCTCCGAACACAGAACAATGCCTTTTGCTCATAATACAGGAATGAACAACTGAATAGGACTCGGACATTTTCTTTGCCAGGCCACATGGACCACGACCCACCAGCCTCTCTGCTGAACTTCTACCACCACCCACCACCTCATGCTCAACAGGCTCGCATTTGGCAGCACTGCAATGCCCAGCCCTTCCCACTACACACCGCTCCCTAACCCTCCCCACCGCATAGCGCGACTGTATGTTCCAAACACGCCACAACGCTACACCCATACTGTCCTTTCCACTACTGTACGCCCAATATACCTTCACTCCTTTGCTCAAGGCCATAGAGGTGCAGCATGGCCCAAAGGGGAGTAACAGAGCATTTGATAAACTGCAGACAGCCACGTATGGTTGGTTGATAGGCAAAGAGCGAGGCACAACTGGACTGCCATGGCACTTGGAGAGAATCCGCTCACAGGCTCAACAGATTGGGTCGCCATTCAGAACCAATTCACGATCAAGTAAATGGACAGACTTTTTTTGGAACTAAAACCAAATTTTTGGTATTTTAAATTCTAAAGTAAGTCCGTTCCTATTTAACTGAAATTTTACATAATATCTTGTTTCTCAGCCTCACCAGCTCTTCATCAACATGTTTCTCAAAGTAAGATGCTATAATAAGACTGCTTTCATTATTCTCACATTTTTATAAAAATAAAAGGAAAACCATGAAATTAGAGCTATTACAAGTGCTTTTAGCGACAAAAATGCCTGTGCAAATATCTTTCATCAAATAATAGTATTCACCATTAATGACTATGTACAGCATACAAAGGGAGGAACTTCAGTAATATACTACTTGTGGAAGTTATCATCACTTTCAGAACTACAGTTTGGTTCCTCCTTAATTCATAGATGTCACCTAACCTATAATATAGGTATTAACCAGCCTTCACAGAACCTTGGTTAATTAAAGAAATCTTAACTCAGTTTTACTTGTGGCAAAGTAAAAAACTTTAGTGCCTTGGCCACAAAGTAGATGGTGGTGCTGTCAGAGTGTTGTGATGTTGACTCTTCCACTGGAGCACTGTCAAACCGTCCAAGACCAGAACAACTTGAAGTCTTCAGCAAAGAAGAAAAATCACCAAGGAGAAGAGCACAGAGAAGAGCACATCAGGCAGAACAACTGATGTGTGGAGAAGTCAACACAGAACCATTTCTCACAACAAAACCTAGCAGGCAGCCCACTAAATGGTGGATCTGCAACAATCAAGGAAATGCTTTTTCTTCACAATGTATAATTGAGTTACAGAATCATTGCAGCAAGACACTGGACACACACAAAGCACAAATGGACTCAAAAAAGAACTAAATTCTTGAATGACAGACCCACTGCTGGTTATTTAAAACACAAATGCTTAGGTGCAACCTTTAGCTACGGAGGTCCCTAAACCACTAATTAAGGGACCTAACCATGGAAAGAATCACTATATATACTTCATGCATTTCTTACATTTTTCTCCCTAAACATCTTTACTAGCTGCCTTTGGAGAGAGTATGGAACTAAATGGACACTTGGCCTGACCAGGACACGGCTATTCTTCTGTTCTCATGAAATACTGGAAGACATGCCAAATACCACATGAAGGCAGACAAACCAACAGGCACAAAATGTACGCAGACATTAGACTCTTATTCCTCTCACAGCTCACAAACAGCATTAATCACCATTTCTGCAAACAGCATGATATAATGTAAGACACAACAGATTTGGACAGAGTCATGTATCATTATTGTGAGAAACAAAAATTACAAATGAGAAAAATTATTTTACCTCTCTCATATGTGTGATTTCATTCGCTACTGGGAAACAAGCCATGATCCATAGCCAACTCCCAAACAGGAAAACAAATTATGTACAACCAGATTTAAAAGCTGAGGCTGTAATCTTCAAAGAGGTTAAATGCTGGTCTACTTTTAGAAAGCTTTTCTCATCCAGTGGAAATCAAGAGTGGACAGGTAGACCCTGTACCTGAGGAATGCCTCGGTGCAGCGCATAGGTACTGCCCAGTAGAAGGGGTGAGAAGTCACTTAGCCCAAAGTTTCTGTCCCCTTCATGTCTTAAATGTTACTTTTCTTTCAGTTAATTATTAATTTTCCATCAAACTCTAAAGTTCCTTCAGATTTATCTTCAAGTCTGTAAACTGGCAAATCAAATCCAGCTACATAGGAACAGGGTGGATCAGATGGTGTTTTGTGGGTTGGTTTGTTTGTTTTTTAGTGTTGTGGTACTTACTGTATAAATGATAATGCAAGAAAAAGAATTATGTACAGATAAATTTTCACAACTTTTTCTAAAAATTAGAGTGATATTAAATCTGCTATCTTTTCTGTTGGGAAAACAACAAACAGACTGAGATTTAATTTTTTCATAACCTGTTTATCATTAAATACGATTTGCTTCTTTTCACAGAATTTGATGCCCAAATTCTATTCACTGCTATGCTCAACAGCCATCAGGAATAACAATAATACTTCAGCCTGGAAAACTAGCATTACTCAGATGCCTGTAGCAACTGAGATTCCCTCATACCCAGTTAGGTGACATATGAGAACCTGTTCCTTCCAGTAAATTAAAATGAAATCAAGAGGACAACAGTTTTTTGCACGACCGGTTTAGTTATTAAATCATAGAATGTATTGGGTTGGAAGGGACCTTTAAAGGTCATCCAGTCCAACCCCCCTGCAGTGAGCAGGGACATCTTTGACTAGATCAGGTTGTTCACAGCCTCATGAAGCCTGGCCTTGAATGTCTCCAGGGATGGGTCCTCCACAACCTCCCTGGGCAACTTGTTCCGGTGTCTCACCACCCTCACTGTAAAGAAATTCTCCTAATGTCTAATCTGAACCTACCCTGCTCTAGTTTAAAACCATTGCCCCTCGTCCTATTAAGGAGAGGTAAAGGGGGAAAAGACCCTGTACAGATTGGTCCAAATGGCTGAGAATGCCTCAACCTTCTTTGGACAGACTTAACTCCCATGATTACCAATACCTCCCTGTTGGTTCTGGTCACAAGCAAGTCCACTGAAAAAATATACCACCTTATTGCTCTCTGGCATAAGATTTTTTCCACATGACTGCTCATTCCTGAGGAGCTACACCTTGTCTCAAGAATCTGTTAGTTTTCCTTTACTCAAGTTGTTCCTATGCTATTAAAACTATAGGAGGAACTAGAAAAGACTTTAAAAGATCATCTTACCTAATTCCTACTGTGAGATACAATCAGGTATAGTTAGATCCTCCTTGAGACTTTTTTGTGTCTAATCTGTTTCTGGAAATATGTAATCTCAAAAGCTGTTTCACAACATCTTTAAGTCATCTATTTCAGTGCCTAGCTATGCACACCAACAAGGTACTGAGAATATGTAGAGGGCTAAATCACATAATAGCTGCAGGGTATTAGGCAGCTGCCACAGAAACCTGCATACTTAAGACAGTTCTTATGTTTCTATTACCCTTCCCAAGTCTTACCGCTTTTTCTCTGCCCTCCTCTAATGGAGGATAGTATCTCCTACAAAGCTTTTCATTTACCATGAGATGTCTCTCCCACAACCCTTGTTTTTCTCCTGTCAGATGAAACAAAGTCACTTTCAAAATTTTCTTGGAGTTCATATTATCAAAGCACTTTATTACAGCTGCTTTCTTAAGACACACTCCAAGATGTCTGAATCCTTTAAAAAGAAGAAAAAAGGAAAACAGAAAAATGAACAGAAAAAAAAAAGAAAAAGATATAGAGAAAAGAGCTAACATCCCTAAACTGCACATAGTCTTCTACCTGACTCCTCATCCGTGCTAAGCAGAGAGGAACTGCTATGTCTCCTCTTACCTTCCTTGTTCACACATCTCAGATTATATTTGTCCTTCAACTATGAATCTATTTTTTTTGTTGTCTACACTACTTTAGCTTTTTATTTCTCTTTCAACACTTATGTAAAACATAGCAGGTTGCATTTACCTTTTGGAATTTCAACTTGTCATGTTTGGACTGTCTCTCCAAATTGCCAAGACAACTGCTTTTCAACCAACCTTTTTCCCCAAATGGGATCCCTTTTAAGTTTCCAGTGGAGGCACAGGACTCCGTGTAGTGAAGTTAGGCCTGCAGATAATAGGCTTGCTTTTGTTAGTTACCCTTCATGACTCCTTATAATAAACCAGTGGATTCACAGGGTCTGCATACCGTAGCTTGAAAGTCATTTACCATCACCACTCTGAACTTGTCTTGAATTTCAACATGCTAATAATGCAAAATCCCAGCTTGCTATTGTCCACAAATACATTCTCTGTATTCTACTAGCCGAGGACCTAATAAAAATACAGAACAAAACCAGATAGAAGATACACTGGACATATCTGAAATGCTCTCTCAATTGTCAGTGAACCATGAACAGCTATGCTTAGAGACGTTTTCTTAACCATTTTTGTGTTTGCTTTGTAACAATTTCATGTGGAGTTCCCCAGCCATTTTCTATGAACGATATGTAAGATAGTGTCAAGAATATCACATGCAGTCACTGCATGAAAAAAATAACTATGTCAAGATACCACATCCATCTGCTGCTTACCCTTTATCTACTAGGCTAGCTATACTTCCAAGCAAGAAAATTAAAATTCTCTGCCAGTTTGATTTTGATAAATCTATAGCGTCTGCTTATCAATTTCATT
>VXBO01012388.1:222-51664 GCA_013400135.1 Rhinoptilus africanus
TCCACCTGCTGGCCACGCTTCCCTTGATGCAGCCCAGGATGGGGTTGGCTTTCTGGGCTGCAAGTGCACATTGCTGACACACGTTTAGTTTCTCATCCACCAACACCCCCAAGTCCTTCTCCTCAAGGCTGCTCTCAAGCCATTCTCCGCCCAGCCTGTGTTTGTGCTTGGGATTGCCCTGACCCAGGTGCAGGACCTTGCACTTGGCCTGGCTGAACTAGGGATAAATAGCAATCTTTTGTTGTGCTCTGGTCATTTCACCATTCAGTCAAATAACGATTTCTATAGACTGCATGCTGGGGAATGTATCCAAATTGCTGTGAGTAGTAAACACAGCAAACACGCTTTTCAGAGGGGTTTGGCTTTATCANGCCTTGCTGAACTGGGGAAAAATAGTAATCTTTTGTTCTGCTCTGGTCAATTGGCCATAAAATCAAATAATGATTTCTATAGACTGCATGCTGGGGAATGTATCCAAACTGCTGTGAGTAGTAACCACAGCACACACGTTTTTCAGAGGGGTTTGGCTTTATCATTACCAAAACAACAAAGTGCAACTAAGTTGCAACCAGCTGCAAAACTATTTATCAAAGACAGACTAGGAAAAGCTCTGCAGTCTGCTGCGACAAACCCTATCTGCCCTTTTTAAGCAAAACACTATATGAAAGAGTTGATAGAAAAGAACTAAGTTGTTATGCTTCACAAAATCAGTTAGTTCGTTAACTTGATTTTGAGTTGCTCCCTATTCATTTCACTTTTAAACTTCTTGTGAATACAACAAACGAGCTGGTAATTAAATAGAACTGATTATTGTTTCTCTATACTGCATTTCAATACAGTGGTAAATTATTTCATACACTGTCATTATAGGGTGCAATTACCTACTTCTTTTCAAAGTGAGAGGTCTCAAGTAAAACTAGATCACTTGATCAGCAGAAAGCTGGAGACCAGATGTGGCATTAACCTTTCATGACACCACTGGGCTTCCACTGACACATAAATAAAGCAAGTAGTTCTTTGGGAATATTTGTGCAGTAGAAGGCTGATGGACATCTAGCATCACTGTGGTAAGATGATCCAGAAGAGCAGTGAAAGCCCTAAGGACTACGGCTGGACTTTCTATAGAGCCACGGCTATCAGTATTATTCTCCTTCCGCCAGAACAGAATTCCGAAAGATGATTCATATAATTCACATCTGCCAAGTTCAAACCTGTCAGCTAGTACTTAATAATATCAGTTCACAGTTTTAACAGGAGTTGGGCCAAAATAACTGAAGAAAGAACTATGGCTGTGCTTCAACATTAGCTATGCCTTTAATTTGTTTTCCAAGAACAATTTATAAAAACGGTTCTCTCAACCTCCAAGGGAAAAACCCACAAGTAGCCATGTAGCTGCAGGTAGCTAGGTTCCTCACAGAACTATCACTATCTCTGAAGTTCCTAGGAAGTTTAACAGCCTTCGGACTGGGAGCAGAAACGACGTTATCTGATTTATTTGATCAGTCGCTAACATGGACAGTGATGACTGGAAGCCACAGCTACAGCAAGTAGCGCACAATCCCCAAGATGGATTACAGCACAAAGCACTTCAAAATAGCTTCGAAGGACAACTCTGTAACCATCAACATTTCTTTCAAGATAGACCCACGGAAACAGCCCACATTAGTTAAATTAGGTCTGGTCTAACTATTCCAATGAACAAAGTTTTTGCCACATAAGAAAAGCATCCCGCTTTTATTTTTCCCAGGCTAAAACCCTGTGCATAGTTGCAAAGCTGTATGGTGAATCAGAAAGTCATCATTTTTCCTTAGAAAATAAAAAAGCTTTCCAGTAAAAATAAACAGCAGCTTGACAGTATTTTCTTAAAAATCTACCCTGAATCATCACTATATGGGATGAGGTAAACCTCCAATATCTTTTCAAGTAAGATCCTTGCTGTGGGGTGTGTTGTTTCTTTGTTTGGGTTGGGTTTTCTGGTGTGGTTTGTGGGGTTTTTTTTTGTTTTGTGGTTTGTTTTGGGTTGGGATTTTTTTTTGTTTGGTGTTTTTGTTTTGTTTTGCTTTTTTACATACTTGAGCATTGTTGTAAAAATGTAGTCAGCCCCAAAAGGTGTGCTGGCTCGATGTTCCAAGACTTGCACGTGTTAGACAGGATTTATACTGGGCTTTAAGAAGCAGATTGCCCTCAGTGTGGTTTCTTCAGAACAGATGCTTGGTACACATGGCTGCAATTCCTTTGAATGAGTAGAATCACCAGTGCAAAAGTCTTGCACACTTTTTCTACCAATTCTCCATACACAACAGTTTGGTTATTAAACTGTAACTGTGTATTTCTCAAAACTTACATGGTTGATACCAAAATACACGGTGAAAGGTGGAGCTCAAGGTACATCTGAGGCTAGCCAGGGAGGTAACGGCTCCTGGGGACTATATGTGTTAAGCATGACACACAAAAATGCTACTGTCATTGGGAGATGGTGCAAAACAATTACCTCACTCTTCCTGGGTTTCCGTAGCAGTTACTTTTCCATGTGTGCAAGCAGATTTTCAATGCTGTGAATCGCTGCACTATGCATTCCACCCTTCTTGCAATCTCTAGGATTAAGCTTTTCAGGTAATCTCTTCCCACAGACTGCTGGGCAGAATAAAAGGGTAGCACTTTTCTTTGGATTTCCCAGACTGCGTTTATCACAAGTACTTTTGGAATGAGATACTTAGTGCCTATGGTGTAGTTTCCAGAACTAAAACAGGCTCCTGGAGGAATTTCTGCGCATTCAGGACTGCAGTATGGGCTCGCTTGAGAGCCTGAGGCAGTGTGTCATTTATCATAGCACTCTCAATGCACTGAGCCCATACAGAGTAAAAACCCCCCTTAACTGGAATCTAGGCCTAGGTAAGGGTGAGGACAACGTTTAAATGACAACACATGTAGGACATATGCATACAGGTATTCAGGAGCAAGGACTGCTGCTATATGAAAACCAGAAAGTCCAAAATGCAATTAGGAGGGGACACAGCTAACGTAGAAGTAAAATGCAACTATGTGGAGATACTGCTGTTTTATATTGCTCGAGGAGAGGGACTATTCAAAGAATATTAGGGAAAAGAGTCGCCAAAAATTGCTTCTGCAGCCTTCCTGCAAATGAAAACATAGAGAAAGTAAAAGCTGTGCCAACTACGCCCAGTGCCAGGTACTAATAGCAGCGAGGAAAAGATGCCATCGTTAGAGAAAGAGAAGGCATTTATGTTGGTGGTCTGCTGGAGCTCAAACACACTGCGCATTTGACACAATTGGGCTTGAAGAGCGAGCAAATGCGGCTTGCCAAAAACAGTACAGACTTCTCTCTGTTGCTTGACTTACACAGTGGCACGGATGATGATCCGTGAGGCGCTGAGCACTGGGATGTTACCTATGGAGAAGTATAAAATATGAAACACATCTTTAGAAATCCATATATGACCAGAGTACTGCATACGCTCTAAAACTTGTCTCTGTTACATTGCTGCACTGCATGTTCATTTTTCCTGGCAGGGACACACTTCAAAGGTGCCAGTAAGTTTGGGACACAGAAGAAATTGAGGTCTTTTATTTGTATCTCTCTGGTGTATTAAATATTATTGAGAAAAGCAAGTACAAAATAGTTTTAAAGATTTGCATAAGTTGAGAAGAAAGAACCAAAAATCTGTCTTTTCTGAGTCAATCAAGAAGTAGGAAGATGTAAAAGTCTTTTCATCCTTCTGGGAATCTTTTTGTTCACAGAAAAACAACCAGACAGGAGTGTCTAGAGAGAATTTTCTTGACCCTCTGATTAAGGAGTTCAACTGGCAGTAGAAAACTAATACGTTTGTTTCAGAAGGTCATGAACTATTTCATGATTTCCAGCTGAATTAATTAGGTGGTCCATTAGGACCAGTTTCTAAAAATTGAAGAGAAAAACCAGCTACAAGAGACACAATTAGCTTAACAAAGATCAAATTGGGAGGTGGTGTGGTGTTTGTTTTTCTTGGGGTTTTTTTTCATCTTATTTAAGTGCTAATGTAGAAATGCAAGAAATGATGTCTGAGTTCCATTAAAGAGTGACGTTACATGTAAGACTTAAAAAAATCCTCCTTTTTAAAAATCTAGATTAAATCTGTATTTATCAATGACTTTAAAACAAAGAAAACAGTTTTTATGTAGAGAACAGCAATAATGCAACCCTGTGTGCTCAACAATGAAGAGTCTCTAACCCAGAACTGCCAGCTGGCTCGAGAACTGTGCTCCATGTGCCCACACGCCAAGCTTCCAGCTCTCAGTTGGCAAGAGGGAAAAGGGGATCATGGCTCACCAGGGCAGTCCAGACACTGAATGGCAGACTTCACAATCACTGTGCGCTTCTCATTTGTTCAAATGCACGGGCCACAAAACCTTTCAGCTGTTTCTGCTCATTCTGGATTGGGTAACATTAACTTCATTTCCCAGTACTGTGAACCTACTCACTTTACCCACCCCTCTTTCTCAGGCTAGTCTATGTAGAGAAGCCTTTGCAAAATAAACTAAGGAAAATATAAAAGTCCAATAGCTAAGCCTTGGTGCAGAGACGGTCTTTCATACAAGTAATCTTCAAATGTTTTAATTCGGTGGCTTTTATATTTTTCAGATCGTTGGACGACAACTATCCACCAAAACCAGTGACATACCAGATGCAGTATCCTCACACAAATTTCAGCTGAAAACACTCTTTGGTATTGGTTCCACAGACCAGTTGCAGCCCAACAAATGGTTCATGTATGGTCCGCAAGGCGAGCGCCATTGGGTTCTTCCATAGCACACTGAAAAGCACAGTCAGCAAGACTGAAGGCAAAAGGTAAAGATAAAAGATAAAAGATACAAGGCAAGTAATACTTAAAAGACCAAAACCCTTTCCTGCAGCATCTATTTTTGGCTGTCTCCTCTTGTAGATTATTTTGCAAACATATTTGATATCATAACACCATAAAGTAATTGAAAAGATATGTTTCCTTGAAGAAACTGACCCTGTTCATGGACTTTCTTTACAGTCAGAACAAAGAATTTCAGTACACTACTGAAGAAAAATAGTGGAAAAGATTTCCATGACTGATTTCAACAGACACTGAACCCAAATCACTCGGGAAAATGCTCTGGGTTAAGATTTCACATGCTTATGAAACCTCTCATGATGGCAAAATTAAAGGTGGATCAATACTTAAAATAATCCTGTAAAAACAGAACACATTCTTCTTTGCAGTGAAGAACTTCACCTCAATTTATCTTCCAAATTCCTTCAAGTAAAGTGACTGGCATGTGTTCAACATATGGGCCAGCACTGGCAGCAGTACAGATGTCCGTGATTTGATATCTAACCAGATGTTTGTGGGGAACTAGCTCCAGTTATTCCTAAGGGAAAGCACATAAAGTCCACTAGCATTAATAAATCAATACACCTACTTTTCCTCCTGAAATTCCTTATCTTAGAAAAAGCATAAAGGTAAGTTTTTCCAATCACATTCACTACAGAGATTTTAGTAGACAAGTTCCAGCCACACCAAAGAAGACCAAAGGCCAAAGCAGTGACAGTTGTTAGGTGCAGAAAACTGTGCAGTCCTTGACCAAAATAAAGTTACCATGACACCGTATTTCAACATTGCCACGCATATCCAGAAACCTTCCGAGATAAGTAGGGCATCACAAGATCACAGAAATTGCTTAAATTCAAGAAGTTGCAACCCTGTGCTTGCTTATACGCCCCCTAAGTCTATTGGTGGTCAGGTCACAATCATTTTTTTGCATGAGCAGCAGCAGCATTGGAATTTTGCAAGAGAGAACAAGGATAATATGAAATAATGCCTGAAGAATTCATAGACCTGCTCTGATCATTTCAAGTTCTTCAAACCAGGACATGTATAAAGCTTTATGGCTTGGATCTAAGTGAGCTGACACAATGACCAGCCTGAGTCATGCGATCAATTAGGAAGCTCCCATGAATAGTACTGAACTTTGAATATCTGGGGACTTACAAGGTTGTCAAAAGCGAGCAACTGTTTCCCTTCTGGGCTTGCTGACCTCCCAGGACTGCTACAAAAAGTCTGTTTGTGATTTTGATTGGTGAGGTATCTTAAAGAGTTGGTGTTCATTTGGTTAACAGGGGCTTTGGTTCACAAGATGCCATGTTACGTCCCCACGTCAGTAAGTTGCTTGTGTGCCCTCACAAAATGTGACAGGTGTGCATTATAGGCACTAAAAGGACCATTCTCCAAACTCGGAGGGTGTCCCCTCTCTGCAAGACATGTTTATTCCTGTATGAGAAAAGTGTGTGCAACTGGTTTTGTCAGTTATTCTGGCACCTTGTTTCCCTAGTATGTCAGAACTCATGGAAAATCCTTTGAAAAACCCTTGCAGATGTTTTTTGCATCCTTTCAGTGTCTTCCCACAAGAAGGAGCAGTCCTCTCAATTTTTACACCTGAAACTCACATTTTCAACTTGGGCCCTGATTCAAGAAGGTATTTAAGCATAAGCTTTACCTGCTGAGGGCCACTGATGTTCTCAATTATCTCACCGAGTGCAGGCCCCAACTGAGATAAAGGGTAGATTTTTGTGGGAATGCATTATAGTTTTCTTCTCCTGCTTTCTCATGTGGTATCACTGAAGTCATCTCTGTATTACTTTGTCTATTGTTATGGGTATTTGGTACATTACAATACATACTTAGTTTGTTTTGCTTAAACATTGTTAATTTGTGATGGAAACTCGACTACAGAAATATTGTACTTTGAATTGAGGGTCAAAGTATCTATCACATACACATATTCTGACCCACAGAAGTTTTAATAAGCAATTGTTAAAACCTCCCATATATATATATTCAGATTTTATCATTCTGTTTAACGTTTTGCAATCTTTCACTCGACAACTCAATGGAAAATAAGACTTGCGGATAATTAATCTGACAACGAAAGCAAATTAGCCATTATGCTACAGCAGACTTCCAACACGAACTAATGAACTGAGACTGACTGCAGCAATATAACGCTCTCTTTAATTACAATTCAGAGCTTCCCTTTCCAGGTAACTTTAGAAAGACTTTAGCAAACAGGTATCCAGAACTAAAGCACCAGACCTGTGAGATACATAAATGGTATCATAAGCCTTAAGAAGCCACAATTAAGCCAGCAGCGTCTTTTAGGAAAGAGGGAACGCAAGCGGCACTGCAGAACAATGGTGGAATGAATCAGAAAACTGAAAGTATTCAGAAATGAAGTGGTTGACAGGTTAAAATAAGTTTATATGTAAAGCTCAATATAACACTACAGGAAACACTGGACACATTTAAAAAAAACATTTGGCTTCTATCGCATGCCCATCATGAATGACCTGTCTAATATTACTAAGTGCTCTAGTTTGCAAAGAAGTTTGGGGAGCTGCGTAAACTGGAAAAGAGCTGGAATGCATTTGAGACACAAGCATCCCTGCTACGGAGGGACCGGTCTATGACAGATTACTTCTGCAGCTGTAAGCTGCAGTTATAAATTGCATTTTACTTTGCCATCTATCACCCCTGCGCAACTGTCTCCATGCTTCCAAATACATTCAGAGTACATCTTATTGACAACTTGCTTTCTTCAGTCAGAAAATTACCCAGGCACGAAGTCCAAAATTTCACCTCAAAGCTCCGATGGGAACCCTAGCTCATAAACATCTGAGATAGTTTCACTCTGCTATTTTCATATCTCATATCTACAGCCATTCACTTTACTATAGTACAGCCCTGGCTTTTCAACAGGGCATTGTTTTAACATACTAAAGTCCATCAGTTACTGAAGGCCACCAGCTCTCTCCTAAGACAAAAATTTTAATTCTTAAAAGCTCCACAGTATGCTCACTTTCTCTTCTATCCTACAAACTCAGCCAACTTTAATCACTCAGTTCTGTCCTTAAAAACACTTAACATATGGGGAGCAAGCAGATGCGTAACTAAAAGACAAAGTCTATGAGAATTTATCTTCTTAAAATGTTTATCTTCATTTCAAGGTCATATGAAATCAATAAAAATAAAAATAAAGTATGCTACTCATTAGGTACTGCATTTTTTGCCCAGTCAAATAAAAAAAAAATAAACATGAAGTTCTGAAAAGGGGTGGGGGGAATCACCACTGTGAAATATTCCAAAAGCAATTTTCTTGGTTTTGTTACAGGAGGAATTACAAGATTCGGCCGCTTTAATGATCAAGTAAATGCTCCGCTACTTTTTCTGTATTTTTAAATTCATCTTAATAGACACCTCCCACTGTTTAAGTTTTACTCTCTGAAGCCCCAGAACTGATTGCTTATTTTAAAAAGACCCTCTGGCGTGAAACTTTATCCGTATATGCCTGTAATGGCATCGATCCCTTCAGAAGCACTGAAAAAAACCAAGAGAGGAACAACCACCCAACCAAATAAGGAAATTACTGGTAGACTGAAAGTGAGAGGGTAAGAGATAAAACATAAGAAATTCTGGGCCCTGAAGAAAAACACATTTGCTGCATTTTAGACTCAGCTCAAAAAAGCATTTTGGCATACACCAAGTTTATTCTATTCCTGCAGTACAGTTCTTAATCCACAAAATCCCCACAGAACTTCAGGGCACACTTACATTTTCTGACAAGAAAGCAGATTTGTGAAACAGGGCCTTAAACTTTGCAAAATCAGTTGAATTCTATAATGTCCTTTCAATTCCTCTGACAAATCTCCTGCCTTCTTGTTCCACAAACGTCAATTTGTTGAAGAGGTTTCTCTTGTCTTTCAGATCAATCTTGTATAATGACACTCTTCATAAGATTATGGAAAAAAATGTTGACTTGATTAATCTATTCTGGGAAAGGTTACAAACCATCTCCTTGTGAACAGACTAGACTACTGCAGTTGGGACTACAGCGATCACCTCATCTAGTCCAACTGCCTGACCAATTCAGGGCTGACCAAGTTAAAGCATGTTGTTAAGGGCATCGTCCAAATGCTTCTTAAATACTGAGGGACTTGGGGCATCGACCACCTCTCTAGGAAGCCTGGAACAGAGATTAAAGGAGGGTAGATGTTACTGAAGCAAGTAAGGAATAGAAAGAATGCTAAGGAAATTTACTCAAGCCAGAAAATAAATGGACTTTAAAAATCTTACTTCGGCTCCATTCCTACCTCTCCTTTCCCCAGTTCTGGCCCTGGCCAGATGACTCCTGCTAGTGGCCAGAGAAGGGAGCTCTGCCCTGAGCAGAAGGCATCTGTCCTAACATGTCCTTTTTGACTTCCTAACATGTCCCTTTTTGATTTCACGCAATACAGGTTTCATTGCCAGACAGGTCAAGAAGAGATGTCCTGCTACGCACAGCTTTTAAATGGAAGTGTTCAGAGAAACAGGTATGCAACACTTGGAAACGCTTCCCCATCCTAATGGAAGGACACGCTCTAAGAACCTAGAGCTCCCCAGTTCAAGAGACTGTCAAAGCATCCCTGAAATGGAAATTCACTGACGCAGAAAGGCCTGCACTGTAATTTAGTGAGGCACAGCTAGAGAGAACACACCAAACAGTAATTTAGCAAAGACTAACAGAGTAAGAGGCACAAGCCATTAAAATAAAAGTGGCACCAGATGAAGGGGTTTCCAAATTTAGCAAATATGACCTTGAGGACTGCTTTTCAGTCTGCTCTTCTGAGATCAAGTGTAGGAGATTTGCTACTTGGGGAATTTCAACATGGTGATGGAAGCAGAGAGCACAGCACGGCAAAGGGGAACTTCATAGGAGCCCTTAATCTGATTCTGAGCAGAACAGAATAAATCAGTATTTATAAGCCTTATGAAATATGGAGTTGTTTGATATACTTTAGGTAACGCTGGCTCTTACAGCAGGTTCAGGAATATTATCAATTTCTCTACAGTATCTAAGCATTAATTTGCCAATCCTGATTACAGTATTCACAGTACAACAGCCAAGCAGTCTGTCACATTGGCCAAGACAAACAGCCACCTCCATCATCCTAGAGACAAAAGGCCTGATGTTACAATGGGACCTTGAGGTCTGCAAAAGCGTATACCCATTGGTCCTCAAAATATGACATCTGACTTTGCTGGATGCTGCTAAAATACCACAGAAATATCCAGGGAACATACGGAATTTATTTCTGAGTCTTGTGGTTTACTGGGATGAGATGGCATGGACTTTTGGGACAGAAAGCAGTCATGAAGGAACTGCCACACAGGAAAAACTAGAGTCCCAGGTCTGACAACACAAAATAGTTCGCATCAGATGCTTCACACAAAGCTACACGAAGGCCTGCAGTTGACAGCGCCAGGGGATAGAATAACATGCCCAGGGGACCTGCCCAGTCTCTCACAGTCTTTCCTGTCTTTCATATACCACAAGAATTTCTTGTTGTTTGTTTTTATGTCTTTGACTCTTTGCTCTTCAAATTCCATTTCAGTTTCCTTCTCACACTGCCCACTCTGGACTGTGCCTCTGTCTCTAGGATTCACTAGTGTTGGATTTCCAGTTTCTGACAGCTATTTCTTTTGCTCAAATAACCTCCTGAACTTTGTGTTTAAGCATATGGATTCACTTGCCTTCCTGCTCCTTTTCTCGCATTGTGCTATTCCTATTTGCAGTGACAGACTGTGGTGTGCTTAAGTACCTACTACGCCTAAACTAAGATTTTAATTCCTATATTTAATCACAGCCATATATTTAAACAGTGTTCACATTGTTGTAGTAATCAAGAAAGGACCCCAAGCACATTGGTCATCATGTTTTCCGCTCTCTATATAATCGAGGCTGAACTTCCACTGTGAGTATGAGACAACTTGCACTTTTAAATTCAAGTCTACATAAACCAGACCCGTTCTTCAGCTAACTGAAGCTATTAAGGTAGACAAGTAATATTAGAATATCTGAATCAAATATAGCAGCGGCCTCTAAAAAGTAACACTATCACACAGACAAGCAGTGGGTTGGTTTAGCTACATATATTTGTGCAAAAGTGCAGTAGCAAAACTTTAAAGAGCCCTAGGCTCAGAAAATGGTAGCATCTTTGGAAATACTGCTTATTAACATTTTTAGGCAAGATTTGCCATTGAGATCCTAGAAGTTTGCATATAAGTGACAAATACAACTTCAAAAAACCCCTTTCTACTTCCTGAAATGCTGGCATATATCTCAGCCCATGGTACTTAAGCATCTGGGACTTGATTCCCAGACAAAACAAAGCAAAAATTAATTATAGACTGATTTCCTTGCTACGAAAATCATCCTGTTCTTTTCAGTGGGACAGCTCAGAGAGTACAGTCCTTCTCCAACTAAGAGTATTAAAATTTGTCCCCCAATGAGATGCTCCCCTTTATGGTTTCAGGGGTCACCGTCTATCAATAAACACATCCACAGATTAACGACAAAAGTAAATTGCCATATATCATCCCTCTCACGTCTTCAGTATCCTCCATGGATTTGCCTCCTTCAACCTCAATGAATTAATCTCCTCCACTCTTCTGGATCATTCATCATGCTCTTTCCTGCTCTACCTCCCTATCTCCTTATACCACAGAATGTCTTTCATCTCTGTTGAAGTCACGTTTCGGAACAGCTTTCTTAACTCTATTAATCCCTACCTCAAGGCCATTCTTCTTACAGCCATATGACCTCCTCGAGTCTTTTCCTAACAGAACAAAAACATCTTGCCATCATTCCCCTTCTCACCTCTCCTTGACACATTTATCCCTAAATTTTGTCATTTCACATTCCTTTGTGTTTAGCTACTGAATAACACAGAAGTTACACATACAAATAACAAAAGAATAGTTAAGAGCCAAATTCATACTGCTTGCCCAATTGAACTACACAGCTGCAAAAAGACTGAAATACACTGAATGGGAATTAAACATTTCATATGAAACGTGTAAATATAAAGGTAATTTACTGTGCCATCTTTTAAATGTACGTGTGCTTTTGAAAAGAGTTTGAAATACATTGATCAGAACGTAACTAAATCACGCAAAATTTGAAATAATGGTCTTCAAGCTGCAAGGAGATAGTAAAATCCCATTTTATATCAACATTATCTTTATAGTACTTTTTTACCATTAGTGAACAACATTTGATAGATCTTCAGTAAGCTAAAAGTAATCAAATTGAACAAAAGACAAAAATACTGGTTGTTGCTAAAAAATACCAAACAAAGTGGTACCGCCTATTTCAGTCCCACACTTATAATATAATGGAGGAGGGAAGGGCAGCACAGTTTTACCAAAGGTGAAGATGCAGACTTGTGAAATCCTGTCAATTTTCCTACTCTCTATTTATAGCTACCTCTGGTAAGAAGAAAGAATTCTTTTTTCTACAACTAAGTGCTGTTTACAGAAGAAACCAACATAGTTACCTGCTAAACACAAGCATGACAGAGTTCTACAGTGATTAATAAAGATGTCCCACATGTAAGAAGGAAGGATCTTCTATTGAAAGACAACTACACCTACCATTGAACATAAAATGTCCTACGTAACCTGTCTCCGACGAACAGAGCCACGCAGGCCCTTGGTAAACCAGGGGAGGAAACACCAGAGGCAGAGGTTTCCCAGGTTAACAGCTAAAAGAGGTACTGGTCAGGAACACTTCCATAAGCATAGAACAACACCAGCATTCGGTACAGTCACAACACGTGAACGCCTATAGCCATGTTTACTGTCAGATGTATCTTGAACACCTAGGATAAATTTCTCAAGAAGACATCAGAAATTCTGCAATGGACACCTAAACCAGAAGTCACTGGAAACTGCATGCCCATAGGTGGCTTAGAGAAAAACAACTTCCGCAGTTAAAGATTTTAATGAATTGTTGGCTTATTAATATGGAATTAAATAATGGAATTTATAAAATTAAAAAATCTTACACTATAATACACATTACTACTATGGTTTTATATGGCCATCAGCCTACACATTTATTGTATTTCCAACATACAGACTGCATGGCACTTTCACTGTCCTAAATGTTGCCCAATTATAATTGTTTTCATAAAAATCAAGGGTATTTAAGTCTGTGCATGTACAAGGGACAGGGGGGAAGTAGGGTGTCCAAGAAAGTATGGTAAGAGAGCTGCTTTTCTCTCTGTATGCCTTTCTAGCTACTTCTCGCCATGACCTTGTCTCCCTTCTGTCAGGAACCACTTTGCAGAGAGGCATTCCTGCGATGTCAGTCTAAACCTTTCCTGTCAGGTTGGTGGGTAACGTTCCGATTCTCCTTCTTCTGCGTATAGACCAGCTGCTGAGTTCAATTCAAAGATCATTGAAATCAGATGCTGGAGTATCACCCATCCATGTTCCTCTAGACATTTCCTCCTCCTCTTCTCTTAGAAGTCTGAGTTTGAGAGTTACAGATTTGTCCAGATTATTTTTTCCATATCTGGCAGATATCGCGGGCTTTCCTTCAGTTGCTAAGAAGCATAGAAATATTGCAACACAGAGCTCCTACACACGTGCAGCGTGCTATACGGCTGTGCTCCCTGCAATAACCCCACGCTGCAGGAAACACTGCGCTCAGTGCTGCTCCGCTAGAGCAGAGGGGCTAAAACTCCCAAGAAGCATTAGACAGTTCTAAAGTCATTGCTCTGCAACTGGCCTGGACATTTTTATTATAAATGACATTTCCCAAAATATTCAGGACTTCAGAAAGAGGACATTTGTTTCCACACACAGAAACATAGAATGTGTTAACTTTGAGTTCAGCCCCAGAGTTCAAACACCACCATTCTCGGGAACTGGTAAGAAATCAAAACTGGCTTTGGGGGTAAAAAATGGCTGCGTCTTTAAAGATTCTAATGATATTTCTTTTCCTGAGGTAATCCTTGAAATCCTCATTCAAAAACACAGAACTAGACTCATCTTCTATCACAATGCCATAAAAATAAGGCAGCAGCACTGGGATTAATATGGCTTTCTATCATGTGAGCTCCTTAATAGCATCAGGACACTACAAAACAGCGAGAAGGAAGTTTGCCAAAAATGAGCTTTTTTAACACAAGAGCTTGAAAGTTTTGACCTTTCAGAAATATCAGGACAGTGAACAATAAAAAAACCTGATAACACAAATCATTTTTTGCTGCTGATGTCAAAAGAGTTTTTTTCAAGCATAAGGAAACAGCAGGAAAATATGAACCGCTGTACAGAAGAGACTTAAAGAAAAGTATGCGTCACCATGGAATAAGCTATCATCAATAATCAACTAATCAAAATCTATTTGTCTCTTCAAAAAGCACAGTCTTAGACAGGAACAAGGTCACAGATTCTTTCACGTTATCCAGAATCAAGCAAATATACCAGAAGAAGCACATACCGCTAGTGAGGCATTTCCAAAGATTCTCATTAGTATGGCCACATCTGTACTTGATTGACTTGAAATAGGATTCCAGTACCACCATAAGGAAAGTTGATTTTTGAGGGCAAGTATCAAATTCTTATCTGGCCCCACCAAGTACTAGCTAGCATTTTATGAGGTGTTTGTCATCTATGTTGGCACAATGCAAAACCTTTTGCCTACAGAAGTGTCTGTACATCACATAGTCATACACAATTCCGTTACTGATTTACCCACAACTTTCCATCCTCATCCTGTATTTCTTTTTGATACTTAGTGATACCTTGAGGTCAGTAGAGCTTCCATTTCTATAAAACCTAGGTAAAATACATCTTTTTGATCTCTTAGCTCAGGTCCCCCTCTACTATGTAGCAAAATCCCTTGTATTCTATGTTGACCGTTGGTCTTACACACAAAGTTAATGAACAACGGACGACATGAAGATGTTCACTTACTGTAAACAAATACCTACATTATACAGTCCAAAACCATAATGCATGAAAGCAATCTTCATTCAGCAGATAAGAAAAAAAGCCATTAAGAATTACTTCAGAAATTAAGCAATCTTCATTTATTTATAATAGTCAGCCTTACAGAACCCAAAGGGACTACCCACATGCACAGAACTGAAGATGTTTGTCAGCACTTCTGTGATTTGGACTCCTACAGCACACACTTAAGGTATAAAAATTGAGGTCAATTTCTCCTTAAATGCTTGCAAAACTGGTGTAATTTCACTGGAATCAGCTACCATATAGATATGAAACAGTAATCTGAGCCTTCTTTTTTTTCTGCATCCTTATTCCCCTACCACCAGCCTCTTGACAGGCGAGGTATTTTTCTACTGACAGGCTAGTAATTAACCTGCTGCCACAAAAGAATAACAAAGAGTAAAACAAAATAGGAAAAATGAAAGATTCATCATAGGTATCACAGAAAAAAATCTAGGAACAGCATCATTTCAATTGGGGTTCTTTTCCCTATGGTCATATAGTCTCTCCTGTACAAATGCAGTGTTGTTCAGTTATTACTTCAATTTCAGGATTTAATTTCCTCCTCAGCGCTTGAGATGCAAGTAGGAAGGAAAGCAAAGAATGAAAAATTGAAAGCAAAGAAAAACTCACTACACAAATCTTGTACTTCACCTCAGCTGATGAACCAGGAGCTGCAAAAGCTTCAGCTGCTTTCCCCTACTCCCCCCCAAGTGAAATGGAGTCACTTTTGTAATCCCAGTTAATATTTTTTTTCTCCTCAGGAAAGTGAGTGGTTGGCCTTGGCTTTTGCTTATTTTAATTTCTCACTAACGTGTTCTGCACCCTCAATGAAATTTAAAGCTCAAAACATTTCCAAAGCTTTCAACAGAAATTATTTTGGCTTTGCAAACACTTTGGCTTATTAACATCTTAAACAGAAAACAATACTTTTACATTTTGATTCAAATGATGCTGTTCATTGAAAAAATATTTTGACAAAAAAACTCCTTTAATGCGGTTTATCACTCCTCCTACGCTCTCCTAGTTCTGGAAATAACTTTTTCTTTTACATGGAGCCTGCCATCCAAATACCACAAACACATTCCAAATACGCAGGTGGTGTCTGGCTGCTGTGCTGTGTTACCAGTGAAGAACAACTGCCCACACCCAGTAAGCCCTGTGTGGCCGAAGGTGACCGTGGCTGGACTGTCCATGCCGAGGAACCTGCACACCGCCTGTTTGAAACTCCAAGCCCTCTAAGCATTTCTCATAATAACCATAAGGCCGCAGAAATGATGGCGCGCTCGGTTACGTGACATTTGCTTTTCTTCACCTAGCTCTAACCATCATGCTTCACGAATTTCAGCCACAAATAAGAGTTATTTCAAAAATTCTTAACAACCATTTCTGTACAAATTAAGAAACAGGTTAACAATGGGCTCATAGTCACTAAGCCAGTCTTTGGCAGATACCAGAAAAATGTATATATTTGTATACACAAGTTGAAATTCCTTGGTGAAAATCATTGGCTTCCTTTGTGCTATCGGTGATGTTTAAAGTACTGACCATTCAAACCACAAACTGAGGAATCTTAAATTTTGTGATTCTGTATTAGCTGTCCTGAATCAAAGAAATACATACCTGCTTGAGGGAAATCACTCCGGCTTATATTAGCCTAAACACAATAGACTAGTTTCAGGCATAACAGGCACCAACAACAGGGACGACACCCCGAGGAGAGCTCACCTGGAGAAAGGGTAGGGCACTACACAAGGCAGGAGGTGCAGGAGGCAGCCAGGAAAGCCCTCAGACCAACAGGTGCTGACCAGAACCAGGCCAGGATCTCTGGATCACCTGAATGATGCAACGTCCGCTTTTCCCCATCAAACACACTGTATTAAACTGTTGGCCCCATCCTGTCACCCTGCCCTCTTGTAGAAAGTCAGAGGCACAGGGGGCAGGTGAATCCCTCCCACACAGAAAGCATGTTCTAAGAAGATGATGTGATTTCTACCTCTTCAAAGAGCCCGAAAAAAACCTCCCAGACACGTCTGTCTACAGCACTAGTTTGTATAGATCCACAGAAAACTGGAAGGAGGGGAAAAGAGAACTGATTACCAGTTTCAGGAGTCTAAAAGCTTAAACAAGAAAGTCTATTATCAGAAGCCTTCAATTCACTATTCAAAAAACTACACCTGCACTTGAGAATTGTCAGAAGTGAGAAAAGCTCAAAAATTACCAAGTTAACGAGACACAACTGCCATTTACAAGCCTCTACTAATCCCAGTGGTGCTCAGCCAGTTTTTTCTTAATACATGGCTAGTCATTCACTCCCAAATGAAATTAGTCAAGCTTTTGTGAATAAAGATTGAGTAAAAACAAAGTTATGACTTAAGGAATTGGCCCCACGATGTCAATTCACTGTCATGAAAATAAAAATTGGGCCCTGTATGCACACAATGCTTATTGGTACTACTAGTAGTTACTTGCTGTTGAATAGGCATATCGATAGACTTTTTTTTATTATTTTGGACTTGTTTTGAGGCTGCTATGATAAAAATCCCATTAGACAAATTACATTTGCAAAACTACAAGTAGACAATACATCAAAGCGAGCTACCAAACGTTTACGCATTTAGGGTCATAAAAATTCACAAACAAACAAGCACATTTTAAAAACATTGGTCACATAACTTTCCCGGCTTCTGACTTAACACAAAGGATATATCCAGGAATTTTAGGCAGTGAGTGAATTTGTTACCTGGGATGCCATGCCCAAAGTCACGAGCAATGATAAAACCGGGAATAAAGACAAGGGCCTGCACATCACACAGGGCGAGAGAGTGAGAAGCTCAGGGCTCCACCAAGCCAAGAACTTGGCGGAGGAAGCGCACGTGGAAACCAAGTGATCCAGGGAAGGGGAGACCAGGGTACCAAACTGCAGCCCCTAGAAAAGCTGTGGACAGCTTGACACCGGGACTTGGCTGCTCAAGCACAGCCTGACAAACAATAACATTTGTCATAAAATCCCTTAACCGTGAGTGACAATAATAACCACAAGTAAAACCGTAACTTTGATTCTACTGGTAGTCCCACGGACATTCACATAAAGTGCTCTTCCCGTTCTCCACCGTGCTGGTTTGTGACAGACACAAAACATTCTTTTTATTTTGCTTAATTTGTTTTAATCAATATAGAAATATATTTTGAAGAATTACTTTGAGTTTGAGAGAAACAAAATATTTTGCCTGATTAACGAGTAACTCTTATTACCCAAAAGACAGGAGAAAATGCTATGAAGTATAGAGATTTATAAGCACTTTAAACTGAAATATTAATATTTTATTGACTAGTGTGTTTTTCACATTAGAGAAAATTAGGGAACTAAGGTACATTCTAAGCACCCTTGAAAGAAAAAGATGGGAAAATAACACTGAAGTATCTCCCAGAAAAGTACTTTAATTCTTATGAAAGTACATATGAACTTCACTAATATAGAAAAATTGCACACCACCTGTAATTTTCATGGTGTTCTGTTAAAGAGGAAGCTTATCTGCCATACTTTAAAATGGTAAATAAGAAGCTATATTTTAATTAAGGTGAATATTTGCCATCTGTTATGTAACCAAAGGACCAATTAGAAGAGCGACGCCTAATGCGATCAACCTCAACTGGCCAGCTTAAGTCATGAAAGGTTCCAAACAAATGTATAATCTTTTCTAATTACCGTTGGATTAGCTGGACTAATCCAATTGGATGTGTATAGTGTTCTTACACCACCGCATTTATTTTGAGTATTCCACTGTTGGGGTTTTTTTTTACTTTTCCTTTACAATCCATACTAAATTACTTTAAGAAAAAGCTTAAAGTTTTGGAATTTTATTATGAAACCAGAAAAATCATCTAGTGAGTAAATGAAGTGTTTCATGCCAGATAATTCGTTTCCCTTTTGATACTCCAGTGAAGAGTGGTAAAACTTCACTATGGAAAACAAAATTTGTTCTGGTGTAAGACCAGAGGTCAGGAAACAGACGCTTGTTTTAAATTTTGCATCAAAACACAGCTGAGACAGGAGGATCAACTACAATTAATCATCTTCCCAGCTATGGATTTTTAAAACCGTACAGTAGGCATCCTCACATCACCTACTGGTATTTGCTGGGCAACTCTTCAGACCATATGTTTCTCCAATTCCAGGTGGTCTTTAACCCCCCAAACCCCCATGAATTAGAAGAATAGGACCTCCCTCCCCATCTGTACTTGACCTGCTTGTTAGTACTGGGAGGAAGAACCCAGCCTAAAACAAGCCACATGCACTGCAGGTGACTCCTTAGCAACATTCCTCCAACCAGCTCCACATCCTATTTTTTCGTTTTCGTAACAATGCTGGATGAAGGTGTGTCACAAATGATAAATCTGGTGAGAAGAAAATGGTATTTACCTTCTTAGAAAATGAAGCTGGAGATGGAAATGGTAATAATTAACACAGGTGAGGCTGACTGAACTTGAAAAGATGCTACCTGCATTGACTCACCTATTCCTTTGGTGCCCACTATGGTGTGATAACCAGTTTAAGGAACACAGTGAGCACTGGGGACAAATTCACTCATTTGACAAATGGTACAGTAACTGAAATGGCTTCTGCAAACTGTAAGCAGAAGTTAGCTGGCAACACTGGATGGTGGGACACAGGAACTTCTTCATGTGTTCGACAGATTTTAATTGCACTACTTACACTTGCATCTTACTTTCTTCCCCTCACTTAATGAAGTGCATCAAATCCAACCCTTCTCTAACTTCAGTGATTTCTGTCTAGGAATTGGTTTAATTTTTTTTTTTTTTATCTTGCACTATCAGTGTGGCAATGAGAGTCACTGCATTTCATCCTGACCTTATCATTCCATTCTCCCCATTTTGAGAGGAGGCTTGGCACCATTTTTTCATTAACTAGCACGTTTTTCTCTTGCTGTTGTGCAAATGCATGCAATAGCAAAGGTGTTTTATTTACCGCTGTCAAACTAGGTGTATTGATTAGAACAAACTTGAAGACCATGTTGTGTGTAAAGCAAGTGCCAAGCAGAAAGACTGCAAGTCCTTTGAATACTTGCTATTTTGCAATTGTATTAAAAGTCTTCAAGAGAATTTAAGGAGAGAGAACTGTCTAGGCTTTTCGGCTGGGACTACAGCTGACTAATGGAACTAGGCACTTAATTCCCTTAGACCCTTTTTAAAAAACTTCACATTTAATAATTAATCCCATATAGACCTTACCTTTCACAGAATCTCTTGCTCAGTAAATTAACATGGGAGCCAGACTCAGAACAACTGCTTGGCTGTCTGTGTCTTTTTTTGGTAGCATCATTAAAGTAGGGTCAACTACCTTAAACTCCCAAGGCTGTAATCCAGAAATACAATTGCAGTTGTGCACCTGAACTCGAGGACCACCCAGTCTCCTCAGCACATGGTTCAATCCCAAACTGCCAGCACAGGGGGAGGTAGCCATTCAGCCAGGCCATGGCAAGTATCTTGCTGCAGCAGCTCCTGCCTTCCAGCCATCCAAACTAGCGAGAATTCCTGCTGCTCCTTTGGACTGGACTGTAGGCACACACAATTTAGGAGGGCTGTCTTTATAAGACCAGCTACATATTAAGAAATAACTTCTACTATAAAGGAGAGTTCTTTGTCTTGAAGGCTCAATCCCACATCAATATTAAAAATAAGTACTTAAACAGTTTGATTATGTCAGAGAAGCCTATTCAAGAGATTAGGGCTATGCAGACCCATCTAGCTCCAGGTAAGTGACAGGAAGGTAAAGATCTGAGGTAGAACACAATATATTCTTGTTCATGCTGCAAATCTGATACCACACAGCTCAGGTGTGAAGATGTGAAGCCAAATCAATGCTCCTCTGGGAGCCCATTACTCTGTATTTCTTAAGTTTACCAGATTTTATCTGTGCAGTCTTAGTATTGTGTTAATATAGTTTATCTGTCTCTACGATAGATATACTCCTTAATGCATAGGAAAACTCAAAGAAGCATTCGTTATGTAGAAAAAAAATCACCATGGTACGACTGCTTCACAACGTAATTTCTAATACATCTTAGACCCCAGCATGACCCATTTCTAACAGATTCACATAAAACAATAAACTTTTAATTTCCTCCTCCAACATTTCTCAGCATTGTATCATTCTTTCCCATCACCAACATAAGTACAGCAAATCTTTAACAAATGACCTAGAGGGTTCTACAACATTTGTTATAAGTTACTTAATAAAAATATTTCATTTACAAGTGTCTAGAGAACCATATGTTGATAGCCTTGAAAAAGGGTAAAAAATGCAACTTAGATTTCCTAAAGGTTTCAGTGAAAGATCAACATAAATAGTAATAAAGACCCCAATTTAACACACACTTAAGGCAGGCTGTAAATAAAAGTTTTACAGATAGAAAAATAGTGGTTCTTAGATTGGAAAAGGGGAGATTTTGAAAGACGAGACAGTTGAATAAAAAGTACTGGAAGCACGCCCAGTTTAAAAATATTTTTCATTTGTACTGTTTCTAAAGTACAATATAAACAAATCCATTCTCCTAATCAAAATTATTAAATCAATAATGAACAATTAATTCAGCAGCATCTTGGGCAAAGATGACACCTTTCTATGACTCAATCTCGTCTCTTCTTTCTATAATTAAACAAGAGAAAATTTGAATGTACCTTTAGAGCTCGGGTACAGATTCACAGTGGTGGCAAATGTGCACGGCAGCACTGATTTCCATGGTGCAAGGCTGATGTGCACCAGCTGAGGGTCTGGCTTTTGGCCAGAAGCTCCATTAGGCTGGTATAAAACAGCTAGGTATTTTGTGGGGACATCCATTTCGCTAGTCCCTTTTTCTACCACTTCCATCCTTAAATTCAGGAATCTGAATCCTCAATGCTGAATTGCGGGAAAAAAAAACCAACCCACAACTCTATTAGTGAATTTAACATTGTTTCCTCACTGTGCACCATGTCTTGGGTTTGGTTGGTTTTATGATTTGCTTTTTTTTTTTCCCCTGCTCAACTGTCAGGGCATTGCCAGAATCCACAGTTTAGGAAACACAGCAGATGGTCTGTTTGAAAGAATGTCCTTGTAGGCTGTATACCCATATCTGAGCTCTCGTGCCTACAAGGAGCTACGTGATCTTTTCACATTGTGACATGCTGCTCATTTCAGGCTCCTCATTACAACACTCTTCACATTACTACCTTCAGCAGCATGACACTACACACATTACTTTGGGTATCATTTTGCAGTATCACTGATACCAAATATTTATCCAAACCAAACTGAAAACCTGCATGACGAAATGCTGTTCATTTTTTAGCCAGGAAAGTTGCCAGGACACGAAGAACAAAGGACATACCAAGTTCACAGGGTATGTCAAGTAGGTTGAGGGCATCAAGGACTTCACACCAAGAAACATCTTCAACAGAAACAAATAATGAGACATGCATTGATTAAAGACAATAATTCCACAGTGATCTCAGATGTGTGATCTTTGACAATTCGTCAAAATCTGTGTCTACTTAATTCTGTAACTTTCAGGTGAATATGCTTCCTGTGAATATGGCTTGTGTGACATAATCCTAATTTTCCAATTTCTAACCATTGCTACATCATTTCCAAGCTTCATGGCAATAAAATCCTGGAAATATTGTGAAGAGGCACACAACCACCAAATTTACACACAGCCTGACACAAAGGCTTGAAGACAAGAATTTTATGCTCCTTTTCATGGCCTGCAGCAGTAGCGCTGAAGCATTTGAGCATCAGCACCATTGACACAGCCACCTGCCTTTTTAAGACACGGGGCTGCGGCCCAATGCTGTACAGGTTCAGAGCTGGACCTGTCACAAGGACCGAAATAATAGGGAAAACAATGAAGGAGATTCACAGAGATCCAGAGGTAGAAAGGGGGAGAAGAGGATAGAAGACAGGAGTACCAATTGCCAAAACCAGAGCAGGTTTTCTTAACAGGGGGTAATAAGGAAGACAGCACCAGATTTAACCAAGGCACACACAACCTACCCTTTGCAGGCATCCACTGCAAAAAGCAAAGCCCTAAACCAAACTCTTGTCAGCAAGGCCATAAAGTTGGAAGAATTCAGGTATTTGTCCCAAAAAAGGTATTTAAAAATCATGACTTACAAGTCTTCTATATGAAAGGAACAAGGATGGTTCTGCACAGCAGTACACGCTGATGACTACAGGTGATACCACGTTATGGGAGCTACAGCTCTACCCTCCCTCCACAATCCGACCGCAGGTTTCCGTTCCCCGCTGCCTGCACACACGCTCCCAGCCCTGCAGCCTGGCCGCGCAGGAGAAGGCGACGCGCTCTATGTGACCTGGCACACTGCAGTTCAAGTGACTGCACGCCCAAGTCCCAATAGAATACTTAATATCAAGTGACTCAAAACGCTGAATTCAATCAACTGATACTTACATAATTTTAAATTACTGCTTGAAATTATTCTGAAGTTTTGCAAAAACTAATTAGAAAACTGATGGTCTGTCAAATCAAGATTAACCATTACAAAGCACTAACTTATATTTCATCCTGCTGCTGTTGATGAGGTACCCTCCATAAAGCTTTTAAGCTTCTACAGAGGAAAAAAACTTGGTCTTCAATCATCCTTTGGTGGCTTTTCAAGGTTGCAGCTCCATCATGCCAGGAGTACAATGACACCCAAGTTAACTCTGCACGAGACAGCTCATGTCTGGAAGCAATACAGCTGCATTTATTTTGTCGCCGTGCTGCCAGACTTACTCTCTCAGGTCAGTGCAAGCTGAGAGATCTCTGAACCGCAGGCAACGGTGTCACTGACCTTTCTTCTCTCCATTACATCCTTAGTGGATGTTCTCACAACCTAAACTACATGTGTTTTGAATAATCTGTTCTATCTGGGTTATAATCTTTTCTTTTTACCACCTGGGATAATCAAAGCTGACAATACTCAGAGCTGAGGCCCCAATCCTAAAAGCAATAAAAAGCAGGTATTTTGTTCACTACCACACACAAAAGTTTCTATGTTTCGTAAAAACATGCAGTAACTGGGATAAAATTATAGGCATTAGAGCGGCATAAAATCTTGTGCCTTTAAAATAATTACTTCAGTACTACCTGGGAAAAAAAAATGTATTTTCTAAACACTAAGGAAAATGTCACTGAACATATTTTTAGACTAGACTGAAACAAAAATGCATTTTTAAGATAAGCTTTGACATCTAAGAATTTTTCAAAATCATTGCATTGGGTTTAGGAAATTCCTAAAGATGACAGATTGCAAATCCTACCAGCATTCTAGGTGTATCCTGCCTTTCTTGATCATCCCGAGTATTTCAGGAAAGAATGCTGGCACCAAATTAAGCCCAGGCTGCTGGATGTCAGCTTTATATAAGAATCTGCCTTGTGATCATGGCAATAATGTTAATGAGGCTCCTGGCTTGTCTTTTATTAGAGCCATGAAGACTTTATGCGTGCAAACCTTCTGAGAAAAACTCATGTAGGTCAAATCTGAAACTCAACTAAGTGTTAGAAAACTAATTAGAGAAATAAATTTATACTGTTCTACCTTAGCATTTTCAAAGCATCTGTATGCAAAAGTTACCACACAGCATGCTATAGAACCACAGACTGTGTTGGGTTGGAAGGGACCTCTAAGGGCCATCCAGTCCCACCCCCTGCAGGGAGCAGGGACAGCTTCAACTAGATCAGGTTGCTCAGAGCCTCATCCAGCCTGGCCTTGGATGTCTCCAGGGATGGGGCCTCCACCACCTCTCTGGGCAACCTGTTACCATAGTGTGGTTCAAACTACACCAGCCATTGCATCTCAACCTTCTGAGGGGACACTCAGTGCGTTGATGATATCCTTATGTGCTTGGAGTTGAGTAAGATCCCAGCAAGGGACTCAGAGCGCACTGCACACCTACACCAGGGCTTCGTGACACTGCTTTGCTTCCCTGTGAGGAGCCCAAGGCCACCACGGCTGCAAAACTGCACAGCAAACCCCATCAAGGTCCTGGCGTGGCTTAAAAACAACCATTTGTTTTGCCAGTTTGGTAAGAGGTTCACAATCCCTGTGCACACACACAGTGGAGGAGGCAACATGGTGACAAGACCAGCAGCCGGGGTATATGAAGCAAAGAACCACTCCCTTCGTGAGCACTACTGGATTGACATAAAAATGAAACAGCAGCCTGAAATCAAGCGTACTCTGTTTTCAGGACTCCTCTGATCCAAAGTTCTCTTACTATTAAAAGCATGTAATATCTCTACAGAAGTCTTTCTCTAGGGCAGATCTTACCTGTTCTAGGTGGACCCAGGCGGTTGGACTAGATGATCTCCAGAGGTCCCTTCCAACCCCTACCATTCTGTGAAAAGCTGAATTTTAATCAAAAATCCTGGATACTAGATACATTCTCTTCTTTGTTGATTCGTACTGAATTAAAAGGTTTAAGACAACATCTGTAAATGGACCTTGTTGTTTGCAAAGTATCACTAGTAAAGAACAACACTTTAGGTCATTTTGTTAAACATCTGCTGGTTTGGAGAACAGCACTGCGATGAGAAGATTTGGAAGAAGAGGAAGTAATGTTTGTTTTTCTGGGAATCCCTTGAATGTTTGAACTTCAGTCATATTATGGTCTGAGTCTCAGAGAAAAATATTATGGAAAACAGATACTTTGGAATGAATGCTTGTTTATTCATGCCCATTTATCAAACCCACATGTATACAACCATCTCCTATTCAGCTACTGTAAGTACTTACGTCTCTCACAAATAAACTGCGTGCACAACTCACAGTGTATCATTTGAAGAAAAAAGAGACCAAGTTTGCAGAGTAATGAACTGGACCAGGACAGACTGATTTCTCTTAATTTTAGCTTTAACTTCGGTCAAACCTTTTATGCATGCACTTATTTTTAAGAATGCAAATGATCTCTTGGAAACCAATGGAAACACAGTTTAAATTAAACACATGCTGGATTATGTTGGCGTTTCAGGACCCTGGGAATATTCTGTTACCGCTTTTAGCCCATGCCATGGGCTACACGCACGACAGACATCTGCTGCACGCAATTCAATACAAGTAAAAAATTATGTCGTATTGGATTGTTTGGATACCTTACCTGAGTGCGTGACTCTACATAAAACACAATTCTTCGGTTAACCACTGAAGATTAAATTCTAGGCTTTCTACAGACATGCTTCCTCTAAAGATAACTTTTATTACAAAAGTTGGAATTAGTTTCAATAGTATCTATTTTAATCCTATTTATAATTCATAGTTGTTGCCAAGCCTTCTAGTATTTAGCCAAGATGACTTTGACTAAGACATAGTTTTAAGAAAAACCTGTAAGGAAAAGAAAAGTATCTTCCATAACCTCCTGCCTGAAGCAATGCTTTGGTCTCATTGAGAATGTCTTCATAGTCTCCTCAGTGACTTCCCCTGAAAATATTTCTTTAAAATTTTAATCCAGTTAATTTAAGGGTGGGGGAGCGTGTTGCCCACACTACAGCTGAGAGGAGACTGCCTGACAGTGACCTGCAGGGATGAGGGACAAAGGACAAACTCCGTTGCTGAATGACTGTACTGCACAGCTGCAGGCAGCCTCCAGTTTCAGCTCCCCATGGATCAGGTCCTGTCTCTCTATGCTGATGCCGAGTACAGCTCTCCCCATTTTTTTTGTTTGTCTGTTTTGGTGTGGTTGGTTGGTTTTTGTGGTTTTTTTCTTCCTTTCACAACCACAGCATCCTGATTTCCCATCTGCAATAATGCCCCACCTCCATAAAGGAAATGCATCCTGGGCTCATAATCCTGCCTACAATACGTTATGAGCTCTAGCTGGGAACTCTTGCAGCGTTTCCTACCACAATCCCATCCTTTGAGAGGCTCACTGCAAGTGAAGCGTTATTCTTAGATCCCCCAAAGCCTCAGTTCTTTCCAGTTGGGTTCCTTCAAGTCAGGTTTTAGTATTCATTTTAGGATTTAAGTCACAGACACGTTTTTTTGAGCTAAGCTTATTTCATTATGCACGTGCTGTTTACAGGCCTGTGATACCTCCTGCAGGATTCCTTCCTGTGCTGTTTCCGAATGGAGTGATAAGGAGTAGTGTATTTTAGTCTATAAAGAAGAAAAAGGACTAAGTATGTGGTTCAAACTACACAGGTGTTCAGCCATATTAATGCAATGATTTCTTTGCCTGCCTGTCCTCACCTCCCTAGCAGTGGGTGCTAACCTGTCTTGTTGCCATTAGCTGTATCCCGCTTTTGCAGCCTGACTTTGGATATCATTCAGAAGTTAGAAGAGGAATGCAGACACCGCTAGCATTCAGTGTGATCACACCTACATTCTGTCCCCCCTCCCACGCACCAGACCCTGCTTGCCTCTCACAAACATCAGATTCTGCTGCACATGTTACTTGTAGGTACAGATGAAGAGAACGGCACCTCGCTATTGCTTTAGCTGCCGTATAGCTCATCACACACATTTTCATTGCCAAAAATACTCCCTTCTGCCCTTTGCAGTGGACAAGACTGCAAGACCCTGTCTTAACATGTCATGTTCAGTCGTAATCACAGCCACCATCGTGGCAGGTACAGAGCACTGAGCAGAGGCTAAGCCAGCAGGCTCTGCTGACTGAAAGCAGTTTCTTGTTTGGTTTTGTTTTGTTTTTTAAAGAGTTATAACAAAGCTCTATCACAGTTATGATTCCTGAGCTGTGGACATTTTCCCAAAGGGAAAAGTGTACCAAATCATCACCATTTCACAAAGCCTGCCAAGTCATCCTGACACAGTAACACACTGAGATTGCTGTTTATCTGCTCTGTATTTGAACATGAAAACCAAAGATCTCAGCCCAATCCTTTGAAAGGTGCCAGTGACAGTCAATGTCTCACATTGATAAGCACATTAAATTGATTTCTCCAGCTGACATACTCGCCCTTCCATGTACATTTATTTTTGTGTCACAAAGATAGACAGAAACAGAAATATGCAATATCACTTCCAAAAAATATCAATATACTACTTATATCTTACTACTAATAAATCAAGCACTGTATCATCTCTACACGGACACAGGATGAATTTTTCTGTGTATTAGGTCTGCACTTGTACCACCTCAACAACATTAAAAACAGGTATACATTTATTTAAAATGCATTTCAGACTCATATACTGAGTACAAATTAATCTCCCCCAACCTTATTGTAAAACTGAACTAGTTCAGGTTTTTGCAACCTGTTGTGGTAAACACAACAGATCCATGGCTCTCAAATTTACAAGATAGAATATTTATATTACAAAGTTGGAATACGTGTGAATACGTATGAAGTGTGGTGCTGTATTAGTGCTCCCTCTATTAAGTGTGCAGTATCAAGAGGCACTAATACTTCCTAAAAGCAATTTATCTTACAAAAGAAGGGGGGTTTTGCCATCGGCCAACTGCTGATTATTTCAAAGAACTCAGTGTTACCCCAATTGTAAGATGACTGGCTGCTGGCCGCTGTATCCATATTTCACTGTACTTTCTTTAACCCTCATGCTATTTCATTCTCTGTACTACCTATGCAAATACAGCCCTGATTCCAAAAAGGTTCGATCCTATTCCTTACAAGGAGCTCAGCAGAGGTCAAAAAAATCTACATCCAGTGCATGCATAATCACGCATGGCAAGAGCGGGCAACATCAGGGTGTAAGTTACTGTAACAGGAGAAAATTCAGTATTTTGAAAACCCTACTTTCTTCACATGAAAGATTAAATAAACCTATGTAAAATCATTTGGAAATCATCATTGATCACAGATATCCAGCAATCACAAAATCACCCCTAGGATTATTTCATGAAAGCATCCTAAGTAATTTATTATACTTCCTCCATGCAATGGCTTCCTACTCCAGGGCAGTGCTTGTGCATTTCCTAAAATTACAATGCTAGGTAGCCACCTCCTGTTCGCTTTTAAATCACTATATCTATGCTATGATATGTATATCAATAATCAACCATTGCAAGCTCTCAGAGACCTACATTATATGCAATACATTAAAGCTGATTTAGCAAAATTGAAAAATTTTATAATACAATAAATATTTAAGATTTGGCTTTACACATTTGTTTCCAGTCACATCTGAAATGAAAGAAAGTAGATTGCTTTAACAAATTAATCAAAACCATATGCATATTTCTTATTACTCAGCAGTGGAACATATTCCAACTTACTAAGATAACAGAAAAGCTACCTTTCTTCCAAACACTCTATTCAAACAAACAAAAAAATTGCTCTTTGGTCATAGCTATCAACAACATCAAAGGGTCTTCTTAATACTAAACAGTAATTATGGAAACACATAAGGTATTCCAGTTTCAAACTTTCAGAAGAGAAATGACAAGGTCAGGCTTCCCTAGTGACGTCAAAGCTTCTTGATGACTATCAAAAGGTCCGAGTGCCCCAAACACTCAAATATTAAGTACACGCCACTGACTTCACCAAGACTGCTAATACTAAGTTTGTTCACATTTGTTTGCACCACTAGGGCATGGGTAACACTGCACTCACTTCAGAGCACCATGCTTATGAAATAAACACAATTTAATTACCTGTCCTTTGATCTCTTAATGACTAGAAAAAGACTCATTCCTTCATGTTTCTAGAAATAGCGATCTGCTCATTTTCACAATGAGAGAGAAGATCTATTTGCACTTTGCACTTTTTAGGTCCTCAGAGAATGGTGTTATGTGTCCTCCTATGCCTGGGTTATAATCTTGTCAGAACAAGACTAAATTATGAACCAAGAATGCTCTTTACAATTCCACAAATGCAAAATTGGGGTTGAGCATTTGGAAAGCCCATCAGTGGGGACAACTAACTAATAAAGCCTACAATACTACAGGGAAAAGCCCTTCTCTTCCCAGGATTTAAACCACTTCATGAAGGTTTGCCTTTAATGCAACCAGGGGAGTATTATTACAACTTCTGTAGAAAAAAAACCCTCACAGGCATACAGGCCAGAACACACAAGAGAAACAGACTTTTGGTCATGAAGACATATCACTAGCATCTCTCGCAGTCAAATAATCTTTTCTGCAAATGAAAGAGTTGCACAGAATCACAGAATGGTCTGGGTTGGAAGGGCCCTCTGGAGATCATCTAGTCCCACGCTCGGCCAGAGCAGGGGGCACAGGAACGCCTCCAGGTGGGTTTGGGATGTCTCCAGAGACGGAGACTCCCCCACCTCCCTGGGCAGCCTGGGCCAGGGCTCTGCCACCCTCAAGGGAAAGAAGTTCCTCCTCAGGTTTAGGTGGAACTTCCTGTGCTCAAGTTCGTGCCCGTTCCCTCTTGTCCTGTCCCTGGGCACCACTGAAAAGAGCCTGGCCCCATCCTCCTGACACCCACCCCGGAAGATTCTTTTACTTTCATTAGCCATTGGAATATGGGTTTGGAATAAATACACATGTAAAAAACACTGAGTATGAAAATGTCAATCTACCTTGTGCAAGAAGTTAAAAGAAAACACTACATATTACTTGCAGCTCCCTTACACTATGATGAAAATAAAGCAGGACTGAGTATCTGACGCTCGGTATACTCCCATACTGATACACGCTTGTTTGAAGTTGTAGAACACTCACAGTCCTCTTGACTAGGACAGGTCTTGTGCTGGGCATACTACTTGAAACTCAACCCTATGGACAAGTGAAAACATGAACTTCCATCTTTTTCCATCTCAGTTGCAAGCCCCAATGCCTGCAGTGTAACATGAATGCTCTCTCAAATTCCAGCTCTGTGGAGCAATAAAGAGTTCCAACTGCACAATTACCAAGCCAATCTCCTGTCTTTTGTTCTATCCCTTGGGTTTGAAATTTATGATTAATATGAAAGCCCACTTTCAAAGGCAGACGAGCAGGCTCTGTATGAGTGAACTAGTCAGAAAACACAACGGAGTTCATTTTCCAATATAAAGCTGCTGAGGGAGTCCTCTCCTTCTCCTTAAACACACCAGCCACATTTTCCTAGGCGTGAAGAAGGGCAATACATTGCTTTAAAATCTGTATGCATATCTAAAGGGTTTTTTTTTACCTTTTAATGCCCTGTTCTTAAGATTGTCCTGATCAGAAAGCATTCAACTTGCTATCACAAGAAACCAAGAAGCACTGTATTGAAGTCTTAATTTTAGTAACAATCATCTGAGTGGCTCATTACTTTTCAGTTTCGTTGCTTTGAGCAGATCACTGCATAAAGTAAATGATGTGTAAAGTGAAGAACAGTTCAATTTCTATAGACTATTAAAACAGAAATATGGGAGGTTGGGAGTAGGAAAAATGGTCCTGCTGTGGTAGAATACTGGTCCATTTAGAACCAGTGCACGTCTCAGTTTCTTTATAGAAAAAAAGAAAAATTATATTGAAAAATTAGATCATTTTAAAAAGGTACTGTCCATTATAAATCATGCTCTGCAAGATATACAGAATATGTGTAATCCTTGTCTGAATCTTAATATTTAGCCTTACTAATAGCTTGCGGCATTTATTACCACAAGATGCATTTTGTTTTACACGAGAGAATTTTGAAAATCACTCCTTTCCAATATGAATTGCCCGTTGTTTGAGAGTCATGAGATCAATAAGAGCACTTGATTTCTTTTTTCTGTTTAGCAAGCATTGATCCCTCTTAAAAGCAAAGCTAAAAAGCAAGACCCAGATGTATGCCAATGAAGTTCCTACGAGGTGGGTGGCAGCCAACATGCTATGGCAGCACAGGGAAAGAATGGTCTGTCACTGCAGGTTCAAAACCCAGGCAAGGAAGAAGAAAGACGAAAAGGCTGGTGTCACCTTCTCCACAGAATATGGCCAAATTGAGACTAAAATGGCAGCTTTGTCCACTGAAGGGAAGTTGTCCCAGAAATGCTGCTCCTTACCGCTTGCTATTTTAATACTCCTAAATATTCAGATAGGAAGACAGGCAAAGACGTTTGCTTATTCTTACTTCCCAAGTAGAGTCACTGAAAACAATTTTTGGAATAGAGCATTAATAAATAACAAAAAGATTAGGAAGTGGGGGATATCAGAGTCAAAGACAGGAAGCATAAATAAAACTACCAAAGACTTTGACTGCATCACTTCTGCTCTATAACATTAATGGGCCATTGCAACAAGCTGCTTTTTCTACTCTCAGGAAATATCTGAAGATTAACTCTCTACCAAACCCACAGACTATCAAGACTATTTATTCCATTTTAGGAAGGTTTTCCTAAAAAGGCAGTTGCTGTAGTCTAGCAATCATTCAGTTTGAGAAGATAAATTCAGACAAATATTGCAAGCCTCAAACAAACCTCAGACACCTTGCGCTCTCTAAACTTTTGCTGCAGTAAGCAAAAACCAACTATTTAATCTCTCTGGACTGTAAAAATGTTTGGATTGTGACTACACAAAAACCACAAGACTTTATGATATCATCAGTAGGCAAATCAAAGCCAAGCAGAAATTTTCTAGTGGCAAAGATTCATTAGAAAACCATGGTTCAGGGAATCTGATCATTCAGAACACCTTGGGCTTGATGGATTAGCTTGTCTGTTATCTCTGGGCTGCACTGCAGTGTTAGTCCCAAACAAGCTTCTGACAATATCCTCTTCCTCCACACATACACAGCTGATCTTTTAAGGATGAACTTGAGTTATCTCCCTTGAAATCAAGGTGGAGCATTCACCAGGCTATGACAGTACTACGTAAGCTGCTCCTCTCAAAAGAGAAGAGCCTAAGCCCCTTAGAATACTATCAAAACTCCCGGCTTCAGAAGCCAGTATCTTCCCTTCCATAATCTCAGCCTCCTTGCCAGGAAGCTCTGACTCTGAAAAAGAAGTTTCTGAATGAGAATGGGATTACTGCCGACTTCCTCTTCAGGGAAATCATTAACGCACATATTGAATCTTTCCAGTTTTTTTTTTTTCTTCCACATGTGCAATAGGAAACTCCTTCCCATCTTCCACAAACTATAACACCCTCAGTTCTCACGGAGTCCAAACCCCTCTTTGCCCAACAACTTTTTCCTGTTTTTAAAAATCTCACCTACTGCTCACCGTTTGCCTTCAGAAACATAATTTCACCTATTTGATCTGAGGCCTCACTAGGCTGATTTTGGATTTCCTCCTTTTTTCCTGCAGGCTCAAGGTGTCAGGCAATTCTCCCTCAGTCCCAGAAGCCACTAACCCACCACGTAGCTATGAATGGCCACGTGCAAATGCAATACATCTGGGGTCCTCTGTGTGATTCCAGTGCCACTCCTGGCACTCTCTAGCCTTCACATACGCAATTGAAAACAGACGGCCAAAAACTTCTCTGCTGCTGTAAAGCTGGATTTTTTACCACCAAGGAATTTGACCTGGAAGACCTAAACCAAAGATGCATGCTATTGCCATGGCACATGGAAAACCTGGGAGAGTTAAAGCTCTACAGAAATCAGCCCACTGAGCACTTCTGAGCAGATTTCTTTCTGAGCATTCCTTAGGTGACCTTAAGTCACCTTTATTTCAAGGTGTCCTACAGAAAAGAGGTGTGAAATCTGACGCTCTTCACTGCCAACCAGTAACTTCTTCCAGTTTTAACTGAAACTTGGGAAGTGAGTAGACAACAACAGGAACAGATATGTTGCTGAAATCCTGTTGCTGAGGTCTTCACTGTGTGTTCTTCACTTCGCCTTCAATAACACTGTGTGTTTGCAGAATCGGAGTTGCAGGGCCAATACAAAGTCTCTGCTGATGGATTTAAATCAATGCCTTAACACACACTTTTATATCAGCATTTAAAGCTCTGTAACTTAATACTACTGTAATAATTATCTTCTTGTTTGACTTACATTCTCTGTTTCACTGGGACCTAAAAAGTTAAAATTATTTTGTTTATATAAAATACATTCCAGTATTTCTGAAAACAAAAGAGACATTACTTTCTTTTATGAGAAGCTGTCCTGAATGAGTACAATTTGTCAGAACATAGTAAAAAATGCAAAGAAATCATCAATAGGCAACATGAGTCACTCAACTGCCAAGAACACTAAAACCAACCTAGTGCAGCAGCCTCACAGAGATTTATTGGCCTGGAAAGAGTACAGAGCCTCTCGAGCCAAAAGATGTTACTACTTTAAGAATTGCATTGTATCAAAACGCTAGATGTAATTTCACAAAGGGGACTCAATGAGAAGCACTGAACTTACATGGGTTTTCTTTCTCCAGAATATATGAAGTCAGCATCTAGTTTCTTTTATTAAAAATAACTTTTCTCCCCTCTTTTTTACTTGTTCCCCCCCCCCCTTTAAGAATAGCTCATTGTTATGCTACATAGCTGAAATCAATTTATTCTGTAGGCAGACACATTCAATATGGATTTAATAAATAAGATGACTGAGTAAGTATTTAACAAATATGATTTTTCATCAGGCAATTCTGCTGCCTAAAATGAGAAACTCTCCAAGGTTAGCTTGAGACCTTTAACATGCATGTAGACGCCCGTGTGTGGATGTACGTGGATGTTTTGGGATGGACTGGGTATGTTTTTCTCAGTAACAAGGCGCTGAGTGCTTGTCTTTTGACACTCTAACGCAACAGCAGCATTTTGATTTGAAAGCGCAAGGAACCACAAGTGCTGGTAGTGCTGACCTGTCTGGAATTCTAACACCAGCAAGAATCTTTCAGCTGGAGCTATAACTGCAAATCATGCTCTTTCTGTTCTGGGGTACAGTATGTTCAGTTATTCAGAGATGTTCAAGAACATTCACAGAGTTAAGATTCAGTCTAGCTCTAAACCGAATCACAGCCATGAATTGTAAATAGAATCAGCTCTAATCCCACGCGGGGACAGCAGGGATCTCCCAAGGCCCCCGTGATATGCTGAATGGGTTCTTTTGGGAAGCACTGCCACACTTCAAGGATGCTGATTGAAGAAAATTTCACTTTCCACAAAAAGATGGGAGGAGGGGAAGGGAAGTGTTGTTTGGTTGGGGTTTTTTTTTGGTTGGTTGGGTTTTTTTTAATTCTCCCTGGCACCAGCCAAAGCTATATACATACACTTTTGATGAATTCTCTTCCTCAACTTATATGCAGCAGTGTCCATATTATTTTACCACAATATGTTTTTCCAGCCATACAATAAATTGTACAGGTCATGACTCAGGCCTTAAAGATGTCACAGATGGAAGCATCCTTGTATAAATGAAACAAAATCACAGTGCCCACTCTTTTTGGCCTACAGGTTACACGGGTTCAGACTTGCTGCTGCACATTATAACTATTACTTACATTTTCAAAATAGATCTTAAGCAGAACATAAGTGATGCTCCCACTTTTTTTTTTATTCTTCCAGGAGTGGTTTGGTGATGACCCTCCTGTGTGTTTCAATTAGATCTCTAATTCTGTGTTGACTGCACGCTATCCAAACTTAGAAATTTGAAATAAATTCTTGGACATGTTTTGTATTACAAGGTCGAAAAGCTTCAACATTAAGACAGGCCAACCCATTTCATGTCTGGATAAAAAATATACAGCTGCGTATATCGGGTGCTTTTCCGTTGTAAAGGGTATTTGTGCTACTTCGCTTGCCACCTCTAAAACATTACATAGAGATCCTCGCTTTAATATGGCTTAACCAAACAACATCAAATGGTCTTCAGTAGCAGAGTTAGTTTTGCTCTGTAAAAACTAAATGGAATGAAAAACATTCAGGACTTTTTGCTTCACATCCAGTATGCATATTTCATAGATTCATTATTTTTAAAAAATTGAAGAGTGAACCTCTTTAATTCCTAAAGCCTCAAGACCCTCCTCTCCCTTGGTGGGAGCACAACCAGGGATAGTTCCAAAGATGGAACCTAAATGGAGTCCAAAATTGAAAATGAAAGAATGAACAGCTCTTTATGCTTCTAAGTTATGCTGAAAAGAAAACAGAAATAGCATCCAAATACTAACAAGAAAAGAGCCTCTTCACACGGACAACTCAGCACAAATATTAAACCAGTTTCAGATAAAGTTTCATTACGCACCTCATGGATCAGTAACTGCATAGCTTTTAAATAGCAAGTCAAGATGAGAACATGTCCAAATTACTCTAAAGGTCATCATAAAGGTTTAATTCCATTTTTATATCCAAATCTTTATTTAAACAAATTATCATGCATGTGAATCTGAGAAATTAAAAGGTTAGCATGTAAATAGACTTGAGTTACTTTGCTCAAGAGCCCTCAGGCTGTTGAAATTCATTTCCTGGCACACTGCTAGAACTTGTAGAAAAATCAAAATAGTTGATGTACAGAATATTGAGTTATTTGGTCACAAACCAACAAAGAACCTAAGCATGTGTCTATCTTGACACGTGAATCTAGGGCTAAACCTGACCTGTGGAGTCGGGGAGTCAACCATGAATGGATGTGGAAGGAAGGAAGATGAAAATGAGTCCTTGGGCATCAAGAAACTTAGTTGCAGGACAAGAATATGTTCAGTGTTTAGATCATTCCTTAGACACGCTATACTGTACAGCATGGACATTTTAAGCTGGAAGACCCCAAGCATTTAAAGCTGATCTGCCTGCTGCAGATACTCAGTGGAGCATACTGCACCCATGCAGAGGCCCAGCCCAGACAAGAAAGCTTAGATCTGCGATGAGAGCTACCAACGGTTACATAGCAAACTGGACAACTAACTGGAAATGCTCTCCAGAGGCTTAGAGTACACATGGTTACGAGTCCATAGCATATTGTAAAGAAGAGAGATGATACCCTCCAGAGAGAGGGAATGGTCAATCAAGCACCCTTTCCACTTACCACATTAGCATGTGACTGGACAGCACTAAATGAAGCATGAAAATATAACATGACAGTTTTTACTGCGTTAGGATCGATGCTGGTTCCAAGATGGCTGTTCTGCTGCATAAAATAAAAACACTGGAATATTCACTAAAGAAGAACAACAGACTTCACAATTAGGTGTCAACAGACAGTAATTGCAACTGTGCAGCTGCCTCCTAGGACAGAACGTTGTTTTAACACCCTGGAAAAGCTTCAAGTCTTCTGAGACACTATCCAGCGTACTGTCAGTGCAGGCAGCACCTCTACCAAGAGGAGTATTATCTTCAGGAAGTCAACTTGTTTTGATATTACGTAGTGGTCTTGGGTCTAGGCAAGAATGAAGCTACTCAATTCTTCTAACCAGGCAGAAGTCGCAATTGAGCCGAGGTTCCTGAAAGCAGAATAAAGCCAAAGTGTCCTTGAAGTCTTTCCCCAAAGGAGGTTCTTGCATGGTCTCTTGCACTCTACTAATGGCAGAGAGAAGCTGCAGGAAAGTCACAGGGCCTGCAGAATAGGGTAGCAGGCAACAATACGATAGACAGCTACTCCTTGAGAGCTCAGGCTGTGGTTTCCAAACTTTTCTACCTCTAAGCCCCATTTTTGTTGAGTTTGAAACAAACACAGCTGTGCAACTAAATTTTTGTCTCAAGTTCCCTAGCCTACTAACTCCGAACAATACAGTAACACCACATCTGTTCCTTTCTTTCATGAAGGGACACTAAAAGACAATTCATTCTGCTTGCCGTCTCTTCCCTGGCCTGAATGCAGATGTGCGGTGGCTCCCCAACATTTCACACAAAGCGCTTGGATACAACGCTAGCAGAGGGGACTGCCTCCCTCATCCTTTGCTTATCTACCAAGCCTTACCCACTGCAAGTGCATCACAAGTCTTCAGAATTCTGGGATACTGGATGACATGCCTTTATTTTTATTTCTTAAGCAATGCAGATGGGTATATTCATGTTTGACTGTGTTTCCCATCTGTCAGTTCTGTAATCTCACTACACAGAATTTAAGCAACATGCTAAGGCCAGAACAGCTCCACTTTAACACCTGCTTAAATAGAACCTTGTGCTGTACCACAAAACGCAGCGCATGTTCTGGTAGTCCTTGATATGTCAACAGTCCCAAAAGGTGTGTTGCTGAGCATGTGGTGGGAAGGGTGGGTGGGCTGGAGGCCTGCTTTTTGCTTTTAGTATTTCAGTTTTATTGATCTTGAAATAACAAGTCACTGAAAATTGCTACAAAACCCATCAGTCATAAAACAAGATCAAAAGCAGGCCTAGAGAAAAGATGCCTCCTTGAGGAAAAGACCTTGATGATGGCTTCGGAAATACAAGAAAGCACATCCTTAAATAATGTTTATAGCCTCAAAACTGCTCAGTTCAGACAGATTATAAAATTAGATAAAACCATCTATTGCCTTGAGTGATGACAGGAAAATGAACGTTTCATCCTCTATAGAACCAGGAATCTTTAGATAAGATTTGTCTCTGCCATCAAAAGATAAATCACTGCGGGTCTCATGCTGCTGTAATTTACACCAGTTATACCTAGTGTAACTCAAAAGCCTTCACTCAAGTTACTCCATCTTCAAGTAGCTAAGAGGAGAATCAGTTTTCAGATAGAGATAACTGAGAAATTTTAGAAGCCTTCATTAGTTCTTTGCATTTTCCTTGAAGCTGTGCCATCCCTGGGTTATTCTATCTTTCCTATTCATCAGACCATTATTTCTAAGCATACTGTGGGTAGATGCGTAGGTATTTCTTTTCATACGTTTTTTTCCTACATGTCTTAGAGGTCCTTGAATTCTTAGGTATTCCTTTTTGCAATAGCAAAATCATTGTTGAGGCTAACCTACTGAATATACTTAGAAAAAAGAGGGGAAGGAAGCTTTGTGACTATTAAAAAAGATGACAAACTTCATATCCAATCAGAAAGTGTTTAGATTACAAAGCAAAACATTAAAACAAACTGATATAAACCCCTGCAATTACATTTCCTACTCTCCAACTGAAAATGTGCCTGTCTCATTAGAACACCTCACTCTGAAGTTAAGAGTACACTCAGAATACGTGGTAGCGTAGTGCTATCAAATGCCACTTGCATGTGGCACCAGTTAAGGTCTGCAAGAAAGAGAACGACTGAACCTCAGCACCCACACGCAGAGCTCCCTGTCAGCAGGCCAGACTGCAAATAAACTGATTCTGCTTCCACCTTAAACCAGTGCCCACAGCGCTCAGACCTACTGGGGTGAAGTGTGAGAACTCGGAGAGCGCGTGCCACAGCTCGTATGCTCTGCTGGATTAGTCTGACGTCAGGTACATCACTGTACTACAGACATAAATGTCTCAAAATTTGGTATTGAACAGCAATAGCTTTGCCATAAGGATGACAGACTGAGGATACTGGAAAACTAAAAGTTAATAGGGAAGGATGGCATCTATTACTAGATGAATTAAAACGGTTGGAGGAAAAAAATTAAATAAAATCTTTTGGACACAGAAGTCTTCAGATACAGAACTCTGAAGGATTCTAACAAAAAAATTGTCTACTTTTCTTCCCAACTATATTGGCAAATCTAGTGAAACAAAGTTTCTCACCACCTCTTACACCGTTTGCAGAATTTACCTTGTGTATTTGAATATCAAAGTACTGTTCCTCTTCCTCCAGCTTTCCCAAATTTTGCTACCATATACACAAGCAGTATAAGGCAGGTACATCTGACCACTACAGTCAGAAATGGGAGGGTGAAAGCATATTTTAGCTGCTATATTTAGCATACAAAGTATAACACTGAAATGCCATAAGAATATTTTCTTTTCAATAAAAATTGACTACACTGGATTTTGGTTCTTTATGTGTTTAATTCCTCTGCTGGATTCAGTCTCCATAAGTTGTATTATTAAATCCAAATGAAAAAGAGCATGTGCCTGCCTCACTTTCTATATGTACCTATAAGAAATTTCAAGTACTGATATTTCGTATGCTCTTTTGGCACTTTGACCTCCTACAGCCCCCCAGCAGGAGTGGATGAATGATCCTTCTCGCAGGATCCATTTCTGAGAGCTGCACTGCAGGTTGCCAGGAGGAGGGTTTCAGTAATGAGTCTGAGCTGGCTCATACCAACCACGGTTCACTCATTTGCCACTTAGCAATATTTTCCATGGCAGATCCCAATAATGTAATCTTCACTCAGGAAACAGAAGCCTCCACTTTTTCTTTGGCGTCGTAATTTAAAAACTTCAGTTTCATTCTATCCTTGGAGCCAGGGTCCAAGCTCAATTAAATCAGTGCAAAGATTATCAAGGGTTTTTAACTGCTTTTGGACCAAAGCCAAGGTGAATGCTTTATTCAGTTTTATAAAGACTATAAAAATAGTCTATATAAATAAATTTAAATCAGAGAGGACCGTTTTTCATTCCTATAATTTCAAGTGAAGAAAAACATTCATCTTTGTAAGAGCTACTTTGTCTCGCACTGGTATGTATCCACCTGCTAACATCTGCCATCCCTATTCAGTAGCTTGATACTCAGAGACAGAGCCTACATAGGTGAAAACCATCATCCCACAGGTATATAAATCCTTACAGCAATTCCAGGACAGCAATGGCTTCAGTAGAGATTTCTCAAGCAAGCACTTCTGAAACACTAAAATTTATTTTAATTCCAGTGCACAGATCAACTCCAATTATTCCAAACAGTACTCAAATAAATTACATACAAGAAGACCGAGTTATGACTTCATGCTGTTTTCTCCTCTGATGGCTTTCTGCCTTGGGTCTGCCCCTTTGCTCCAAGAAGTCTGAAGAAAACTTCAGGGCAATACAAAAAGCAGGACCAAGTGAAGGACATGACTGTGAGGTTGCCCACGATGGGTAAACTGTAAGACTTCTTGCTCTAACAGGAAGAACACGCGCATATTTGAAGCCTTCAATCAGCTTTCGTACATTCGCAGAGTCTGACAATGAACCAAAGCTCTGAACTGCAACTTCTTGCGCTCAAGCACTGTAGTAGTTCGCACAATTATGGTTTTTAGAAAGCAGAAATAAACACTACAACAACAGTTGTCACTGCTGCAGGAAGATTGTGAAACAGGTAGAGATGGTAGAGTCTGAGGTATCTCTGGAGGAGTCCTGGATGCACTTTGGGGCAGGGAGCACAGCTAGAGAGCACCCTATATGCAAAGGTACGCTACAGTGATTCTACACCCATGTAAAGTCATTGCACAACAGCAGGGTTGAGCCAGCACTGAAAAAAGCCTCCTACACATCCCCAGCACTGTTGAAAGCACTGCCTTCCCTACAGGGCCAAAAAACCATGGGGCATTATTTCATTCTTATACGTACCCTAAGTACACCAGGCCACCTACACAACAACATCACATCAGTGTAACTTCCGCCAGTTTAGGAAGTTACTTTCCAAGCCTGAGTTGCACTGATGGTTACTACAGGATGCATTTTGCCTTTATTTACAAATAATTTTTAAAGGAGTAATGAACATATCTATTTGTAAAGTCAAATAAATCAATAGCAAAGTAGTCTGAGCTAAAAGGATTCCCTCTACTATAGGTGCTCCACTGTTTCTTTAATTTCGCATTCATTTGCTAGTACTCCTAAAACTGAACGTTTGTTGGCAATAAATTTGGGGATGTTTACATTTTCTGACAATTGTTTTACAGATGATTGCAGCTGAAGGAATTTGTCTTTCTGGAGTGCAAGGTTTAAAGAATTAAAAAGTGAAAAATATTCCATAAATGTGGGGGTTTTATATTTGTACATTTACAACTACTCCCAATTTTGCGGGCCATTATTTTGCCTGCAGTGTTACGTTTTTTTTATATTTCATGTTTACAATAGTGTATCATAGGCTCCTTTTCCACTAAGTTTAGTGACTAAGGAAGGATGCAACATGCTACAAGAGGTGAGAGAGTTCTGCTGAATCCTAAAAGCCTCTTTCACTCTATGCACCATGCAAAGAGATGTGCCTCAGATTTAAAAGTTTCTAAGAGTATATTTCAGCAAGAGACCTTTCTTTGCTCTTAACACAACAAAAAAAATTTCACATTTAATATTAAGTGCATACCTACATGACCAGCTGGATCAAAACAGTACTGTTTGAATGGCTCAGGTCTTCCAACGGACATGGCACTGCTGAAACTGCTGAAATTCCCTGCCACCCGGACCACGACACAAATACAGCCCTCTTGTTATTAGGAAATAACCTGCATTTCCTAATGGCACAAAGGTGCCATTTTCCCTCCTAGCTAACAGACGCGAGATCTTCATTTGTCTTGCTGTACAAAGAAAAGAATCAGTTGTTTAGAAGCATGTGGATCATTCCCAGTTGAGCCAGGCACAAAAGCAGCCCTCATTTGTAACTTTTCATTTAGTCCACAAAGGAAAAGAAGCAGCTTTTTGCCACATGCCAGAATATTTCCTTAGAGGATTCTGTATGGGTAGAAATAGAAGGCCTTCCAGAGATATCAGACCATATTTTCTGTTATGACTTTCATACAACAACCTGGACCAAAACCTACCAAGAGAAAAAAGCAGGATATAATACACAAGGAACTGATTAAATGCATGTATAAAGGAAGTTCTAGCGTAGATAACTGGTTTTGGTCTGCTGGTCAGCTGTATTTGAGTGCTATTCATCCACCCACAATTACTACCTATCCAGCTGTATGAAAGCTGCTTGATGGATCCAGGGTCACATGGAACTCTAAGCCTGGTCACAGAGAGAAGGAATGAGAAGGGGATTCTGAAGCTGCAACTTCTACATGAAGTGCCAGTGGGGCACAGGGCCTCAAGCGTTCCAAGAATCACTGGTGACGTATGGAAAATGACAAGTCTAGAAAGCAGCCAAGGAGAGGCATGCTCAGAACACAACTAAAAGGAGAAGAAAGGGAGACCTAAAAGCTCCATGTTTCTACGTGTGCACTTCTCACATCTTGATGGCGGATACATGCTATTTATTTTTATGGGAAGCCACTATTCCTGTTCACAGCCTTCTGTTAACAGTGACTATTATGAAACCTAACAAAAGCAATAATAGAAAGAGTAAATAAATTACTTCTATAAACATATCTTTGCCACAGCAATCTAAAAGAAGTTAAAGAAAGCTTTCCCGAGAAATTGACAGCACAAATCAGAAGAAGTGATACAATTGCAAAATAGTCACAACAAAATGTACAAGAAGAACTACCTGTTAAAGATCTTCTTTCTAGTAAGAATCCACCAAGATTTGCATCAGTATTTCCATTTCAATTGTAAACTTCTGCAGAGATCCTAATTTTAGCATGGTACATCAAAGACTAAAGTTTTACTACAGGAAAAAGAAGAGAGCCAAGCTCTCAAACCTTTCCCTTTCCGATTGAAGATTCGGAGCAGATGTAGTTATCTCCAGCAGAACAAGGCTGTTGGGTCCTCTAAAATCTGACAAACTGCCCTTTAGTATCTGTGACTAGGCTTGCAAGACTGAGGGAAAGATATGGAGAAGACATAACACAAATTTCTTAATTCGAAGACCCATTCTCACATTGTTGCTGAAGTGTGCAGATATCCCAAATTTTTGGTGACCATCAATGCAACTGTTTATTCACTTCTGTCAAAAAAAAAGTTTCAAAGCCACATTGATCAACAAGTTTTGCATCGACAGAAATGTAAAACATGTGATGCAATGGCGTAACACACGGGTGACCGGAACAGTATCTCATTCAAATGTGCCACTTGCCAGTAAGGCATTCTCACCCTAGAATACAAACACACACATAAGGAGTTACATGGTTTCAGTTCACACCCTACTCTACCAAACTGCAGGCCAATCTTATTCAGCCAAGCTCCATTTCCCTTTAAACTCTGCTCTCCCATGCTACAACTACAGAACTTCATTTCAACACAGTCTGGTAGAGCACAGTTAATTACAGAAGAGGGAATAACAAGCAAATGTGAAAGAGGGCATGTGTTTATGCACGTGTTTTCAATGTGTCTACTGAAGCACCTACATTTGGTTCCAAGATGAATACCAAATGCTAACAGTGCTAACAAGCAGCTAACATGGCTACGGTAGCCACTCAGTCCTCCAGTTAGACAGTAAATTCAACTGGAAAAGCAGGCAGAAAATTCCCTGCTTTCAGACAGCTTCCGTCCCACCAGCGCCATTTCTGTCTTACAGAAAGTCAGTAAGGCCTTATAGGTCATCAGTAGCATTCAGATCCACACCAAAAGCAAAAGCTCCACGCAGCATCAATGGGAAGCTGCTAGGTAGCAGCACTAGATAATTGTTTCTCCAGTAAAATGGATAGCGAGTATGCAGAAGATTATAATCAGACTAGTCTTCCTAATTCCTAAATCTAAAACATCTTGAGTTTAGAGAAAATGCCTTAAGCTTTCTGCAAGGATGGTGATAATTACAGATCCAGTACTTCATTAAGTAAACCCCAACTCCCAACAAAATACTGAACAAGAGACACAGTCCAACAGCTACGCTTCCAAAGTGTTTACACTCCAGCTGCACGTCTGGAAATGTAGAAATGTAATCCAAACAGATGTCCGTGAAGAAGGCACATGACAAGGAACCCATGCTAACTTCAAATCCGATGTATTGCACATACCACTTCACAGATATTTTTGTAGACACATGATGAACAGCCATTTCAACTTCAGGTCAGGTAAGGAGTAAGTTTTAGCGAGAATCATGTTCGCATACTATGGATTTGACCAGGTATCTCTATACAGTTACAGCACAGCAGTCTACTTTCAGTCCTTATACATTTCAGTCTCTCACCACACTGGTGTCCATAGGACTGGCCCAAATACTCCTTTTCAAAGCAGCTTTGATAGCCGTGCCATGGGGAGGAGGGGAGAGGGCAGAAGGAGGTGGCTCAGCTCATCCATACAATCATCCAGCTACCAATCAGTGATCCTAAACTAGCGGTAGAGCAACAGGCAAGTACAGGGCTAACATTCAACGAAGCATTCCCTGCTCTGCACGTACACTCTTCCTCCTCTGCTCCTCAAGAGAGACACCTAAGGGAAAAGCATAAAGGAGAAAGGGGGGAAACTGAAATAACAAAGAGGTGAAAAACTGTTGATCTATGTATTTGTCCATTCATGTTGTGAGTGGCTGAAACATGCAAGCATACAATTACAAAAGAAGCATACAAGCAGTTGTCCTGTCCTTACTTCTGAAGTTTGCTGCAATTCTAAAAAGTTTTGAAAAATATTTTGTCTGAAGGTAAATACTCACATGAATAAATTCACTTAAAATCAAGCATCTCTTTTTAAACCAAAGTATCCTCAAAGTTTATCCGCTTCAATCACAATGCCCTCAACTGGCGGGCAACCTGGGGAGTTGCCTTGATATTCCAGAGTAACAAAATTTTGACAAGCAAATTTTGAACTAAGATGAAGCACAGAAACTCTGAAATCCGATCTAAAAATCCCAACATTATACACATGCTCGTAAACACTAAGACTGCTATCTCTTATACTGAAAAACATGATCCTATTGCTTTTACACACCCTCCATCTGCCTGTATTCCTCTGTCTCTCATGTTACAGTAACAGTGCAGTCTTCCTGGGACCAGCACGGCTTCTTCGGTTTTTATATACAGCAGAGTGAAGTCCTAGCCCATAAATAAAATACCACACATGACAGCAACAGCAATAAGTCATTTTTGGTTAATAACTGGAAGAAAAAAAACTATTTTATCCTCTCTTTTACAACTATACACACCTAACAGTTTGGATCAATAATGAATTATGTTGCACAGCGTTACTAAAAGGCATATACACAAACGTCTCAAAGTAAAAAACAAAATACATCTGCATAACAGACGGTGAATTAATTTTTCAGAAAAAAATAATCCGAAGAATTTAAGACATTCTCCATTTGCCTCCTAAAATAAGGTAAGAAAATAATGAAAGTGTATTTCCCATGCCAGTTAACCTGAAAAAAAGAAATTATTTTCCGAGTAAAATTCTTTTCGTCTATTGAGAGTCTACAGTTGGCAGAAGAGAGCACACTGCCCACTGAAATGCCACAGTACCATTACTTGGGCATGGAGCTGAGGTTTGAAGCTATTGTTTTCTCTTGAACATACTTGCTTTGAGATACTAGCTCTCTTAGCCCTGTCAGTCTCACTCAATCATTTTCTTTTCAAAGTCTCAAAATGCAACAGTGAGAATGAAGTAAGGATTTCCTGTACACCAGTTCTTTTGCACTGAGTTCGTTATCTCCAATGTTTTTTCTCTTATTTTTATTGAATTGCCCAGTGTCGCTGTACCTATACTCTTGCTCAAAGAACAACTGAAATTTACATCTAGAAATGGCCTAAAGGAATGCCTTTCCTTGTTTTCAGTCTCACAATAAAAGGACTAATAAAACAAAAGGAATTTAAACAATCAATCGCCTTTAGGAGAAAAAGATGTCTAATTAAAAGCTGAATTATCATTGAAATAAAATCCCCCATGAAATGAAGGGCAGACAATGGTCCTCTTTTTTTTTTATTCCAAGGAAGTTCTGGGCAGGAACTATCTTCATACACTTTACGCTCCCACTCAAAGAAAAATCTCTTTGTCAGAACACATTGCTTTGCAGGTCTTCACCCACTTTTTTCACAAAATGTCAGGCTAAGTTAGGCAAGCAGGAGCTTGGACTCGATCACACTGAGAACAACTTAATTTCGTCAGATTTACTGAAGTACTCACACAGACAGTGATGGGGGACTTCATAGAATTGGAGACTGAGCAGTAATGCTACGTGTATGGAAATGCCATGTCAGAACAAAAGTGAAATAGAGGGAGAAAAATCACCCACCTTCTAGTCCACAGTACGGAGACCACTGAAATTTCACCGTATGGTTGCAAATTAAGTGTGTAACTCTAGAAGAAAGAGGACACTAAAGATTCCAGAAACAAAACCATTGCCCTCGCAACAGCAACAACATTAAAGCCTCCAGAGGCAGTCAAGCCCTCAGATTCATTTGCTTACTCTGCTTCTGCAGATTTTGCTTTTCTTCGGAATGAACATTTTCTCTCTAGCTATCTTTGTATTTTCTTTGTATCTGGACTAATTTATCATTGATTTATTGTGCTACACTTCTACCATGCTTTTATTCTCTGGAGACACAGTCAACAGCCTTACAAGGTACTGGAAAGAGCAAAGAGGAAGAAAAATATAATTATGACAACTGACAGGTGAAATATGGACACAGAGATATAAGATAACCAAACACATGATGTGTGTGCTCATTAGCTTTCTTGTTCTAGCACCAATATGCCCTACCCACATTGCACGAACAACAGTTATAAATAGGTGAATGAAGAGACTGTCCCTGCCCCAAATTGCTTACATTCTGGGTATCAAATGACAGCCAAAGCCAGACAAGCTCAGGAAGCAAGTTTACATGATGATTATAAAGGCTAAATGGATGATGTCTTACCTAGATGATTCGCTGTTTCCTTTTAAGAGTATGTAATGTATATTTCTCTGACCACTTCACATGGAATTATACCATCCTTTCAAAGCCTTGAGCCAAAAAAATTTGTCAATTCCATATTTAATTACTTTTTAAAATAACAGAAGCTATCTAAACAATGTAACACTTCTGCTTAACAGTCAAAGCACTATAATCTAGTAACCAGTCAGAAACTTTGATACTCCTAAGTATAGAATGATTACCAATTAAGCTTCTGGGAAGACTAATATTACCCAGTTATCCATGAGCACAGTTGTGCATATTGCATTCTTGAAAAACAACTGCACACTATTTCATAAATCAAACCTGCATACAACATGCAAGAACTCTTTTATAGGAGTGAATTACTCGCAATGATGTCACCTCCACAGATCACTGTTGACTGCCGATTGATAAAAGGTCATTTCAGTGTAATAAATAAGACTTGATAGAAGATTTTCCTATGTTTAAGGAGAAATCCAAAATTAACAACATAGTCACTAACTTTAGTTATCCTATAAAGACTTCTGTGGACATGATTGTCATTATTAGATATGGTTTGCGAGATAGTGATCTACATTCCATGGCTAGAATTAAGTGCTCTTAGAATCATAGGGTTGGCAGGGCCCTCTGGAGATCATCTAGTCCAACCCCCTGCCAGAGCAGGGTCACCCAGAGCAGGGGGCACAGGAATCCATCCAGGTGGGTTTGGGATGTCTCCAGAGATGGGGACTCCACCACCTCTCTCTTTCATTAAATTTTCCACTTGAGTTTGCTATTTTGAAAGCATCAAGTCATCAGAATTTTCAGACGAAGGAGTGTGATTTCCTCCATTATTCCTCCCTTTGATTTTTCCTGTGTTCTTTTAAAGACTAATAATTTCTTCTTCCTAACAAGCTGCCCAAATGACAAGGCACAGCAGGAAAGGTATACATTAATGCAATCAGAAATGCACAAAAAATACCAAGGTGAGCAGTTATTTACATTAGTATAGCAGTCAGGGATCCTAATAAAACACCAGGATGACAGGTACAGTAGAGACCCAGGATAAAAAGTGGTCCCTGTCTCAGAGCTGCCAATAAACGCAAAGGCAAACGACAGCCGATAGACACACAGCCACAGGGGAGGAAGGACAAACAAGGGCAAGAGCGTGGCAAACCTGGTCAACATAACGGCCACTGGATTCAGCATATTTCGGGTTGGCCTTTCACCAGTTTTATCATGTTTATCATGACCTTAAGGAGATTTTTAAGAATGGTGTTCAAAGGAAGATAGTGAATACACATGCAATTTTTATAGCACACACTTCTCTAACATGAAAGACAACAGAAAAGCAAGCAAAAAGGTACCCATCTAAACTTTTATATTAACTGGACAAAAAGGCCGGCATTACTTGTCTGTGCAAGTAACTGACATTTAGATCATGGATCACAGGTGTCTAGCAGCATGGGAAAGCAAAATTTAGGTACAGGAGGGTAGCACTATCAAGTAAACAGAGAATGCAATCAGGAGTTTGACCAGGGAAATTATCTTTTTATCAGGATTCAGATAATCTTGAAAACAAAACAAAAAAAAACAAAACAAAGCATGAAAACCAGTGAAAACCGGAAAAAGCACTGGATACTTGATTTTCATTATGTATACTCTGGGAGATTAAACAGTATGGGAAAAATCAAGAGGCACAGAGACTCTTAGAGGACATGAGAGGCTGAGATGAACTTCTGCATGCATTCATTTTATCGTTAATATGCACCACAGAAAAATTATTAGAAGTGAAGGTTTATTTGGTTTTTTACCCCCATTTAACTTTCAGCTTGTGTGTATGTAGAAACAAAGTACATTCCTTAAATGATTTATGGATAGCAGATAATCACACTGATCCCAATTCCTATAAAAAATGGAACAATACAAGATACCAGGTAAGAAATGCTTTCCTTCTCTTGTAATCTACAGCATGAAAATGTCCATCTGAATCTAGAAACTTGACAAAAGCGTACACAGCTTCTGAAAAGGTATTATTCCAAAGGATCACAGGTAGTCTTTTCAGAGAAAAAAGAATACCTCACACCATTCCCAGTGTTTAGCAACTGAACACACACAAGCTGCACAGGGAGTTCAATAATCACCATTCACAATGCAATATTAGTATTTACTCACACTGTCCCTGGCACATCTCCAAGATTTTCTTTCAGTTTTGCACAGTCCAAAGATAAAAGGTGAGAGCATTAGGGAATATCACATTACAAACTCTTATTTTTTATATTTTCCTGAGAAAAGGACAATTACAGGAAAGAATTTAAAACCCCTTCCCTCACCCCACATTCAGACAAAGATTAAAAAGTCTTAGCAAAGCCTTGGGCTCTAAAATCATAAATGGCATACAGAAGATTAATAATTATACTGGCAGTAACTATACTTTTAAACAATAAAACTTAAAAATCTAGTGACACAATGGAACTAGTAGGAATTAGTAGTAGTTTAAAGCAAGCAACCTCATGCATAATTAAATTGTGGTCAGCACATGGTCAACATTGCCAGGGTTTTTTTTTTTGTAGTCAAAAGACAATCTAGTCAAAGAGCAATTAATGAACAGCGAGCCCAATAGCAGATAATTACACCAACAGATAATGGGTACATCTCAGCCTAGACTCAAGAAGCACTTGAATTATCATCCTCCAGGGAACAGTAGGGTAAAAAGGGAAGTACGTTCGTATTTCTGATATATTTTCCTGTTCCTTTACTGGCCAGTGGACAAGACTGTGTTGGGTGGCCCTGCAGCAGCCTGGGGAAAGACATGGCAGTTGCTGACGTTTCATCAGTTGAGATGGCACCAATAAAGAGGATAAAAACAGGATGGCAGAATCAGAAGACCATCTCCCACAAGGGTAATGCTCCACCACTATTGCACATAAGTTTCTTGGTTACACCGGCTACTTAATTCTAACAGACTCTGGCTCTCCTACCCTGCAGTTCTTCATCTTTCCTTGCCTTCGCCCACCATAAACCTTCCTCCGAACTGTCGGCATGCTAAGCACACTGGATTTATGAACTTTCAGACAGCACTAAAATACAAAGGAGGAATCTTATCACCAAAAGGCTGATGCAAAATACCCTTTCCTCATACCTCACTGCTCTAAAACACTGACCCGGTCCACAGATAGGGCAAAGGAGCCCCAACTGTGGCAAGATGTAGGACCAAACGAGCACCTCAGTCTTCCAGCAAACACTTCAGGGATTACAGTCAGCCAGAGCTCCCTTCCCCTCCAAGGTCTCTAGAAATCGCAAATACTTTTTTAGAGGGATGAGAAGAGATCACAAGATGAACTAAAGTTGCATTCTTGGGTCATCCTATGGTATGATGTGCCACTTTAGGAAAGATTTTCCCTCCCCTCTGCCTTACTTTATCCATCTCTAGCATCAATACACCCACAGTGAAGTCCTTTCTAAAAGTAGAAGATCCAAAAGATCTACAGAGAGAAAGTACCCTCTTGTGGTAGGGCTGACTCTCTCTGGGTGCCAGGTGCCCACCAAAGCTGCTCTGTCACTCCCCCTCCTCAGCTAGACAGGGGAGAGAAAATCCAACAAAAGGCTCATGGGTCAAGATAAGGACAGGGAAATCACTCAGCCATTAATGGCACAGGCTAAACAGACAACTTGGGGAAATTAATTTTATTACTAATCAAAATCAGAGTAGGGTAACGAGAAATAAAATCTCATCTTAAAAACACCTTCCCCCCACTCCTCCCTTTTTCTGGGCTCAACTTCACTACTGATTTCTCTACCGCGTGCCCCCGAGCAGCACAAGGGGATGGGGAACAGGGCTTGCAGCCAGTTCATCACATGTTGCCTCTGCCTCTCCTTCCTCCTCAGGGGAGGACTCCTCACACTCCTCCCATGTTGCAGCATAGGGTCCCTCCCGCAGGAGACAGTCCTCCGTGACCTTCTCCTCCAGTGTGAGTCCTTCCCATGGACTGCAGTCTTTCAGGAACAGACTGCTCCAGCAGTGGGTCTCCTGCAGGGTCACAAGTCTTGCCAGCAAACCTGCCCTGGTGTGGGCTCCTATCTCCACNTCCACAGGTCCTGCCTGGAGGCTTCCCACAGAGTCACAGCCTTCTTCAGGCATCCACCTGCTATGGCATGGGGTCCTCCATGGGCTGCAGGAGGATATCCGCTTCACTGTGGACCTTCATGAGACAGGTGACAGCCTGGCAGGGAGGCTGGGCAGCCTGACCATGTCTTCACCACAGGCTGCAGGG
>VXBO01012390.1:6832-131676 GCA_013400135.1 Rhinoptilus africanus
GACATACCAAGGCTCAGGATGCAGACTTCCAGCTGCGGAACCTGAGCCTCAAAATCTCTGCTGGCCGATGCAGGCGGTCAATCCCAGGCTTCACAGGTAGCTACAGGGAGCTTCAAGTGGGGAGAAACAAGTGAGAGTGTGGTTTGGCCAACCCTACACTGATTTTTAATTAAACTTATAATAATAAATTATCTTAAAAATAAATTGATACAATTACCTATTAATGGCTAGCAATAGAGCCAACAAGGGTTGCTGATACATTCTTGTTCAATACTAAAATACTTATTCTCTGGTTCTCACTTTTTTTTTAAGATAGCAGAAGGTGTGGGCTCTTCCCAAGCGAGCCGAGTGGCGTGTTGTGAATGACAGTCTAAAGCCAAGGGAGCTGCACCTGGTGTGCAGCTTTGGGAAACAATTACCAGCCCCCCAACTGCCAGGGCCAAGCAGAGACCGAGGGAGCTGCACTAGTTCCCTGTGATCTCTGTCTGGCAGGCACTGAACGCGTGCACACATGCACAAAGGCACATTCAGAATTGCACCTGCACACGTGTTAACTTATAGGTCCTGTGTTTAAACCATAGCCAGTCGGTTTTAGTCTCAGTTGTCACCAACCTCTCTTTTTTTTTTTTTCCCCCCACTGTTTGTTGCATCCACTTGCCTCTTCTTTCAGCGCTAGAGGTATGGATAACAAGCTCCTCACGCTGATTCAGAAAAGATTCATACATCTTAACAAGTGGACTGGACTCCTTTGATGAATGTTAAACTGGCCTAGTGACATACATGTAGTATGTTTTAATATCATTTAGGTACCAGATGCTTTTAAACACTGCATCCAGTTTAAGTGCTGATTGCTAGCAGGGAAAATATTCTGCAAATAGAAAATATTCTGGCTGTATCAGCTTGCTGTATTCTTGATCAGTCGTGTTAGATTAAATACAAGTGCTGATAAATGAAGACGACTCCTTTTCTCCACCCATTTATGAGAACACACCACACTCTTCAGACAGGCTTTTTTCAGATTTCACACATTTTACCCAGACAGTCAGCTCTTTCCAATTACTCCGACCTTTCTGAGACATAGAGATTGAAGTTTTCCACTAGTTACTGTTAGCATTGGCTGAAACAAGTACATAATAAAACATTTAATTATCAGTGGCTCATATGTAACACTTTGCTTGTGAAGATCCCAAAGTACTTTATAAACATTCATTAAAGGTGACAGCAAGAAATGTGCAATAGCTAGGGAGAGCTGTTCCTGTTTTGCTGAGAGACATCGTATCTTAGTCTCTGTTTACCCACAGCCTGAACGGTGAGATAACACAATTACGCCTCTCCTGCAGGACAGAAGCACACACTCAAAAACTGCTACTGCCTCTGCCCCCATCTCTCCTTGCAACAGTTTTCTCCTGCGACTGTCCTCTCCATAATAGCTCATTGGCTATTTTCTGTGGAAGACTGCGACGGTCCAGCTGGTTTAAGGATTTGGCTAGGTGCTGCATTTAAAAAAAAAAAAAAATACTGAGTTTGGATCCCAGGTAATCCAATTAAAATCCATAGTGCCCACATTAAAGATCAGAAGGTAACTTCAGATTTAACTCATAAAGCAGTGCACAGTGTACCCATCACTTTGCATGTACTACTCATAGAAAGACAAAACAGCTGCTGAAGTTGCGACTTCTTCCAGTATTTTCAGCCACTGACAGTCTAGTGAAGGTCCCCTGAAGTGGGCAGTTTTGACCACCTGGAGTCAAGTAAACGAAGTGTTCACAGAGCACCACTGGCCTCCACACTAACACAAGGACAGATTGAAAACAACTGAGGAATCTCAGCTCTCTGGGTGCAGGGTTGAAAAGGGTTGTATATACAAGATAAGTAAGTGGCAGCAAAAAGAAGACATGCCTAGGTACGCCACAGAAACCCAGTGATCCAGCCATACTAAATATAGGAAGAGTTGCCTCGTGAAGGCTTTAAACAATATCCGCCAAACAAATCAGCTTCCTGCATATTGTACTGGGCTTGCACTTATAAGCACTACCTTCTGCAAATCTTATTAGCTCACATGCAACACAGGTCTGACACTACTGTGTTAATTTGATTCTTCTCTTAGCCTGGCTTCTGTTACTTCTGATCTCTCTGCAACATGTTCCTTTGCATGGTATAGAAAGAAAAGGAGCAGAAACCAACAAACAGCTGGTTGCACTACCCTGAAAAGCCTGGATAGAGTCCTCATGGGGAGGTAACTTAGAAGGACATTGATGTGGTAAATAACTGTGGTTTTTCTTCTCAGGAACAGAGGGTAAATCCATTCCTTGTAAATCTACAAAATTCTTTGAGAGAAGTATTGATTCCTGCATCAGTTTCTCCTTTTTGGAACAGTCCAAACCCCTTGAATTTTGGCCAGTTTCTTGGGTCCAAAAGGGTAACAAGAGCAGAAGTTTTGACAAATAGTCCAAGATATTTTTTCAGATTTACTCCAAGGGCCAAAGACCAGGAAACTTTATAGCTCAGTAGTGGGTAGTGAAAATATTGCACTCTTGTCTTCTGAAGTGGAACATACAGTAGTCTCCAAGCAGGTTACTATAAGAAGAGCAAAAGTCCTAAAAGCTTACGGTTTTGGTAAGATAAAAGCTTGTTTTGGTTGACTTACCACGCTGTAGGGATCTCCATAGAGATCTGTGCACAGTACAGGGGTCAAAAATAACAGTAACTTCAGGGATACATATCAGGGAAAGAGAGAACAGGGAATCCACTGCCAGCACTTACTACACACACTTCTCAGAATGGTGAAAGCCTTTTGGTGACTCCTGGTCAGGTGCTCTTATTTCCAGATTGTATCTCAGCCTCAGCTGCGTGTCCTGCTGGCCAAACTCCATTCTCCTGCACCAGCTGCAGAGTTCCTTTTCCCTTCATAGGCGGCTGTGGTCAGCCTCAAATCCATCCTCTTAGGACCCATACTTTCATGAGCTTCAGGTTTGCTTTTCCCATGCGAGGGCTCTTTCCTACCCCGATTTCCTTTTTCTGATCTTCTTTTAACTGAAAAATCTCATTGACCCTGGTTTTCACAGGAGACCAGAAACATCCTCTGTAAACTCCCTCTTCTGTTTGCTAGAACAACACTGTCTGCACCCTTAATTTTTTCCCTTCCCTGCCCTACAATATCAGAGACAAGTCCTTTTCCACCTGGTACAGCTTACTTCCCAACTACCTGTGGAAAGGACCCTCAATTACGTGGTGCTCTGAGCTTCTGGGCTGCTTTACTGTTGACACAAGTCCATTCTGATAAGTAAGGTACCTCAACAGGTGCTGTTATAATCAAAGAAATATTTGAATTTAGAGCCAAATACTGGAAAAAATATTTGCACAAAGATTGCACACCTTATATATATTCTATCTATATAGAAAATGTATGTTGTGTGGATGCAAATATATGCATATATGTATTTGTTGGCATTTTAATATCTATAGCATACACCTAGGAGAAACACGTGTAAACAATATGCAGTTTGGGGAATGAGAATAAAACCTATCAACATTTAAGATGTTAACGTTTAAAACCAGACTGCAGGTGAGTAATAAAAGAGGCACCTTCATCAGACATGTTCACAAATATAATGATAACCTAAGTCTGATTAAGCCAGATGTCGAACATGAAAGAACAGGCAGGAAGGCTCAGGAGGCTGAGAACAAACATGAAGAGACCAGGATCTGAAAGGCCATGAAGAGCGAACTATGTTGAAAATGAGATAGTTAAACCTGAGTTACGCTGAATCAGCTCCAGTTTCTTATTTGAATGCTTTGGGGGCGGACCAACACAAAATGTTTACTCTCTAGACTTGGCAGGCTGTTATCTTTCCCCTAACGACAACTTGCTGAGGCAATTAAAAACTGTATTGACCACAGTGAACAGACAAAGTCGGCAAACATTTTTTGCCCAGCAGTAGGTTTTTTTTTCTCTCACCAGTCCATAATGCTGTCATAGTATTTGCGAAATGAGGAGGTGTGTGGTGGGGTACGGCACAGTGCTGTATTACTGAGTCCTTTCCTTAAGGTCTGTGAGGCCTAGAAAACCATATGCCAGGTGGAGTGGAAGACGGCTGCCATGGCTTAGTGCATGGCTCTGAAGAGATCTGCCTTTGTACCACCATGGGGGCTAAAAGAGCCTATTTATTATGCAGGACTCTTACGTCCCACACTGTATCTTCCTCTGTATCCCTTTCCATTTCTCTATGTGACCCTATAAAACGACTAAGATTTGAATTATTATTAAACGCATTATAGCAGAACTACAAAGTATATAATAGTTTGATTTCATGAACCTTTATTTTCTTGGTTAGGGGCTTTCTACTGTACCTATATGGGGGACCTGATCCAAAAACCCACCTGAGCCAGCAGAAAGATTTTTCAGGTCTTCAAAGGGCAGTTCCCAAGGTGAGTGAGGTGATTAGTCTCAAATTCAGTGTTTTTGTACAGGTAATCTCTGGTTTTCAGTTCTCCAGTCTTACAATGAGGAAAAGCATTGTCATGTAGGACAAAGTGCCTTGCTCAGCTGATACAGAATGTTTCAAAGAAGGAATCCTTTCTGTTCAAACCGACTCTGTATTCTCATGTACACTTCCAAATGATTCTTTGGCCCCATTCTCCCCCACAAGTTTGGTTCGCAGAAGGTACTGCAGATCCCTGCTCATGCAGGTGGTGTGAGCGGGTCTGCCCAGCCTGGCTGCGGCAGGAGCCACCTCACTGCCACATGATGCTGTGGTCACTAACAAAGGAACCACACTCCTGGGAGATTTGAGCTTGTGGGGAACAGAGGAGAAGGCTGAGCATCAGTGGGGACCCAGAAAGGCAGGAAGAAAACCATAAAATACTGAAAACCTCTAAACGAATTTAACCAAACTTCAAATTGGCTTCATTTCAAATGGTGGGCTCCGAGTCATCTAGTTCATCACCTAAACGGCTTCACCCCATTGTTAGTTATTACCCTGTCACTGTGATTTAGATAATGAATGAAAACTTTTTTTTTCAGCATTTGCCTTAATGCTCCTGTACCATTTCAACTAGCTATTTGCTAAATCACCTTTTTGTACACAGTAATTGATCAAGATAGGATCTGCATTTGAAACAATGGGAGACCTTTTTATGTTACTTAAAGAGTGTTATTTTGCAATTATGATTTCCTTAGATGCATCCTGCCTTATTCTGAACCTCATCTAAGGTCTGGCTGAAAACTTTTAGCACCCATTCATAGCCACCTCCAACTGCCAAACTGAAAAAACTTTACCTGGGTTTAGGAGTTCAGCTTTTTTACATACCAGTAATTAATCATAGTGATTCATTAATAAACAGCTCCATTCACTGTTTTCTTTTCTTTTCTACCCTATTCCCCTATATCTATCGGAAATTTTCTAATGGAATGGTCTATCTGGAACTGCTAATTGAAGAAAGCTAGTTCACTGACTCTAGAATGCTGAACACCAAAGGGCTTGCATTTCTCAAACCTTGAGCAGTAGAAAGTCAATGTTGAAAGCCACTGGCTTCACAGGTTTGTTCATCAGGGCTTGCTCCCAGCCGGCTGGAAGCCCTTTGAGTCCCAGCCATTAGTCCTGCTCTTTGCATCTTGTGACCCTGGGCCTGGTACTTGGAGCCTGGAATCACTCAGCTCAGCCAGAGCTCTCCATGGGACTGGAAGCTGGTTGGTTCAATTCCTGCCAGGTTGCAGCTTCATGCAGGGAAGCCCAGAAGGTACCAGTTAAACAAGAGACTTTCCCTGGAATACCTGATCTGAGACCCAATAAGCCAGCAGAGCTGTTAGTGAAAGTGATGTTTTTCTCAGTTTCACAGTTGCTAAAATAACATCTTGAGCCAAAGGAGTAATTTATTTATTTAAGGTACATCCTCTGTCATTGTAATTTGTAATGCAGTTTCTAAAAATGTCTATCTAGAGAGAAATAATTATTATTACTATTATTATTAAAATAATAATTTGTATTTGAAGTGAATCCAAGTTCTTGAAAAGTCCTGCACAGGACAAATCCTGATTTTTGTCCATTTCTTTGCTGAGAGGTAAGCAATAATCAAATTAATGATTTAAAATTAGTTAAAAATCATCTTGAACCAAACCCAGCACAATTACAAGCAGATGGATAAAAAAGAACAATAGGAACTCACAATATAACCAATAGCTAGCTATTTTAAAACACCTCTGGAAAAAGGAAAACAAAACAAAACATTTTTAGGGTGGTTTCAATGGGGTAGAGCCGCTGCATTAGCTTGAGGCTGTGAGATCCACCCCATCAGTGACACTACCACAGGGGCTCAGTCACCCAACAGCTTCCAGGGCAACAGCAGAAACAAAATCCTATCAAGCGGTAGCTGCAGAGGGAAGCCCTGAAAATAACTCCAGAGTTTTATAATTTGGGCTTGTTTACAAAGAAAATGGTCTCCCCCAGCAGAAATAATCCTCTGCCTCAAAACCTGCTTAAAATAAAGTCTCACTGGTGAGAGTTGTCCAGGGCTATGGATGGGCAGCTGAGACATTTCCAGAGTGTTCCCAGGAACCAAGGCCAACAAGCACAGAGCAGCCAGCCAGCTCAGCTCTAGTAAACACACACAACCTTCCAAACTGGGTGGCTGCTTGCAAATTGCCTATTGGGAATGGTTCTGGAAACCCCCTGCTTCTGATTTGTGCCTGGGAGAAGCTTGAAGGGTAGGTGGCAGCAGCCTTGAGGGTGCTAGGGACTTGCCTAGCTGTTTAACACCATAGATGATCACAGTCTAGTGCCCAGGAATGTTCCCAGGCCCTGGTTAATTCACCAGGATAGATGTAGACTGAGAAGAAAATTAAAATGAAATATTTGCTTTCTTGAGAATGGAACTGTCACGTTTCCTGCTTTACAAGTCATCCATTACAGAGATGGATTAAACCAGTGTGATACAGTTTGTCTGGTTGCAGAACTAACTGCTAAACTCACAGAGGGATCCTTTTAGCAGCAGTGCTAGTACTTCAGAAAATCAGCTTGTATTCAGGATAGATCCAGTACTGTGCAGTCGCAGCAATCTTAATTTTTTCAGCATCAGGCAAGAACCAAATTTATCTGCAGCAGACTCTTTAATGTGACCTATAGACCATATGAGTTGGGTTTCATCAGTGATAATGGCCCAAACTGGGAAGCATCTGTTAATTTCTCCTCTAACTTTGTACATCTGTTATCAGTCCCTGGTGTGATTTGATTTTTGGAAGCTGGATTTCCTTGCACACATAACATAAGGCTCACTTCTATCTCCTTTATACAGTTTACTATAAACCTCTTGATTAATGCACTGAGGTCCAAATCTGAAGAGAGATGATCAGTCCAGACTGCTGCTGGTTTACACCAGCTAAAAAACGCTTTTAGACAATACATAGAAAGTAGAAGCCAAAGACAGCTATTTTAAAGATTAGCTGTCAGCTTCAGCAACAGAACGTACAATCACCTCCACAACCCTCGTGTGTAATTTTGTCTGGGTGGGTGAAAGGGAATGAGAGTACAATTGTTTCACCTCTTCTAATTCTTAATGATCCTGCCTTCCCCCAGTCGACCTACGCAGAGACATTTACAGCCATCAAACATACAGACTGCCAGACCTAGGTGTGTTGGACTGCGCCTCCAGGGATCCTAACCAGATGGTATTTTAGGAGAGGACACAGTTCATTTCAGAGCAATCCGAATGAGCAGCTTTCTTTTCTTTATTACACCACTGCATTTGGCGGCAATCCACCAGAGGCAGATTCTCTGCTCTCTAAGGAATGATCTGCCCACTCTGTCCATTTAACAGGACGTTCAGCTCAGAAAATCCAGTTGCTGATCACACATGTGGAGCAGATGTGCGAGCATGCGTAGCAAAATAAAGAATAAAAAATCCCAGCAGTGTACTGGGAGAAATGTAGCGTAACTACTGAAAAACAGTGACACAAAAGCTCTGATTCTGAAACAGTGGTTATTGTTGTTGTAAGGAGGATTTTTCTTATTATCCTTTCTTAGGGAGAAAAAAAGAGGGTAATAAATCCTTTATTATTTTTTCTCTTTGGAGGTCAGGGAGGATTATTCATGCTATACTAATGTGTCTTCTTTGTTCGTTTTCACAGACTTCTCCTTACAAAGATACAATTCTAACTATTTTGACCAGACTATCTGGGGGCCCTACCTCTCAGGAACTGAGTGCTGGAAAACTTCCACTGGAAAAAAAACACACCCTTTTAAAAGAGAGGATATCAGAAGTATACATCTTTTATCCATGCCCCACACACTTGCATGTAAAGGGAGAGCACCAGCTGTTTTTCTCATGGTGAATAAGGGTTACTTGGGGAAATCTGACTTCCTGTTTTTACATGGACAGCTACATTGTTGCATAGCCAGTTAATTTTGGTTAGGTCAATAGAGCAAGTTTAATTATTGGAACTTTCCTTATTCACTCAGGCTTCATACTGTACAGAAGAAAGAGGGATTACTAGGAAGTCCAAGCTGTGTACAGAACCTGAAAAGCTCATCTCAATTGCACGGCCCCCACTCAAACATACAAAACATTTTGGGGGGATGGGATTTGCTGAATGGTGCAATTTGGACTGCAGACTAAATTTCTTTCTTAGTTCAAAATATACTAAGTAAAAATCTTATAGAGATTTTTTAAAAGAATATTAAAAAAAAAAAAACAAACCCAAAACAAAACAGGCCCCAAAATTACATATTTAAGGCACTGAGAGCAGCATAAATACTCCTACAGTTGTGGTGGGAAAATGGTCCATTTTTCCATGACAGCACAACTCAAAACAACAAAAGCCTGAGCAAGCAGTGTCAAATATAGGGAACAATCCCATTCAGTTACAGGCAGCACCATGAAAAACACACCACTCAAGCTGTTCTCACAACCAGGACAACTGGTGATAGTGAAACGAAATAGCAGCTAATCCCAGGTAAAATCCCCTAAGAAACCAGGAGCATTTCTTGCACTCTGTGATGTTAATTTCTAATTTACTTCAACTGGAACACGTAGATTTTATTTTGTTATTTAGTTCAGTGACTGGCTAAGCCCCTTCCTCCATTTCATATGGTGTTACAAGTTATGGTGGATTTCTAAATCTTGGTCTTGGTTAATGCATCAAAGGACATATGGGCTGATTTCCTTCAGTTTCTCATAATATACATGTAGGCAGCTGTATGTTATTACATAACTTTAGACTTAAAGCAACCAGATCATTCTAGATACCGTGATCTATTTCTGTGGTTTTGATACAGTAATACTACAGTGGGAGAAACTCACCAGTGCTGCTATGAGGAAAGCTTGGGTTTTTTTTTTTTTTAAATTCATATCCTTGTTCTTAATAAACATCCCAAAGAAAAATATTCAACAGCAGCAGGCAGTAATAAAGAGGCAGAAAATGGCAAAACCACAGTACTGAGGAAACCTATGTGAAAACACTGGTTGTGTCTTCCTGGTTACAGAAAACAAATAGAACTGTTCAAAGTGCTTGCCAATAAGGGCCTGCCAAATAAAATATTGTTTTATGAAGTCAGGAAAAAACTAATTTTAAAGGTTATTGTAGGTTATTTGTGGTCACGTCTTGTGTTCATAAAACATGATGTCATCTTGAACCCTCCACTATTTTTATTTCAGCCCTATAGGTCTTTGTCTGAGACACTATCTCAGCAATTGTAGAAATTTAAAAGTTATTGGGAAATACTTGCAAGAGTCTGTTCTACAAATTGAACGAGAATAAAATAAATTAGATACAAGCCAACAGAATGCAAGAACCCATCAAAGCAGCTGTATTTTCGGGGAGTTTATTTACCCAATCCAGTAATTTGGAATGATGAGATCGCACCAGCAGCATTAAATTTGACATCAGAACATTGCAGAATCATTCTCCCTACTTACTTTTGTTTCAAATCATATTAACACCACAAAACCGCCCATCATAGCATCTGATTCTCTGCCCTGGCCCTGGGACACTGGGGGAATGATTATCATGGCATCTCATGTAAATATTTTATTTCTCACCTTCCGCTTTTTTGGTGGAAAGCGTTTATTCACCTCGATGAGTGAGTCATCCCACCAGCTGATCTAGTGCATCTAGATGAGCTGCAAACTGATGGAGAAGACAGATGTTAATGAGAAGGTGATAAGGAGTTAAAGATTTTTCCCGGACACTGTGAAAGCTTTTGCCTCATTTCTTTCTGTCTCTTCTATCTAACATTCACTGTCATAATGCCAGATGGAGGACATGGGATTTTTTTTCAGAATCAGGGCTTCCTATAAATGGTTTCTCCCATATGAAGCTACCTAATTAGCAGCTGACTCAGGCCTGAACGCTTCCTTGAATGCTGTGGCTGCTTTGGGGATTTTTCCTTTTTAGCCACGGGCAGCCTCTTCTCTGATGCTCTCACTGCTAAAGCAGTTCATCAGAGCAAAAAAATGCTTATGACATCTTCTGTTGTGCCCCTTTAGGTTTATGTGCCTACTAATTTTTTCATTAGAATAAGAATATCCCTCTATTTCTCCTTCTCCTTGTTCCATTCAGGCTTTGTTTTATGGTCATGGGGAGTGACTTGACATGAACTAAGTCTTAAAATATGAGATTTTAAGGTAGCGGATAAATGGTTCCTTTTCTTTCTGTGGCCAAAACCTACAAAGCCCATGAGGCTACTCTATCCCAATGATGGCCAAAGCACCCTGCACGTGGAAGAAGCTGTGCGCTGGGGCCTGGCCCGATGGGAGCAGTTCCTTATGGCTTGGCTCCTCACAGGGACATGCGGAGATGCACAGTTGGCTCTATGATGTTCCTATGAGATACCAGAGCACATGGACACATGCATCTTCCCCAGTGCAACTTCTGGCTTTATTATTCTCACTTATTTTCTTAAAATATGCCTGTTTTTAAATTTAAAGGCAACTCTATGTGGATCTCCGTGTCAGAGAGAAAAAATAAGGGGTGACAGCCTGGGTCATCGGCCAAAGAGCACAGGACTCCTACCCCCACAGAAGGGAGAAGTAAAGGCAGTTTTAGCCCACTTCTGACCCTTCCCTAGCCCAGGCTGCTGCAAGCATCGAGGAAATCTTCAGATTTTTGCAGAATTTATTTAGCCCAGAGGCCCTGTGCTGCTGACAGCGTTGCTCAATGTGCTTGAAACGCATGTGGTTTGGCTCTGCAGCCCCCACCTCCACTGGGGGCCTATTTGATGCCTAGGGTCGCTGGTGACTTTTAGAGGGACAGCCAAAAGCCTTCCTCGTGGTTGCTGGAGGAAATTCTCCTTCAGTTGCAGCTGAACCTTTCAGAGGCTGTTTTCACTAGTCAGGCCTTTTCCCTGCATAAAAGAGCTGCAGTCACAGGACAAATCTCACCTAATATATCTTACCTGTAAATGGCATTTTTTCTCCCAGATCAGTTTCTAATACCCTGCTGATATTTGTTTTTCTGTTTTGCTGCCAGTGGGCATTCTTGATGCTATTTCCTTGCTGTACTATCATACTCGTGGAATGAATCTCAAGAGCACAGTTTCTATTAATGGCTTATCACTTGTATTTTCTGGGTAAGCTTTTCACTCTAACTGCAGTTGAGTCAGACTTCTATTCCCACTATCAATTTCACTCCACCCAGGTGTCTCCCACCACCCAGCTTGTAAATATTTTTCTTTGTAGTAAGTGCTGTGGAATTCATGCTTGGGGAACTAAGAAAGGCTTTCAGACAATTTGGGCTGGTACTCAAAGATTCTTCTGTTCCTGTGGTTAAACAATAATATTCAAGGGCAAAAGAGGGTAACAAATTTAGGTAGCGGATAACATTTATTGTAGAACAAATACTTCTTTCTTGTAAAAATGCGTAATTTGCTGGTTTTCCTCAACAGCTAAATCCAAAATAGGGCAAAAATGTGGCATGTTGAGCCACCATATTTGTGTGTTTCTTAAAAGAAGCTTGAAGGGTCTCTGGTTACCTGTTGGTTTTATCAGCTGTTAGATCTCTATCTAGTAACATTCCAGCCAGACAGTTTATTGTATCTAAAGTACAATTCCTAAAGCACTGGGCAAAAATGTAACTCAGTTTTGAATTCAGCCAACTTCTGTTTTCCTCCTTATGCTGTCACCTACATTTGCAGAAGGACTTGTGGGTTTTTTTTTAATTATGTTTTTTCTTTTATTTATTTACTTTTTTGAAATGACCCAGCTGTCTAATAATTTCTCTGTAATGTGACTGGAAGCATATATTGTATAATACTAGAGCAAAAGGAGGCCATAGTCCTTGCATTTTAATATACACTCATGCCATAGCTAATAAAAATAAATCATACGGTGTTTGTCATGGGAAATTGCCAATGACTATCGTGGTATGGCTTAGAAGGTTTGGTCTTGATGATTTATTCCTGCAGTGGGTACAAGTAAGAAACTGACACTGCAGACCCCACTAACAAGAAGCCTAGCACTGAGGAGAAAACTAGTTCAGCCACTTCTGAGATGAATTATAAGAACTCATCTTCTGTATTTCTAACTCTTTCCTTTGTTGGGGCAATTCCCTGCAGGAGCTCCTCAAGTGTAGAAAGTGTATAGCAGATATTAATTGACAGGAAAGCTGCCTTTCCTTAGAGAAAGTATAGAACCCTTGAAAAAAGGTCCCAGTTTGATCCGCCCAGGAACTGGCCTCCCTGACCCCAGCCCATGAGAATTTTTTAAGATGAGTACTATTATCAGATTCATCTATGTTTAAGTCTATCGGTCGATGTCTCATGAGTTATAGAATGGACTTCATTCTGTAGGGAAATCAGTTATTGTCCTTACTTGTCACATGAGGATATGCAGGAGCAAGGAACAAAGTAACTTGTCTTAAAGCACTGTTTTGGCAAACGTAGATGTCCCAGGCCTGCTTTACAGTCCAGTGCAAGCACACTCTCTTCCCCTTGTGGTCTACTGTACAGGCTGGTTCTGACCGTCTTGCCAGGCTGACCTTGGAGGTCAGCTAAGGATGCAGATTCCAACTGCTGAAGCTGAAATTTTATTGCAGGAGGCACCTGCTGCATGGTTTAACAAAAGTTATATGGAGTAGCTGCTTGAACTTGGGATGGATGCTCAGAGGGCTAGGAAGGAGAATTCCCTCAGAGCTCTCAAATTTCAGGTCTATTCCCATACGTGTCTGTCAAGGTTGACAGGAACTCGAACTGGAGAAACTACACACCATGAGCTTTTTCTTTTACAACTGCACAAGCAACTGTACGGTGGTGTCAGCCTTCTGAACACTTGGGGAGTAATTTGAATCAAAACCAAATAGCTGTAATGCTGAAGGATATGATTGAATATTTTTTGCAAAAGCTGAATATTTGTGTAAGAATATTGTAGCAAGTGAAGCCCCCAAAGCACAGCACTTCATTCTGAAGGGCAGCATTGAAGGGAGAAGATGACAGCAGGGCACTGACAGCAGCTTCCTCTGACTGAGCTGAGCAAATTTTCCATAGAGCCTGAAGGGTAGTCTTGAAGAGCTTCTTTCCCAGAAAAGCAGAAACCTCTGCCAGGTTGGTGAGTAGGAGGCTGGGAGATGAAGACACAACAGAAAGCTCTGCTGCCAACTTGAGTCAGTGGGACAGAGTCAGAGACAAGCATAAAACTCGGACATCCTGACAAAATGCGTGGAATTTGCTCTGCATCAGAGTTTGGCAGACTGCCTTGAGAAAGACTACCTTGCAATTCACAAACACACAGCCCCTCATGAACCACAGTCACAAAAATGGCTGTCTATGCATTGCTGTTATGTAGCACCCTCATCGTCATACTATCCTTTGTGAAAAAAAGTGTAAGAAAAGTTCTCCTTGTACATATTAGGAAAGGAGAAATAACATATAGAGTCAGAATCATGGAACCGGTGCATTTCTTCCAGGGAACACCAGCTACTCCTGTGAATTTGGGCTTTGGGGCTTTTTGACCCCCCTTCTGATTTCTGGTCTAGGACAGCTTGATGCATACGAAAATGGACTAGCACACAGGACATCCTGATGTAATCTTTTGCTTCACCACTGTTTTTCTAAATGATTTGAAGGTAGGTCACTACCTGTCTTGATCTTCAGTTCCCACCTTTCATATAAGGTCAGATTTTCCGCATCTCACCAAAATTTCAGGAAGCCTCAACACCATATTTAACATCATAATATGTTGGCAATATATTATATTCATAAAGTGAGCACAGCTGATACCTTTTATAGTCTTCTAGTAGAGTCACAATTTCATCAGGAACAGTGAGGATGCTTTAGCCACTCAGTATTTGATGTAAGAGTCTGAAGGACAGGTCTCTGGCTGTGGTCCTGTTGATATCACAGGAGACAAATTAAGAGGCACCTTTCCATCATGGGACTGGTCACAGTAGTAAGAGAAGGACACGCTCTCACCACGTGAAGTGACTGTTTCTACAGAGCAGCATCAATCCATGAATCTCTGTCTTCAAGGAGAGAGCTTTTTCCAAGTCTGCCATAAACAACCATTTCGCAATGATGTCGTGAGGGCTGATGTGTACAGATTGCTCTGAAGACAGAAATCTTATTGACAAGTGCTGTTATTAGCAATGAGTAAGTGCTTTAAAATTGCACATTATTTATTATGAAATCCTTCTTATTAATATTTCAAAAGTAATCAGAATGGGACAAAGGCACCCAAATGTCATTCAACTAATTTAGTTTCAGTAGCACAAAGAGGAATTTAACTCAGGTAGATATATATGTGTGTATGTGTGTGTATATATATATTCACACGCTTCAGCTCAAAGATGGCTTTAAAGTATTCATCAAAGAATGCTATTGCTGTTATTTGACTAAATCACTGATTTCTATACAGATGCACATATTACTGAATTTCTATGTGCTTATTGTATGTTGAAAATTTTGTTGGTACCCACTTTTCATCCTCTACTGGAATTTGCATGTGTAGCAAACAGGAAAAATACTTGATGTTTTGGGGACTGATAACTGGATAGTCAACTATTTTGTCTCTCCATCATCAAAAGGCCTTATTTGTAAATAATATTCAGAGTCTGTGTGATGGAATAAGCCTAGTTCCCAGTATTAATCTCAGAGGTCACATAGTAACAGGGTCACCCAATGTGGCAGGAGCAGAATATTTGTGCATCATAAATACAGTCATGCTGTAGTTGAATTCATCAAAAGATGCTACTAATTTTACAGGAAATTTATCATGGCATATGACACTATTTGAGAATTGTTCCACTACCCTGATGTCACAAACTCTTGGCACAATTTAAGGTTGCCATAGACTTGAGGACAGTCTGATGTCTTAGGAATTGAGCAATCCATTCAGTTTACTTTCCATTTATTGCATATTTGTAGCCCAACACAGGCTGCTCAGTTTTAAGAGGACTTAGTTGAAGAAATATGTATATCTACATATATATATATGTGTGTGTGTGTCATTACCACTGTAGCTTTGAAAGTAAATGGTGTTAATCCCTAGCAAGTAACATCCTGTACAAGTGGCTTTGTAGAATTTCTGCATCTCCTTTGTTTCTCTTTGAGTTGATAGAGAATTGGGATGCAAAGTAGGCAAATACAGGTTGCCATATTTGTAATGCAAGAAACACTTGGGGATTTGTCAGGTTTAAGAGAATATCTACTTGTAAGAATCACATTTTTAAGTTGTCCAAAAAGTACCTTTTTTTCCCATTTATTATATAGCTGAATACTTGGTCTGTGGACAGATGTTCAGTTTGCAGACAGCTGTGTTAGTTTAAGATGTTACTATCCCCAGCTGTTTGCTACCAGCATATTGCGGAAGACCCTTGTCTCTATAGCTCTGCAAGGCTTTACTTGGGTTTCTGAGTCTAGCTGGGGCAAGGTCATTTGGCTCTAGTTCAAACCATCAGCGTTGGCCATTGCTGTCAGGATGTGCTGGAGGACGTGAAGCATTGCTCCTCCGGTGTCTTCTGATGGGCACCCAGGAGTGGCAGCTTCACATAGGTGAATCCCAAGCCTTCTGGGAGCATCTTTGGTTGGCAGATCTATACCCCTCAGAAAGGCATCCGACCACAGTCTCCTACAGACTGTCAGTTACAAATAGGTTGTGGATAATCATCTGCTTCATGGATCTACTCATGAGATCTTGGTATAATGGGAATAATTCAGGTACCTAAGCAAAGGTATCTAATACGATTTCAACTATCTAGGCTGTTGCAGTGTGGATGGCTTTGGTATCTCAGGGTTAAACTGGGGCAGCAGACACCTATTTTTAGTAATCAGACTTTTTCCCTCAGTGTTGAATAGCTCTCACTGACAGAAGGTAATTGTTTTGTAGAATACTAGAAAGTTCTATACAGCACAGCCTGAACCTAGTGAGCTACAAATTCAAAGATTACTTTCATGACGTTTAAATAATTTGAAATCCTGAATTAGTTTTGTGGAATATTCTTAAGAGATAGCATTACAAAAAGAATGTCTCTACAGACATAATAAAATATTTCACTATTCAAAACTTTTCCTAGAGGAAGTAAAAATTCCCTCAGTCTTCCTTGGTTGGAGTCCTGGAGGTCTAGTTCTCATAATTTGATATTTAGAAGCAGCTATGAGATGTCAATATTAATGTTTGTATCATTGTAATTTTACAGAAAAAAGAAAAGAAAAGAAAAGAACCACAACCACAAAATCTGATTTTTTTTTTCTCAGTGTCTCCTACATGACTGGGAAAGTTATGTGTCTGATAACACTGTGAAACAGAAGGACATAGTCACAACAGAAGTTTCTTGAGATTGTCATATAAAAGCAAATGGCCCCTAAATTACTGGTTTCCACTTCTCGCATGAGAGATGGATCAGTTGTTTTGGGCAAAACTCTTTGCTTCTAGGCAGTGTGCTTGTTACCTTTCCTCTCTGGATTGGATGTGTAATGGTAGAATCCTTTTGTTGCACTGGAATGTGCATCTAAAAGTTGATTAAAGAGGTGTTGATTTTATACCTTTATTGTCCATTGCTTTCTCTCTACAGCTTTTTGCTATTTGAATATAATTCAGAAAGATGAGGAATAGTGCTTACTATTTCTAGCAAACGACTGAGTCTTAAGTAAGTGATTCCACATTTGAGAAAGAGACTTCATATTAGCCTTTCACTGTGCTAAACCCACAAATCATGCTTCTAAGACCTTTTCTTTCTGGTTTTGACCTATCACTTTAAATTCGATGTATCTATTTTAGCTGCAATTTAAAACAAACTGTCCCACAGTCTGGTGAAGACTACTTACTTTTGGTGCCAGAAAAGGGCATGTGTCACAAGAAACAGTCTGCACACGTACTTTGCTGTTGCTTATTTGACAGATGACCTTGATGTGAATCTCCACTGGGGGCTGAGGCTGCTCATGTCCATGTTTGGTTCAGGTTGTCTTGTTGCTATTTTCTTCTACTAGGGCAAAGGTACAAAGTTCCTCTAATTTTGTGTTTCAATGCTTCTCAGCATCATCCAAAAAGAACAATTTTGTTTTTCAAGGGAGGAATCTGAGGCCAGAACTATCACCCATTTTCAATGTTTTACAAACACCCAACATCCAGATACCTCAGGGTGTATTAAAATAGAATGAGACTCATGAGGTATAAAGAGACTGAGGAGGGTACTGTATATGCCCATATCTGGCTATCTCTCTAAAATACCAGCAAAAAAAAGTGGAATTAATACGCATACAATCTTTGGGTCCCACATGTTTCTCTTTTCAAAGTATAACCACAAAATAATATTCTAATAGATGATAGTTATATAGTCCACTACAGAGAAGTGGACCAAGTTTTTAAGACACATGTTCCAGTGTCCGTTCTACTTTAAGCACCACAGGACATTGAGGGATTGAATAATTAAGTCCAACAGAAACACGGAGGAGTAAGACTATGCTATTAGGGGGTCATAGAATCATAGAATCATAGGGTTGGAAGGGACCTCTGGAGATCATCTAGTCCAAACCCCCTGCCAGAGCAGGGACACCTTAGAGCAGGTTGCACAGGAACGCGTCCAGGCGGGTTTTGAGTGTCTCCAGAGATGAAGACTCTACCACCTCCCTGGTCAGCTTGTTCCAGTGCTCTGCCACCCTCAAGGTAAAGAAGTTCCTCCTCAAATTCAGATTTGAGTCACAGATTATGGCTGTGAACCAAGAATATAACTGAGTTTTCAACACAGAGCAACTGCAAATACCTTACATAAAAAGAGTTCAGTTTATTCTCCTTCCTTCTTCCTGTCCCTCTCAAGTCCCTGCCTACAGACTTTCAACACTTAAGAGTCAGTACAATATGATTTTTGAGTACTTATATGCGAATTGATAACTATATGACTAAAAGTTAAATTTAAAATGACTCACCTAATAACTAAGACATTTTTATTTTGGGGGCATGAGCAATGCAAAGAACAGAAAAATGCAGCTCTTTATTCATTGTTTTATGTCACGAATGTTTTATCATTTCTATACCTATGGCACCTATAAACTGAAGCATAAGGGCAACGAGCTTAATGACGCTGTTTTATTCCAGTCATAGTGAGTTCAAGTCCTTTGGAGGAAAAATATTCTCCTCAATATACTAAGCTGTTTTTAAATTTTTTTTCTCAGTGCCTAAATGCTCAAGAAGCTTGACATACATAATATTTTTCTTTATTTTTAACTAAATCCATATTCTCCATATTCTCAACAATTATTTAGGATGCTTTTTTTTATGATACTGTGTGCATGGTGTTTCATACTGTGATGACAACATTAGGGACACATTCAGAGGCTGGTTAAAACTTCATCCAGACAGCGGCTGAAAATGACACATTTCACACTATTGCAAAATGAATTACAGAATCAGAGTGGGCTTCGGACTGGAGTAAAATGCTTCTTTAAAAATTGCCTTCAGAGCAAAAACCTGATGCACTTTTTAAAGTCTGTCTTTGTTGTTGCTAAGGTTTTATTACAGAGGTAGACATTCATGCACTTTTCTTTGTTTCTTAGTGTTTACTCTGTTTCCATTCTGTTGCATACTTGTGTCATGACTCGACCCCTAGAAATAGCCATATTCTTCTGGGCTTCTAACGCTCTAACATCTTGGCTCTCGCAGCAAACAAACTTATTTAGCACCAAGTTGCCCTGCCTACAAAAACCATTTCTGAAGGTTTTGTGAGTTGGAGTTGCATTAATCTGAATGATAGACTCTCCTCAGCCTGTTTAGCATTATACCTCATTCAATAGACAGTTTAATGGATGATCCACAGCAGTACATTACATTTTTGAGCTCTGGGAATTACTCTGCACAGTCCAAGATTGGGGACTGGATTTGGTGGCTGAAATCCAAAAGCTTTTTCCTTTTTTTAAGTACCAAACATTGCCTTTTGCCAAGTGGGATCATTTTCCCATCTGTGGAAGGGTTTTCTACCCTTGGTAATGCTATTCAGTTTATCTGGCTCCTTTAGGCTCACACTAGTATAAAACAGAAGTAACAGAAGTTAGCAGTAATGGCAGTAAGCAACTGAAGTCAAAGGAATCAGACTTCTAGGTGTGAAGGACCAGGAGAAGGTCTGTCTGCATCTGGACTGGATTAATATAATCTCTATTGTCTCCATCTCTTTTTAATAAGTGTTGTCTCATTTAAAAACGGTTGGGAGATATTTTGCTGTGGTGCTTTCTTGACTAGCACACCACCTGTCTTTGAAAAGTTGGGAAAGGAGTTTGCTATGACAGGAGCCTTTAAGAGCAGCGCTTATTTTGTATCTTTAAGGACTCTTGAGTGTAAAACCCTAGTTTTCGGTGTGGAGTGTGCCAGGGACACAGCGTGATGTGTCCATTAATACTGCCCAAAGGCACTGCCTCAGCTTGATAAGCCCTGACCTTCACAGAGTGACACTGTGAGTGAAAGGAGAACCAGCTGTAGATGGGAATGGGCTGGTGACAGCTGAGCTCTGCCAGGCACAGCTGGCTGCCCCAGAGGTGGATCGGGTTGGGACACCAGGCACTCCAAGCTGACGTGCTGGGGTTTGTTGAGCTGCGTAGTTGAGTACTGAACTTGCCATAGCTGCATCCTGAGAAGACTATTTTGTCTTGAGTCCATGCAGTCTAAATCTCCACAGTGGTAGAATATGCACAGAAAAGGGCTAATGTGTATAAATGTGGATACCAAAATGTAACAGACGTAGATTAGTACATGAAATGTGCAGGCTCCAAAGAAATCAGTCCGGTAGTTATTCCCCAAGAACTGGAAAATGTATTAAAAAAAATCATTTTGTGTGGATATTTTTGTCACAACACATTTCAGAACAGCTGTCATAACACTGGGAATTTACTTCCAAAAATATATTAAAAAAAACCCCCTTCATCTGTCAGCATGTGACTTAAAAGCAGAGACTCCAGTACACAGAGGCATATTCCAAAAGCACACGATATAAAAAACTTCTGGTTATTACTGGGTTAATCAGAACCGTTCTGGAAAGTACCAAAAATTGCATGTAACTGTTTCAAAAATCACGGGGATATTTTGAACATTTCCACTGGGTCAAAGCAAAAATAACTATACATCCTTTTTAGGTGATTATATTCAGGAGACTGGTCTTGCTGGAGTGACTTAACACATCCATTATTGCAATTATAATTTAGTGATAATTACTCTGTAGAATTCCAGTGTTCTATTACTGCAAGTAAGAGCCCATGGAGAAAGCCAGCGCCCGGCATCTCTAGGGTCTTGGAACGAGTGCCTGTGATTTTATAATTTCCAGACTTGTTACATTTAGTTTGTGAGAGGCTATACCTGCATTGTGTAGGTTAAAGAGCCCCCTCTTTGCTGATTAAAATGAAGCACTGTCATTGACATATCAGATCCAATACAACTAATTAACATGGAAAATATGTTTGACCTACACTGGTTAAGATAGATGACTTCCTTACACAAGTTATAAACACTTGTAGGCATTATGCCAGAACTTAAAAGCAATTTGTGTTTTATGAAAGTCTATTTAAGGTTCTCTTTCAAACACAAAAAGCCCCAAACCAGAAAACAAACCCATTGCACAACGCATGACTTTAGAATCAGAATATCAACCCTCTGTGATCAGTGTGTGACCAAATCCATTTTTGCAGACAGCATTCCTTCACAGAGCGTGATGACTGAACTGAAAGATAAGGCCTAAATTTCTGTTTAGAAAATTGCACAACAGTGTAAAAGGCAAACACGCTTTAATTTCCCAATACTAATTTATTTTCTGTTTTCTAGTTCTCAAATGTGGCCCCATGTAGGAAGAAGGGAGACAATTATTACCCACCTAGAAAATGAAGGAAATAACACCTGATGAAGCAAGGAAGTTTCTGATGAAGAACTGAGACTCTCAGGGATCAATGTGAGGGTCAAAGCTGCTTGAGGTTAGTGGAAAACTCTCAGTAAAATTCAAAGGGCTGTCAATTCAGGGCAATGTCGCCTTCATTGCTTTGCAGTGTTGTACTTTGTTTTCATTCAGTTTAGTGGAGGAAAATTACCAGCAGGCTGCATACAACCCAATCCCAGACAAGCAGTGGGCCAAATCCTTGACATTGCTCTCTGGTTGGCATGGGGGGATTTTTGAAACAGTTTACTGAATCTGCTGATGGTTTGAACAGCCAAAAGAAATCTCCGAATGGTATCAATGGATCAAGAGGCACAGCTGAGAAATACTTCTTCCCCTTCAGCACTCAGCTGCTGACATACTGCTTTGAGGCTGTAGCCATCAGTGCTATGAAGGCCATGAGCAGGGCAGGAGTTCAGACAGACCTGTAGCCTGGTTTAGGAGTGAGAAGACACAAACATGAAGTAACAAAACCTTCCCTCTTCCCATGTTTTTTGTCTCATCATCAAGTCAGGAGAAGCATTTGTCCGTTTGTGCATTAAGAGGAATGAAGACACACATGCTGTAGGGATGTGTACTTTAAGATACCTTTCTGGCTCGGACATTAACCAGCTTTTGAACCAAGGCAAGAGACAAAATAAACCACGTGTCTGTAATTACCTTTCTGAGAAATCAGACAAATACTTGATTTTACTTTGTTTTTCCATGATGAGCTAGGACCTAGCTGAATAGCTCCACTTTCCATCCTGTGGCTCTAGGAAGGAGGTCTGAGGAGGAGCACAGGCTTGTCAGCCTATCGCTCTTATCTGTGGCCTGGTTTTGCGCATACTTGAAACGACAAAGTTTGTCTGTTTCAGCTAATTCCCAGCTCTTGCATGAACAGCTGCTTCTTGTCAGCAAGGTAAGGGTGGGATATGAGGATGGCAAGCTCTGTGTTACAAAGTGTTTTTTCCAGGCTTTTCCTCTTAGTCTACCCCGTTCCTAACTCCTGTCCCTTCCCTGAGATCAAGAGGGAATGGACAACTGCAGAAGGAAGAGGAAGGACTCTTCCTGTCATGGCAGGTGGGGTAGAGAAATACCATACCATACCATAAATAAAGGAAGAGAGTTGAAAGAGAAAGAAAAGAGCTACTGCTTTTAGTGATAGTCACTGTCTCTTTTCATCATGCCCTCGCCTTCACCTCATGGGAGGATCTGTTCTGCTATCTTTATAAACTTTGGCCACCCCAAGCGTACTGTTGATGTTCTCATTGTGGCAAAAGTCAGCCTTGTCTGTACTGATAGAGAGATCTAAGACAGCTCTGCAATAGACCTTGATTTCCAAAAAATATTGAGCTACAACACTCAGAGAGCCTTCGGGTTATCCAAAAATAACTAATCTTTTTTTTTTAAATGCTGATGTGCCTTTGTTCAATGACAGATTTCTGGAGGCAAATGCTACAGAATAAACTAATGAGCCATTTCTTGCAACACTTTCAGTTTGGGTTCAAACCGGAAAGCACCGATCCAAGTTCTACTGCCTTGGGGATTTTTTTCAACGTGAGGTTTGGATCTAGCCCACTATAAAGAGCCACTATAGGCGCAAAATTTTGAGATTGCTGTAGGTTTGGACTCTATCCACTGTCAAAGTTCAGAAGGTTTTGTCTGGGTGTTTTGACGTGGGCTTATCTCCATTTCAGTTTTGGAAACAAAAAGCCCCAAATACAAATACGAAAGAAAATCCCCTTGCAAATACGCAACTTACGTATCATATGCAGAAACAATTTCAGGACCCTGAGCCCTCCAGGTAGTTACTCATGCGCTGACACCCATTGTTTTCAGTGGGCTCCATGTGTGAATAATTACGCACCTGGGAACAACCATTTGCAGGATCAGGCTGTTGCAAAATAATATGCTGCTGAAAACTTAAAAGGTAGCTGTAACACGTGATTGGATTGGTGTAGACTGTTAGCAGAGAGGCTGTCTGGATGCAAGCTATTGTCACTCTCATTTTAAGAGGGATTTTTTAAACAGTTACATTTCTCTGCCCTCCGTTTCCAGGGCATTTCCTGCTCCCCCTTCTAGGAGGAGTCAGCTTGCAAATGCATGTTAACAAATTCAAATGCTACAAATGAATTTTACAGTCCTCAGTGCTGGTTATTCTCACCTCATGAATCCAGAAGTGTCTACGAATTTGAAGGATTGTTTTGGGGGGATGATCTCATCTCCCAGCTTCACATATTCTCTAGTTTCGTTTTCCCCTGCAACTCATTCCATGCGCTCAGCTAGCAAGCCAGAATTTCCAGAAAAGGACAAACTACTATTGCTTTTCTTCCTCTTCCTTTCTTTATGTTTGCTGCTTGTGTTGATCATCTCGCTGTGGGGCAATAGTTTTTGCCCAGGGATAGTAGTTATTTCTTACCTTTTTAATATTTTATGTACTTTTTATGTTCTCAAACGCAGAATTTTACTATTCCACAGATCAAATAAATCCCAGGCTTTCAAAAATGATACAATGGAAGCCTCAGCTTCACAAGCACAGCTGCAAATGAGGCTTTAATTGCCAGCTTAGGAAAAGTGCTGAAAATGTCTAGCCAGTGAAAAAGCAGTAAATTTGAGAGGTCAGAGCAAGAGAGAGCATGCCTGTCTTCCACGGGGTATAGCATATAAGGCTAAGAAACATTCCCTTGAAGCATATTGTATGTGATGTGCGACCAAACGTGTTTCCAGTTTTATTGCAGAGATAATGAAAAGTGAAACAATACTTTTTCCTTTTGTTACTGAATCCTTTGCTGGTGAGTGTTTTACCATCTTTACACATCTTATTTTGTATATTTTTTTTGTTTTCCAAAAGTGAAAGGAGGAATTTTTTTACTTTTTTTGTGTTCTTTCAAACAGGGTTTTGTTGTTTTTTTTTTGTTTGTTTGTTTGTGTGAAGCTCAACAAAACTTTGCAGGTGTCGGGAACTAGTTCTGGAAGTTCAAAACAGTTGATGGATCAATTATAAAAGACCTTGATGAGAGTTGCAAAAGAACTCCTCAAAACTTCCCCATAGCCCCAAGTTCATACTCCCATTTCAAAGCGTGAATGTCAGAGAGATTTTCAATAAGAGTTCATCAGGCCTTATTTCAGAGGAACAAAACATTTTTCCTCCCAAGAGCTTGTGTTGGAAAGAAGCACAGTATTTTGTTAGTTTGGAAAAAAAAACCCAAAAATGTGTCATAGGAAAACAGAAAAAAATGGAAAATTACAGCCCCAAATGGTTAAAGATTTACAAGCCTATAAGCAGCTGGCAAGAGGGTCAGAAACTGGGGTATGTTATTGCAGTTTCAATAATAGGTGGTATTATTAGCTCAGCCTGTAACTGGTATTCTTATGGGATGTCAAATATGGGATGTTACGGAAATATTTCATTATATAGTAAATGGGCTTCTCTGAACTAAAATCTCTCAACCTTTTGCAGCTGACTCATCAGTTGTTTCTGAAACACTGTGTCTTTGACGTTGCTACAGAGACTGCCAAAAGCTAGATCAGCCAGTGCCAGCTGTTACGGTATTTGTGATATGAACGTATTCCCAAAGGGCATTTGCTTTATTTTAATTTTCACTATACCCCAGTTATGTATTCATTCAGGTTGTCTGTTTTGTGTACTTAAGGGCAATGCAGTTCAGGAGGGTTTTGAAAAGAAGTGTCTCAAAAGTCAAGATAAATAATTACGCTGAGAAAACATTAGCTGGAATTTTTGCTGTGGCTTGTTACCTACATTTAATAATGATCCAAAAGAAAAAGAAAAAAGCAAAAAAACCCCAAACCCCAACCAACACGAGCAAAACCACCTACCACTGTAACAATAGTTTGCTTTAGTTATAACACAGCAAAGATGCAAAAACAATTTTAATGCTGATTTTACAAATAGAGAATATGATAACATTCTGTATTCTGTTATGAAAAGTCTGTGTGATAGTTTTATCACTAACTTCAGAATTGTTTGGAAAGGGGCAGAAGAAATGGAAATCACAAGTTCTGTAGGACGTCCAAGCGTCCTACTAAAAACTGTCAACATATAACTGGAACTACCTTAGAGGCCCATGAGCAGGCCTGCACTTTTAATGACTGTCAGGCAAAGAAGGCAGAATAAATGACATAACAATTTGACTGTGTTGGTTCAGTGAAAACGTGACACTTCATTTTACCACGTCTATGGGATTCATTGTCATAGAATGACAAAATTTTACACAGGTTAAAAAAGGAGAGCAGGTAATTCAGGGAGGAAATATCCCAACATGCTTCTCCTGTTCTTATACAGGGACAGGAGAGCAGAGGGTACTCCTTCCCAGCGCTACAGGTGTGAGGCAGTATCTATCAGTTCCTAAGTGCCAAAGAAGCTCAATAACATATGATTGTGTTAGTGCAAAGAGAAGAGAGAGGGAAATCACTGCACGTTGTCACTCTTTGATTGGTAGCTTAATAATAAGGTCCTTGATGTGTCTGCTGCTTGTATTTCCATCCATGTTCCTAGATAAGCTATACCAAGGTCTCTTGACTTAGGCCGTTATTCTTTCTGTGGCACCAGTCCAAACAGTTTAGTGATGGGAAAGATTTCATTTACCTCCTCTCAGTTTGTACCTGTATTGTCTTATTACAATTCCTGGACCTACCTCTGTTGGTATTTTATTGTTAGCTAGCCTGCTGCAGCAGGGGATATACACAGACCACATCAAAGAAGAACAAAATGTTACTTACAAGTGGGAACTACTACTCTCGCAGTAGTAACTACTTCTCTAACATCTGTTGTTCTTCAAAGCATGCTCTGCATTTTTTACATTACCTATTTATGAGCAGAGGTTGATTTTTCCTGAAAATTCCTGTGTCTCCACAAAGCCAGCAAGGTGTAAGCTAAACCCTACAAAAGGAAAATGAGAAGAGAATTATAGATGGGTCTGTATGGGCGTCTTCCAGAGAATGAAATGTGCTGTGCAGCTCATCACCAGGGCTCTTTGCTTCGTTTCTTCCCATTCCTTCCTCATGCTGTTTGCCTGGCTCCCACACCCACGTGGGTCCGATGCGCACACTCAAATAAAAACTAAGGGCAGAACACTGATGAAGAACTGCTATTTCCTCTTACCATCCGATCACAGTTTAGCCATTACTGTACACTGTTTTCTGCCAGTCCTTAACAGAGAGATTCAATCAACAACATTCATTCTGCATGTTGCCTGATTGGCCATGACTTTGGCGAAAATAATCGATCCCGTATTTCTGAGATAAGTTATTTTCAGTAAGAATTATCCCATTTGTGTGGTGGCTGGGGAATGGGAATTGACATGGTTTATTTCTCTGGAAAAAAAGCAAAGGTTGTTAAGCAAAGATTTGAGGATATTATTTCAAATTTCAAACCCACTTTTGCCTCAGACTTTTCCTAATCTTGCTGTCTGTTACAGTCTTGGTGTTTAAATGCGTTTTATGGAGCCTCTTCCCGCTCCCAAGAAGTTCTGTTGCATTTTTGTGACTGAGTGTTGCCATTCATTGCTTGAAGTAGGTAAAAAGAACTGTGCATTCCTTCAAAAAGAGGAACATCCACAAAGGCTCACTTCAAGTTCTGTTTTGAATTTGAAATCAAAGTTTAAAATCTGATTATTGCATCTTCTTTTTAAACGTGCTTTTAAGTCTGTTCGCATGTGGAAAATGTTTTCAGTTAGAAAAACATAGTTAATATATTTATTCCTACAAACTGAATATGTGACACGTGGTACAAGAAACGTTTATATCTATGAAAGCTAGCCATATGAATTTTATTGCTCCTGCTGTTCCTTATGTGAGTCTTTGCTGCTGATGTGGCTAAATACAATTTGGGCCATCACTTTGCAACAGACAAGGACTTATGAGTGCATACCCCTTCCTACAGGCTCATAGAAAAACCTGTCTTTAACTCCTGATGTTCATGTAAGGACCATGCTCCACTTATTTTTGTTTATTTGGTCTGGGTCCTCTTAATGTCAGTTTGTTAAAGAGTCTGTTACTGTACGTGGTATGGGACAAATTCTTACCTCATTTTAGAAGCTGTAAACTTGATTTAAGTCCTCGAAGGTATATGGAGTTGCTTCAAATTTACAGCAGTAAAAGGAAGATGAGAATTCTGCCTTTGATGCTCATCTATTCTGCACAAGCTTCCTTAACTTGCATAAAAAATCTTAAATGAACACTCAGGTAACTGAATGCTATTGATCCTTGTTAAGAAAAACTGATTATTATTCTTATGATGAATGTTGTTGTTATAATTGTTGTTGTTATTATTCCTTTGTGTTTTGAGTAAATAGAGTTAAACTGAGGAGGCCATGGTCACATGCCCCTTTGTGCCACTGACTTCAGAAAAACTGGTAAGTGGGTTAAGAGAGTAATCAAGTGGCGTGCTAGGACAGGGGGAGGTCAGGGTCAGGTCTGTTTTGATGAGTTAATCTTGGTTCCTTCAGTCCTCTTCACTGTGGGTGGTAACTGAGTTCCCCAAAGTGTTTACAGTTGAAGTCATCCTTAGACAGGTGGACTTACTTTGCATCCTGCCAATTTTGTATTTATTTTCCTTGAATTCCAGCACAGTCCACATTTTCCTGTTGTTGCTTCATGTAGATAGATGCTTAGCAGAAACCTCTCTTTCCAGTATCTCTTTTTTAGGTTTCCTACATTTAAGTAGCGTTGTATATTGATTCATGGATGGTTTGGTTAAAAAAAAAAAAAAAAAAAAGAAAAGCAAAAAATGATAAAATGCAAAGATTGTGGGTTATCTCTATGGGCATTCCCCCACATATACTCATGTGGGGAAACAAATCTCTCAAAGAAGATGATCAGTCGCTGTCTAGATGGCAGCTGCAAGATACCTTGCAATGGCATCTTTACCTGGATCAGTTGTGACTTCCCAAACTGTGAGGGCTGTGGTCCTATGTGACCTCTCCAGCATGTCCATGATGCATTGGTATTGATTATCTTAAAGTACTTGAAAAACATCTTATTATTTTAACTACATACCATTTCTGCAGCTGCCATTTCTATTATTTATCTTGTCTGTGTACAATTTGGTCATTTCTGCTGCAGGAATTGCCTGAGGGAGCCTCCTTAGCGTCCAGGTTCTCCACTCAGGATGTTAATGTACTATTAAAGCATACCAGTAGCGTCTATCTGTTGGTCTAGGCACAGTGGGAGCTGCCTGTGGGGATCTCAGGACTTCTGAAAATTTGCTCCTGGAGTGCTCCCAGAAGTCATTTTGTAGTGAAGGTGGCTAAGAAGGTCAGTCAACCACCACCTCTCCAGCCTGTCTGTGGTCTCCCATCAGCTATACCGCATCTATAACTACAGAACAAACTTGAATTCAATCCTTCTGTCACATTTATAACTTAAATTTCAAAGCCTTTGCCACACTAGAAGGAAAGTGCTTATTATAGGATCACTGGTAGCTTCTTAGGGCTGCATTATGGCTTCTCTGAGAGGGTTTGTGTAGACAAAAGAAATGCTGAGCCACTCTGCAAGGGACTGTTTTGATACAGACTGTAATTTTAGCTCTCTTTGTATTAAAAGTTGGAGATGGCTTCTACACATTCTTCTCACTGCCCCGAAGTTAGGCAAAGGGAAAGGCAGTCAAGCTTCAGAGCAGAAAAAAGACAATAAAAAAAGGCAGAGGTTAGAAAAGAGCAGAAACACCATTTGAGAGAAAATGAAAACAGTTGCTACATAACTTGAAGGCATTTCAGCTTCTCAACTGGTTGCACGCGTAGACAGCTTTGACACAAATATTTGCATGCTTAGATTTATAAGAAAATGTTACCCACAAGGGTGACATGCATTATTGTAGGCTCAGGCACTGAGGTAACCAAGCCAAAATAGCAGAAATACAAGGCATTCCGGGGGCACATGAGGAGCACACGTGCACAGCTGTGCTTACCCACTCTCCCATGTACACACAAACACACTCCCCTATAATTAGAGGAGTATATATATAATAAGGTAAAGAAGTTCCTTCTTTACCTTGAGGGTGGCAGAGCACTGGAACAGGCTGCCCAGGGAGGTGGTGGAGTCTCCGTCTCTGGAGACATTCAAAACCCGCCTGGACGCATTCCTGTGCCCCCTGCTCTAAGGTGGCCCTGCTCTGGCAGGGGGGTTGGACTAGATGACCTCCTGAGGTCCCTTCCAACCCTATGATTCTGTGATTCCGTGATTCTGTAATTCAAGTGTATGTGCCCTGGGATCTTCCCCAAGGTCCTCACACCTTACATGATATATGCACATCTGTATGTATGAATATACATATATAGGTACTTATGCATTGCCTGTGCACGTATATTCACATGTTCTGTGGCTGACACTGGTATACTTCCCAAAATGTATCCCTTCTGAACCCATAACCTCTCTTATGGTGTGGCAGGGACAGCACCGGCCACCAGTATTCAGCCACAGCTACTTGCATGTGATGTTCCCCTCTTTCACCCAACAGTACCCAAGTGGGAGCTGCTACGTTTTTTTGTCTTTATTATACATTTTAAAAAAACCCGCACTTGGTGTTGGGGGTGGGGTTAGCCGAGAGGCGTCAGCTGGGAAATCTGGCATAGCACGTATAACTTCATGAAATTTAAAATAATCTAAACCCCCAAAACGTGCAAGATGGAAAGTGACTTTATGTGTTGGATGTGTATGTGATACACGGCTTCCAACATATGACTGTGTCTGCAGGATGAGGAGCTCTTGGAAAAGCTGGCGCTGGGTTGGAGGTGGGCCAGGCTCCCGGTGCCCCCGCTGCGGCCTGGGGGAGGGTTTGGGTCTGGGGGTTGGCACAGCCCCACAGCGAGGGCTGTGCCAGACACAAAGCTCAGCTCCACGTTCGGCTTCCCCAGCTGCCGAGCTCTCAAAATTTGGAGTTCTCTTTCAGAGCCGCCTCCTGTAATGATGAGAAGCTTGTCTGCTGTGGTTTATACATGTTTTTCTAAGGCACAAAAAAGGATTGGTAATTCTGTAGATTGTTTCTATTTCTCTTTTCATTCTGGTCTTTTGACTTCTTCTTTTGTTTTATTTGGGTTTTGTTTGGACAGGTTTCTTTTTTTTGGTACATCTATTTTCCCCCTTTCCTTCATGGTTTTTCATTTTCTCTTTTTCCTTTGCCTTGCTCCTGTAAGGGTTGACATGAGTGAGACTCCTAATACTTAAACCCCAAATTTGAGGTCACTCAGTAAAATATTTACTGAGCCTCAGAGTCTGGTCTGTTTTAAAATTCCTCTATTATGACAAGATCTTAAAGCACAGATGTCACTATGCTATTTATTAAAACTTGCTCTCGCAAAATTTAAAATCAATACAAAGACTAGTCATCTACAACTTAAGTTTTAGCAGTAATTTATTCCATGAAAAATTACCTTAAAAGAAAGTTGGGTTGGTTTCATCTCACCTAGCTTAAATCATCTACAGTGTAGATGTTTATCCCAAGCTTGTCGCCGTAACCTCCTTTTATGGTTAAAAGAGTGAAATCAGCGCATTCTTCCTGAGATTTATTTGGTCCATTTTAGACTAAGAGAAACTGCACCCTAGAAGATCCGGTCTATCTGGCATGACTTGCTGCGTGATGACTCTTACTCCTAAATATTACAGCTGCACAAAACTGAAATTGAAGGACATCAGTAGTTTGAAAACCAGTCCTTAAGAATGAATCGTAAAATAGAATTTAAAGAGCTGGTGTGATCTGCTTGATCGTGTAGTTTCATTGTTTTACACTTGCTAACAATTATTTCTGCATTCTCTTTTTGAGTTCCAACATCAGCTACAGAAAGATATCATTTATCTTCCTCTTATCTATTTCCTGCAGTAAAGAAACATATTTGGGTCCATTGCGCTCACTGCAAAAAAAAAAAACCCAAAAAATCAAGCATCAGCTTCCTGTAGTCCAGATTGATTTACTTCTTTAAAATCTTGGATTACTGTGGATAATTGTTTACTGTGATCTATCTTATATTTGTAGATCTTTGTCCAGCTAACTTTTAACTTGTCTTAACAGAGCAAGCTCCCGAAATCTCGCGCTGGAAACAAGGTAGGTTACATAGAGAGGTGTGATCATCAAGAGAGGTTTCTAGCCAGAGGTTTGACTGACAGCTGCCAGGAATCATTCATTTTCTGTGTTTTGCTGGACATCCTTGTTGCCCTTTCCCTAAAATTTTTCTTGAATGGAATCTTATCTAAATAATATAAATAAATAATTAATTCATTAACTTTTTGTCAAGTTTATGAATGCACCCTCTAAAGAAGACATGGAAATCAACCAAGTAACTCACCAAAGAAAAAAAGAGATATTTAAACTCAAGTCCTGCAACATACATACATGCATAAGAAAAGCCCTGCTCACAAGTGGAGCTGAGAAGGGTTCTTTGTGGCTCCCAAGATAGTTTAAAACCGTTAAACTTTCTTCCAAACTTCAAAATATACTGTTTTTTCTCAAGTGTTTCACAACTCGTATTTGCTATGGCACTATTTTGGCCACATCAAAGACACAGTGCCCACTGTTTGACTGTTTTGGTCAAGCTGTAACAACGGAGTAAGAATTTGTTGTCGTATGGTGACGCTCACCGGAGAACCACCAGCCCGCTGTCGCAGACAGCTCAGGTGAAGACCACAGCAGCGGCGTAGGATGCAGGCAAGGAGAACATTTGGCTCACGCTTTCTCAGATGGAAATTTAATGTCCTTCAGCTCCACCTCTGTGTGAGATGTTAAAGATGCCCTGATTATTAGAGCTGGTTGCAAATTTTCCAGTGGAACACTTCTCTGTTGGAAAATGCTGATTTTACAGAATTGAAACATTTCACAGGAACATGTTGATTCCATTGAAAGCTTCAATGGAAAGCAGACAGGCAGGCTGTCCAGGAAGCCTGCGCTCCTGGTTTCGTGCCAGCCTGGGCTCCTCTGGCTCCCCACTCCCCAGGCAGCTGCTCCTCCAGCTTCCTGACACCCCAACCAGGCCTCTGCCTCCGGAGTGGGGTGACTGGGGGGAGGGAAACATGAAATGAGGGGCACTGGCTGTCAGGTAGGCTCTCTTGCAGTAGCATTTCTTTGGAAGCTTTCTTTCCTTTACAAAAATATGAATTCTTCAGGAAAAATTACAATAACTTATTTCCCCAGGAGAGAAATTCTATTGTCCAGGCTGATGTACTGGTGAGGTGGTACTGCCAGTCTGTGCTTTCTCTTTACTTGCACATCACGTATTTACAAATATTGTCTTAGGTGGAAAGTATTCATTACATTCACACTGCAATAGTGACGCAGCTGTCGGTGCCTGAAGATAAGCACACAAAAAAAGGCATATTCACTGTGCAGACTGTCGTCATGACGAAATGAATTCACAGTTTCATCCCTGGGTGAACTCAGAGTTGTCCCAGTGGAAACATACCAAACAAAAGAGATGTTCGTCAAAATGTGTACGTGTATATATATAATCTATTTTTTCATTTTAATTTGTTCAAAATTGCTCAGGTGAGCGACGAACCTCATTTTTTCTGATCCAGTGTAGGAAAAAATCAGGATCAGTTTAATCAGAAATGTCTTTTAAACATGGTAATACACACCATAAGAATTTCTAAGCCCAACTGAAAGAAGTATTTATACCTGTTGGTTAATACATCTGCTGGTTTGTGCTTTGTGGTTATGGTCATAACTTGAGCTTAGAATATGTGTGACAGACACGTGTAGAAATCAATCCTCTCATCACTGCTTATATATGCCTTAGGCTGTGTCTTCCTGTCGGTGCTATTGGCATGTGCAACTAATTGTCTCATTAACTTCGTACAGTCAGTAAAACTACTAACATGTAACTAATTGTTTGTAAAGTATTTTGGGTGATTTGCATTAAAAAAAAAACAAAAGGAGGCTATATAAACTCAATGTTTGTTCTGCATTTTACCACCTGTGGAGAACTGCAGAAGCTACGAGTGTTTACGTGCACATGCTCACAAGTTTTGACTCGCACGGAGGTGTCACCCCGCTGATCATTTCTGTGCTATTTCCTCAAATTGGGTAGGTGGCATACTTACAGTACATCCAATCAGGGAATCAATAAATAATGAAGCCTGCATATTAAGAAAAGTTTAACAAATAACTGCTCATAATGAAAGTCAGCGTTGTGGGGTTTTTTTTTCCTGGTTTCGCTAGCAGTCTTGCTTTTGATCTGGGAGCTGTTAGGAGCCATTGCACCGCAGATGAAAGGAGTTAGAAAATTCCATATCATAATGCAGTTAGATCAGTAATTCATGGAGCAGGTAATTCACAATGACTTGCCAGTCCTTTGATTGCACACGGTTTATGACTATTAGCAGTTTCCCCTTTCAAATTTGTATGCTTCCATACTTCCTTTCTGACCTCTTTTTCATCATTTATAGTCCAATTTGGTAGTGAAAAAACATAACTGGTGCTCAAGTGCATGGCTGTCATTCAAACCCCAATGCGTTACTGAGCAGTTTGACATTTGTGACTATGAAAAAAAAAACATTAAGCAGGTGTACAGAACACTAACCAGGTCCCTCAAACAATGCTTTATGGGATTCACAACTTGCCTCTAGGCTATAAACCCGATTCAGCCTGAGTTTTCAAGGTAGATTTAATCTTGATATTTACACTCCCAAATGTATCTTGCATTAGAACATAACTGCAATGTAAATGACACAAACACATTTTGAACGGAAGGTCGTGGCAAGAGATGTGTTACTGTAAGAGCTTTGCAACGACATGTGTTCTTTGAGGTTTAACAATTATCTGTCCTCAGTTTGTAAAATCAAGGGCTGCATCCTCTGCTTCAGTAAATTGGTTTGCACAGAGGGGTCCTGGCTCTAACGGTTTTTCAGTAGAAGTATAAGGGAGTAAGGTTCAAATTAAAAGAAACCAAAAGAAATGCTGTTTAATCACTTTTAACGTAGTCATCTGCTATACAGGTGTGCACATATCACATTTTATTTCAGTTATACTTCCCAGGTTTCTGGGAACTGATGTTGCAGCTTTACAAAGGTAGAGAGATTTCTACAAGTTGGATGAATAACATCAAGTAAATCTGTTAAAAGAAGTTACTGCTTTGTCTCAAAAGGACTATCTAAAGGACCAATATAATGTTTATGTTGCTGAAGAAGGGGCCCTAAAAAAAAAATTTGCAAACATTTAAGTAGTCAGGTAGGAACAAGAACTGTGGGTCTGAGGACAAAACAGTTCTCTAAGGTGGTCAATTAAAAGAATCTTTTTCTATATATGAGCATAAAAACCACGCACAAAGTCCTTCCATGGTATCCCTCCCAGCTTCCAGTAGTCAGTGGGTTAGGGACTTCCTTTGCCAGAGGTGCATCCGGATCACCGTGCTTAATAGCCATTGATAGACATATCCTTCATGAATTAGTCTAATCTCCTTTTGAACCCTGTTATACTTTTGGCTTCTGCAGCATCCTGTGGTAATGAGTTCCATGATTTAATTGTGCATTGTAATGAAAAGTGCTTCCTTTTGTTTGCCTGAAAATTGCTGCTTAAAGATGTTAGTGGGGGCACTTGCCTACTGTGTCTGCTCTCTTTTGTGTAGTCAAGGGAGCTGGTTGGTCTGTTCATAGTCTTAACTTGGTGTTTGTTTCTTAAGGTGGCAAAATCCATAGCCGATAGGAGGTAGAAAATGACATTCTGAGATCGCTTCAGTACTGACATATTTAATGTATGAATAGCAGAATATACAGGTAATTCGATTGTGAGTACTTTATTTTGATATTATGCCTGGGGCTGATATGGCACTTGCGAATAAGAAAGCAGTAGTGCCACAGGAAGACTCTGATAAACGTTTTCAGCACACGCGTGCGCACAGACATACGTACATACATTATCAGACTGCTTTGAAAGTGATGTGCGCTCATTGCCCTTCGTGTAGCACTTTCTGCAGAAATGTAGAGAGAAGATTTTGTGGGGAAAATGTGACAAGTGCATGGAAAGTGTGGAAAAGAAAAACTGTTTGGAAAGTGAGCACTGGCGGCAGCTTATGAGCAAAATCAGAGAGAATAGAGTTGGGAGGTTGACTCCCTCTCACTTACCTTTCTCCTCTTTTGGTTTAGATGGGCTTGTTTGGTGGTGTCCATGCCCTTGGTGAAATGGCTGACACACGGACAGTCGTACATCAGCCCTACATCAGCAACCTTCTTGGTGAGTCAGCTTATGCATTTCGCTGCTTGTGTGACGGTATGAATTTACCTTTGCCTTTTTGTCATGTTTTCCAAGAACCAAAAGGTTTTGTTCAACTTTGTGGGGGAAAAAGTGTGGTTTTATCTCAATACAGGATATTTTTCAGTTTCAGATGAAAGCTTCCCTAGGTTTGCCTTATTCTTCCTCTATTAACTTGGAAAAATTTAAAAGGAGGAAGAAGAAATATACAGTAAAAAATCTTAAATTTAACATTAAAAAATGGAATGTGACAAATATTTATATATTTCTAGAATCTGTTTAAACAAAGCACCAGACCTTACTGAAACATGGCATTTTGATAATTTTTAGAGAAATTATGCGCAACGGAGATTATTCTCTTTTGCGATATATGCCTTCCAAACGTAAATGATTTCATTACCCCTACCAAAAATTCAGCCTTGACTTTTGGTCTGCCCATGTCAAAGCCATGTTGCACAAGCTGAATGAAGCTCGCTAGGCACAGATAGAAACAAGTCCCAGTTTGTTCCTAACTTGAGAGAGAAATAAATCCTGTGGTGTTTTTTAATTATTTTTTTTTCTCTTCTTACCCAGTTTCGTACTTAGGAGGGCATAAGCTCACTGACTGCTATTGTTAGAAGATTCTTAATTTTTTCTGCTCTTCAAAACAAGTAATATTTGTTTTCTTAACATTTATACATCACCTAGCAGAGCAAGGCCCACGTCCTTACCAGTGTTTGAGGCAATTCCACAGAAGAGTAGGAGGATGCGGAATATTAGGGAGACTGTGGTGCTTTACACCTTTCTCTCCTCAGCTAAAGCAGTTTTTGGGTTCTGAGGGTGGTGGGTCAGAACTGGAAGAGCGGAGTAATGAGCTGCACAGAGAGCTCATTAGCTCCCTATCCTGGGCTCCTCTTCCATCGAAATTAATCCCTAGGCAGTGCAATGTCTGAGAAATACCAGCTACACGAAGGCCTTCAGGTTACTCACGTAACACAGTTCAAATTTGGCTCTGGATAAGAAAGAGATCACCTTCAGGATATAAACCATTGGCATCCTATTAAATCGACTTACTACTTATATTACTTCAGTGGGTATTTTCAGGATTATCTTCTACCAGGAAAGTTGAGGTTTTCAATGAATCATGCTAAATTAAAGTCAAACTATTATAGCCTCGCTAACTGAAAAAAAGTAAACAACGAAAGGAAAGCTGCAATATTCTCCTTTTTTCTTCTAGCTTATTTTCCAACTTTTTAAGGTCTTGCAGAATTGATGACAAACACATTGATGAACATCTTTGAATCTGAATCTACAGATTTTGTTCAGAGACAGAGCAGAATCTTCTCAAAATGAAACAAAACTTGAGAGCCAGTGCTCTCAATTAGGAATTTAACATGAAGAGCTGGTACTGTTAAGACTTCAATTTAAAGCAACCCCAGTGTTTCAGCAAAACAGATTATGTGAGGTCTTAATATAGAGACTGACAAGACTGATTGATTCTGTTATAAAATGAGAGTTGAAACAAAAGGTAAGCAGTGCCTTTTTTCCTAGCTACAGGAAACTTTTACTTAGTTAAACAGAGCAACTGCATACTCTTGTAAAAAAAATGCCTTTGTTCATGGCCTGTATCTTAGCAAGCTTAAAGAAAAACATTTCCTAAGCCCAAAATTTAATAATTTTTTTTTAAGGTAAAAAAACCTAGAAGGACTAGTCTTCTGTTCAGGGTATTTGCCTGATCCTTGCAGGTGTTTGGGTTTTAAAATGTTTGGGCAGAACACCAATAATTTGGTTTACAGATCACAGTGTTGTCCAGTTTCCCGCACATTATTGCAGTGTGGAACAATGACATTACAACAACCCACGTCTGCTATTATCCTTTTTTTTTTTTTTCTTCTTGGTCTTTTTAGACTGCGTGTCTCTTCACAAAACATTGAAATGTGTCTTGGCCAGTTACCTCAGCTGTTTACCTAAGTAGCTACAGGACATCTGTTTCAAGATAGGTTACAGGCATGTCACATTTCACCTTCCTGAAGGGGAAGAGGACAGGAAACTTAATTTTCAAGTTCAGCATCGCCAAAGCTTTCTGATTTCCATAAAGATGCCAGACAGTGACATCATATCTACCGTGTGTCCCTTTGCTTTATGGCTGGAACTTCATTGCATGGTGGAAATGTTGCAGGAGAACGATTGATCTTGACTTTCACCAGCGCTGTACTAAGCAAAAGTAACAAATGGTGTCATTGCTGAAGCCTGTGAAAAAATATTTGTAGTCATGGTTGGAGCTGGAGCCAAAGTCAGAGGCGCTGAACCAGAACCTACATAGAACCCAAAATGTTCCAAGGTCACATGTTATTTTATTTATTTGTTTTAAGTTGACTAAGTAGGGTTTTGATCACTTAACCATGATCCCTGTTCCTAACAGTCCTGTGGGTTTGCAAGAAAACAACTCCTCAGAATTTTCAAACATGATTTCAATTAAATATAATTATTCAGAACAAATGTTTTCACCTACCACATCACGTAACTCCAACCTGTGATTCTGCTTTCAAGTCTGTTATAGTGAACACAGGTTAAATGACCACACAAAGTAATTAATTGTGGCCTTGTGTAAAAATGCATACATTCAGAAATAAGGCTGAAAAATCGTCATCTCTAGCATACTTAAACAAAGCAGCATTCTGCTGGCCAAATCCCAAAATATTGACTTTTGGGTCAAGGCTGTGATAGGCTTCCCTAGAATTGAACGCAGGCCACTTTCTGCAGGCACGTGTTCTCAACTGAATGGTGCGTGTTGGAAGCGATTATTAGTCATTATATCGCGGCCAGTACTGCAGCACCTAGATACATGGGAGTTTTTTCGGTTCCACTTCCCAGCCACTCAGCCCGTATAAAGATGTGGCTGTGTTCTGCTCAACACCGGACACATGCTTCTCAGAAATGGCTCCATTTCCAGTGTAAGTGAAGCGATGCCTGCACAGAAGGCCTAATTTACAAAATTACTGAACCCTCACATTTCTAACGGAAGTCAAGGTGGGTCACTGCTCAAAACCGCTTCCTGGACGTTTCTGCCTTGTAGTGGCGATTCTTTGGGTAGAAAAGGGCTACATGGTACATGCACGTTATCACATTTTTATTCTTTATGCTAAATCACAGTGAAACTCCTAATGAAAAAAAGAACGAGGAATAGTGCCACTTGTAAAATAAAGCTTTCGCTAAGCGCTCTAAGTCTTCCCAGCTTTATAAGAAAAGCTGCCATGAGCCATCTTTTTAATAACTTTAGGAAATATTGTGTTACAAATGTTACAAACATATATAAAGGCACACTAAATGTTATGTCAAAGTTAAGGGTCTGACTTTTTTAACCTCAAAACTAAAGACGCTTTAACCAACCTGCGTTCATAAAAGAAATGTTGATAGACCCTTAACTCTTGTGAAGCCAGTGATTACTGGCATAAAAAAAAGAAACAACACGTTCTGAAATATGTTGCAGTAAAGCTACATACCACATAGTTTATAGATTTATAAGATTTAGATTAAACCAGGATCTTTTCCTGTGTTTATCAACAGCATTAAAGAAACCCAGTAAGCGAACCTGGAGTACCACAAACCAATCAATAAAGTTTAAAAGCTCCAGTGAATCTAACCTATAACAGGTCCTTGTTTGGAGAACATGCTCAAGAAACACATGTGCCTTTAAGAGGTCTTGAAAGAATTTACACCCATGGACCATTACCATTTCCAAACACCCTGCAGCTTTACCAGCCCAACATGTGCTGACTGTATATCACCATGACCCTTTCACTAAAGCTCTTTTGACTGGAGTGCTTTTAATACCCACTTTCTCAGCTGAGCTCAGGAGTGATTTGTTTTACATGCCACATTAATCCTTTCCACATTTTCTGGATGAGGCAACCACAATTCCACTTGTGAGGTGTTTCTAAAACATAGTTATAGGAATAAAGCAGCAGGGTCCCAGACTTGACAACTTCCCTTCGGGCGGCTGACAAAGTGGGCTATCGTGGCTGGTGTTGGAGCTCGCAGTTGTGCCCGGCAGCGAGGGTGGGCTGCTCTCCCTGGTTAGTCGGAGGCCCAATTATTGTTGGCAATTCAGCCACAATTAAAACCCTGTAGGGATCTTCGTAGATTTAACGTCCAATGAAGGCTGATGCAGATTAATAAAACCCAGCTCGTCTTTTATAAGCTTAAGATGAAATGCAACAGAGAGAAACAGGACTGAAAGTATAAATCGCAGCTCCGTAAAACCCAAGAAGTTTATGCCTCACACCTACATGATTGGAGGAAAAGAGCTTTTTATAAATGGGCAATTAGCGTTCAGTGTACTGGCTTTTATTACGTGGTAATTTTACAGTTTTCACTTTAAAGACACCCCCAAAAAAATCAAAGGCCAAATGAATTTCTGTTGTATGCATTTATGAGCTTTCTGCATTTATAATGTTAGCTCAATGTTACTAATGCAGGGGTTTGAAAATTTAGTGTTGTCAACAAGGCTAACAGAGTGGACCAACCAATTATAAAACTGTTTTTACATGTCAGCGCTGTGCACATTTTATTAACAAGTTAGTATTATACTCCATTTTTTATGTGTTAAATCGAACTGTACAAGTAACTGGAGGACTAAAATTATGTTTCTACCCAATTTAATTTATTGCTCTTCCCCCATAAATTTTACTTGCAAGTTCAATGGTCTGAGCAGAACTATAAATTAGAGTGAGGTGAGTCTTATATATAACTTGATTTACTCTGGTAATTTCTGAATGAAGTATCTGAATCCACAGGCCCGTCCACAATTGTCTTTACAGCAAACCCCAGGAACAGAATGGAAAAAAGCAGCGTCTACTTCAGATTTTTCTGTTAAAGGCCTTTACGGCCATACACCAGGCTATTCAACAGAACTTCAAACAACAAAAGTAGCTTCTTGTGTACTAATGCGTGACCATTCATACCCTGTGGCAGGTGTCACCAGGTGGTGCCATTTCAATCTTCCAGACTCCTTTTTTCGTTTTTTTGCTTTATTTAAGCATGCAAGTAAATATTCATTCATGGGAAGACACACTCATTTTTCTAATTTGCGTCACATACAGTTGTGTGTAAAGGGAGCTGTGTTATCAGGAGGCAAGTTTCCTATTTGCCTTGATCTTGTATTAAAATCTGTTCTTCAGGTGGAATTGTTGCTTGTAATCCCAATTTTAGTGATGAGCTGAGATTCCCGAACAAGGGAATTGCTTGCATGCTGTTTGATTATCTCTGTTCCAGGACTTATTTATATGTGCGAGTAAAACAAGTTATACTTAGAATATAACCAGAGGCCACGTATCTGATTTCCCTGATCTGCCAAGACATCTGCAACTGCTCTGCAGGGGGACAACAATGATGTCTGCGCAAATTCTCTTTAATTTGCAAGGAGATATTTATTGATCTGACTTTTCAGATATGCTAATTACCTGCAGCTGGGAGCTGTGAGCACCCGGCATTTTTACAGATTTCAGGTTTGTGGATGGACTGCTCTCCTGGGCATCAACTGGAACTTCTCTGCCAGCTGCACCAGCTGTACATTAAGACCTTGTTGACTATACTTTTTCAGTGTTTTTTTCTTCTCTGACTGTACGCCAGTGGAGAGCTCAGTAGCACGGAACCATCGGCATGTCTTCTTCACATTTTCTTCTGGAGAGAGAGAGGACTGTAGTTCTGCTAAGGAAGAGGAAAAGAGTTTAGAAGAAATGTCAGAGTCCTTCCTTTCACATTTAATCCAGACTCAGTGTGACAGGTATAGAAGCTCTGTCCCTGAGCTTGCTCTTCCCACTTTGCCTGACTGGCTATTTCAAATATATCTTGAAACACGTGGGGGAGGAGAGGAACGGAGGAGCCACTGTTTGTTGCCAGTAGGATAATACAGAGGGCAGAGTGAAGCATCCCAGAAATAAATTTTGCTGTCATTGAGGAGTTATTGAATCTAGTGAAGAAGAGAGAGAATGCTCCATTTACGGCACCTTCCACCACCATTCCCCCAGCACATGGACCACGTTCACGTACCACATGTGGCCTAAGCATGAACATTCGCTCCACAAGGGCAGAGCTGACATGTACCAAAAGCCCAGGAGCTCTCTGAGTCATTCTTGCTGAGCTCAGGTTGTGCCTGAACCTCTTCCCAATGCTCTGCATTTGAGGAAGACTGCACGCATAACAGCAGTCTGCACCCCAGAAGGAAAAGGACCACCTTTGGCGGAATAACCAGCCAGCTGGATACTGCAAGCCATGTAGGGTCTACATTTCCTGAAGGGTACCCTCTATGGTACGCTCTAAAGACTTGATTCTTCTCAAATAGACGCGAGAAGTTCTGGCAATGATTCCTACGGGAACAGGAGAGACTGTATGGCCCTTGTGTCACCACGCTCCTTACAGCCGTACACGTGTCGCACTGGACTTCCTCAGGCAGGCTCCAGGCAGGCTGTACCAGACTATTGTACCCAGACAATTAGCTTTTCAAGATGATGGTCTAGATTGTATGATACAAATGAAAACTGTGCTTCCTTTAGCAAGACTACTTCCTGAAGCTTTGAGTGTGTGTGTTGGGGTTTTTTAATATCTACCCCAAAATGGGAATATTTTAGTAAACAACTTGTTTTGTAGAGCAGACAGAAACATACTCTCATCTGCTCTTCTTTGGAAATTATTACTTATGGGCTTGGATTGCTTTTATTTTTATTGTTTTCAGTAGCCATTTAATAAGAGCTTTCTAACTGTTTTTACCTCCAGATACAGAATTTGGTTGTGAAGAAGACAACAGGAAAGAAAACAACCCTTGAGCTTTTCAGAAACCTCAGATAGCTCCTGATCACTTTTAGGATCCCGTACTTGCAAAATTCTTTTATATGCCAGTGCAAAAATCAACTCAGCTGTATTTTGTGTTGGTATATAGTCTGAGCCACAAAAATTGCCTACTTCTCTTTTGCCTTTGGGCAATTTTTCAATCTTAACTAAACCAAGTCCATAATGTACGCCTGCTGGCCAACATTCCAGGTAAATGAATAGCTTTTAAGGAAAAATGATGCTGTTTTTCAAAAGCTTGACATTTTTAAAATACAAGTCCAGAATTGAAACCTTCAATAATTTTTCCATGCCTATATGTTGCAAGCAGAAAAATGTTACACAAATGAATACATCTGGGATTATTTTCAAGCTGTTATTTCCCACTAGGGAAAATATTTAGAAATAAGGCTCAATTTTTTTGTGCTGAAACTACAAAGAGGCCAGCCATCTTGATGCTTTTCCAGATTTTTTTAATGGTTTTCCTGATATTGTATAGTGACTTTACTGCCCTGTTTTGTATGCCCTTATATTCACCAATAGTAAGCATTTATGTTGGGCTTATTCCAGTTTTTAAATCTGTTTTGTGGCATTTATGGCCTAAAGCTAATAAGGACATTCAGTATTTTCTTGTAAAATATTGAAAATACCTTTTACCATGAAAATAAAGGGGAAACGTTTTTAAAATTAAAAAAAAAAAATTAAAAAAAGTGGCCTAACCAAAGGCAGGACCCACCTTTAGTTTAAACTTGGGCAGGCTTTACCATAGTGGTAAAGTGCTGTTTCCTTGGCATCAGGGAACTGGTAGAAACTCATCAAGCCCCAAAAGAGCTTCCTAGCTGACCTCAGCTCACTGGGCACGAGAGGAGAGCCCAGCGGAAGTTTGGCGGTACCCAGGTACAAAGCAGTACTACTCACCAGGCTAGGTGGAAAACTTTTAATGAAACGTGTATTTATAAAAATGCCAGTTGGTTGAAAAAGGAACTTCCCCACAAGCGAGGGTTTGGATGCATTTTTTGACATGAAAACTCTGGAAGAATTTTTCGTTGATCGAAACTTTCCTTTTTTATTCTCTTTCAAAAATAGCATCCTGGTTCTCTGGCTTGGGATTGCTTTGCGTTTCGGAAAACAAACCAACTGGAGCATAAAAAAGCGTAAATAGTCTCTCACATGAAATCTTTTGGGATGAGATAAGTACAATGCTGCTTTGGAGAAGAATCTTTAGTTAACGAAATATCTCAGGATTTCAACTTGTTTTTTCTTACACAGTCTTTTTTTCCTCAGAATTTTGAATTTTGTTCAAACTGGTTCCCGCCCAGCGTGTGTCCAGTGCTTTTAAGTCACGCAAGCGTGTTTTCTGGGACTTGTGTGAGGGTATGACCATTACGCCCATTTTAGACTGGAAGCCTAGCCGTACAGCTGCCTTGCTAACCAGGTCAGTGGCAGAATTATTATCCCCGAGCCCCATTTTTTAAATGCAAATATTGGCCAGCGCTGGCCGGGCGATGCTCAGGACCTGTCCTGCTCCCTGCTGCAGAAATTGCATTGCAATCCGGTACTCAAGTGGCAGTGCTTCCTCTCAGCTTATGTTTTCTCTGTATAATAGAGGGTTAATTTGAATAAATGCCTTATTTACATTCGCAACTGTAAAAAATTGCCTCCGAAGACCCTAGGTGCCCCAGCATGCTGCTCGCTGAAATCACGGTAACATTGAAATCATTATTCCGACAGGAACCCAGCCAGCCAGACGCCTACAGAAGCGCTTTTCCTCTCCTTCGCTCTGGGAAGCACGGCCCGCAGCCCTCTCCAGAAAAGCTCTCCAGCTCCCATTCATTTATTTATTCGCTGCAACGCCAGGTCGCTAAATTCTGGTTTCTGCGGCCCCGGGATGGGGGGAGCGCAAGCTGCCGGGGCGGTGCGGCGGCGGGGAGGCCCTGCCAGCTGCCCCCTCCTGCGGAGCAAGCGGCCAGGGCCGGGGGGGAAGGCAGCTGCAGCTGGAGCTGGGCCCTCTCCCCAGGGAAGGGGGGCCATCGCCACACATCCGACACCACCGGGGCTTCCTGGCCAGCCACCTCGTCCCAGTGTTTACAAGGAATTGCATGTATTTTAAAGGAAAACGGTACAGCCGCTGGCCTGGCTCTGGGCAGGTCTGCTCCTGCTGCATCAATGTGTAGGATTTGGGTAGAATCGGGGCTTTTTTTTTTTTTTAAATTATTTTTAATTTCAAGTCTCATTGCACTGCGAAATAGGAAAAGGAAGAAAAATATGTCTACAATGAACATCACCCTGAGAGTCACATAATCTACAAGGCACTGCTAGCCAGTAGCTAATTATTACCTAGCTCTCCTCCCACCCCTGCTTATTAGGAAAGTTTAGATGTTAGTTCCCGTTTGCTGTTCAGAATAGCACAGATGGAAGGAAATGAATATGCCATTGGCTTTTTGTGACCTCAGGGGAGTGGAGCAAAAAATGGATGTGAAAACACTGCCAGAACCCTGAAAGTTATATTCTCTCATTCATTAGTTTTCCTGCTTCTCTATTCCATATGCCCTCCGTTCCTTCAGCTCCGTGGAAAAGTATTGACGAGCCAAACGAGTAATACAATTAGAGCTTATGTATGACCTGAATGGTGTATGTGGCTTGACTGGCCTGTTAGCCAGGGTGGCTGCCATGCTTCCAGAACCGCTGAGAACAGCACAGGCTATGGGCACGAAAGCCCACAACTCTCTTACTCTCCAAAACGTCTTTTGACGTACCATTTGTGGATTAGTGCATGTGAGCGGTTCAATAGCGCGTGAAGTCACAAGGAATAAACAGAAGGGACCAGATTCTTCACAAGGATGTACACATGGTTCTCATTTTAAGGCCTGAACCAATCCACTTAAGTTAATGTAAATCCTTCTCTTGACTTCAATGGGAATCTAGCCTTTCTGGCTAGCTCTAGTAAAGGACTTAGGCACCTAAGGCAGGATGTAGGTGGAACAGTATCCAAAAGCGCTCTCCAGAAACCCGTGCTTGGCTGCTGCCTAATCCTGGAGGCGCCTAGTCCTGCAAGGCACCTCCCTTTTCGATTTTCAAGTTCTGTAGGTGACAATAGTTGTCCAGATCATGTCCAGATCAGCCTGGTCTGAGCAGCTCATCAGTTAGTTCTTTCCTCAGATTGGTCTAAAGCCAGGAACTAAGCAGAAGACGCCTGAGAGTTCTGAGGGCCACATCTGGTAGGTGTTTTCAGAGCATCCCAGCGTACGCTGATGGATCAAATGCTCTTCATATCACTCAGCTTTAATACTAAGATGACAAAAGGCATTTCTTCCAAACCAAATCCGAGAAGAAAAGAGTGCTAATTTTGTGTGAAGGCAAAAGGAGTAGTTTGATGTCGATTGATGTTTAATTATTCAAGATATCTTCACATTCCCTTTTTTCTCTCCTATGTGTTTAAAGGGCATTTTAACTCAATTTTGACTTAGGCTTAAAAATAGTCACCTTATCTCTAGTCTCATACCTAGGAATTTCCACGTTCCCTAAATCACACTGAATGGACTCTATGTTAAATGATTAAATCTGGATATTTTTTTTCCCACACCGAAGTCTGGAAAGAAAACCTTCAGTCTATATTAAGATTGCAACTTATTAACAAAAAGGAAGACTTATGTGCAGAAGTAGGCTGCTTTTTGCACAGGTAGAGCACGGTGCTTTCGCGGCAGGGAGGAATGCTGTGTGTTATATGAACACTGCAAGGTGGAAGTGTTAACTCTGTGTCAGACATTTGGCAAAATAGAAATATAGCAACAGAAATAGAACATTTTCAACACATCCTGCTTTGAAAATAAAATGACTTGGCTTCTTAGTGGTATTTTTTCATTAAAATAGGGGCTTTGCTGCGGCATTTATGTGTCAGGAGGAGTCCATTAGTCTATGATGATATTCTTTTTCCATTGACATTATCTTTTAATTATATCATTCTGAGCCACATCACTAGTGGAGGATCGATTTTTACAGCCCAGTTTACATATCGCTTCAGCATCTAATCCTGAGGAGGTGTTACACACTTTGAGGTTTCTGCTTCCCTTTTTTAAAATAATTTGGAACTCATGACTGCTTAAAAAGGCATCAACAAAGGTGCCTGTCTTTCCTTTGAAGTCATTTTTTGCGGAAATCACAGTCACTGACCAAAAGGTTTCAAAAGATTAAATTGTGCTTATTTTACGACATTTTAAAACAGCAGGGTTAAATGCTGGGCCAGCTGCCAGGCAGTCAGCAGCACCCATACTTTCATGTTCAGCAGCCAGACACATCTACAGCAGTTATTTCTGAGTAGTTATTCCTGAAATATGTCACTCAGAACAGCAGAAGGGTTTTAAGATTTGCGTGCTTTGATGACGGGCTAATGAAAATGTATTTTATATATATGCCACGAGTGTAATGAATTTCAGAGTTAAAAAAAAAGAATGTAGTGGACAAATTAGATATTTGTAATTCTCTTTGTCAACACTGGCTTCTCCCTGTGGTTGGAATCAACTTGTAGAGCCACAAAATCATGGATATTGGACACTCATGTCCCATAGTGCATCATCCACGCGTGGCAAAACACTTCTCTGCTGCGCGCTCCTTTATACAGGGGCTGTAATGGACCGAGGACCAGTTTAAACTCCCAGAACTGTTCAGAAAGGGAGACATAAATCTTGACATCATCTTTGATGAGGAACCAGAGGAGAGGGAGGACACTCACATGCTCTCTGTCCCGGGCAGCAGCACTCTGGGCTTAGTAGGTCTTTTTTGAAGTTCAGCTCTGTTGCAGTCAGGAAGTGATCTGCTCCATTTTATAAATTTTAGTTCTGGTCTTTTCTTTCTAATCCTCCTGTGCTGCCTGGTTTCCCTTGCCTTAGTATGGGTTTTTTGGTTTGTTTTTTTTTTCATCTGCCTTTTTCCATTTTGAAGGACTCATGGGCCAGACTCTGTGTGCTGGTTTCCGTCACTTTGTATTGTGCAGGTGTTGCAGAGCGCTGCCTTAACTGGCCCCCGGGGGATGCTCCCTGCGCAGGGAGCCGTGCAGCCAGCGCAAGGCCGTATAAACAGCTCTTCTGCCAGTTCTTCTCCCCAGGCTGGCACAGGGAGTGACTGAGAGACCCACAGAAGCAGAAGAGAGTGTTTTTGGCTCTTCACGGGTGCACCTCAGCGGCTGAAATGAGCTGGGATTAGTTAGGGTGTACTTGAACTACAGGAGCTCATCTAAGTTCTCCCGTGGGTCAGGCTGACAAGGGAGCAGCCGCCGAGTTGTGTGACCACGACCGGCTCCCCATCTCCTGCTCTGAGTGGATCTTGGCACAAGGCAGAATATGGGCCTTTTATTCTTGTCCTGCTGGCTGGATGAAACCCCACTGTCTACAGATCAAAGGGGTTTGATGGACTGCCAAAAATAGTAACCTATACGTAAAACATGTGCTCCATTTATAGCGATCATTTGGAAAGTTTCCTGCTACTGCAGAAATGCAGATTACATTGATTTACTGTCCAGTACTGCAAAATACCGAGAGGCTTTTCAATGACTTCTATTGTATGCATTTGCAGAAAGGCTGGGGAGATTTCTTCTTCCTTCCTTCCTTTCCCCTTTGGTTTATAATACATAATCATGTGAAGTACATCTTTCTGAGTTTTTGCATAGCTTTAGTGAAGTGGGTTAATATCTACTCCGCACTTTGAAAGACGTTGTCACCTGAGCTGATGTCTTAGCCTTTGAAAAATGAAGTGTTTCTTCTTTTGATGTAAAGAACATCTCTCCCGTATTTATGGAATCATTTTATTTTACCTCTCAGTCTACAGGCTTTCTGTTAGCTATGGAATATGTCCTGCATGTTCTTTTCAGGCACTTTGATGCCTTTTGTAGGAAGAGACCAGCGCTTAACATAGCAATTAAACAGGAAGGTACACGTGAGTACAGCCACCCTGTGTCTTGAGCACAGGTCTGAACCTGCACTTCAGCCTATCTGTGCTGTGCCCACCAGGCCCTTTCCAAGCCCCGTCTATGTTCTGTTGGACAAAAAAAGCTGCTTGCAGAGTCCTTCCTACAACAGTCTTAATATCACCGAACAGGCACAAAGGCGCTGCGTTTACAGACAGCACAAACTCAGGTTGTTCCAACAAGGAAGACATGCGACGTTGGGCAGTATGAACTCATGCGGATACTTACAAAGTAAATCAGGGCGTATAGCCGTGCTAAGTCCTCTGCCGGACAAACCGACACACATCTAGTCCCTGTGTTAACCAAGAAGGATTTGCTATCTAGTTTACAAACAAGGCTGCAAAGAAAGGAGAGCATCTGTAGCTCTTATGACTCATAAGAAGGCTTGTTATTCCATGTATTTATACATGCCTCGTGGAAAAAGTAAATTTACTGAAAAGTTTGTTAATGTTAAGAAGAGAATAAAAGCTCAAGAAACGAGCAGTGACAGTAACTGGTGGCCTACAACCTTTCAGCCTGTTTGCAAACAGTTATCCTCTTTGGTGGATGATAAAGATGAACTTGGCCTCCATTTCATGACTCATATTAAGGAAGGATGTCATAATTTTCTCTCCAATAACTTATACACTGAACAATATTCAGAAAGGGCTCTTTCCCCTTCCTGGTTTTATTTTTCTAAATCCTTTTCCTTCAGACCCTAGCTGCTAATAGGCACCATAAGAGTTAATTATTCTATCTCTGGATACTATTAAATTCACCCCAATTCACTCCTCTGCTTCCCGTCTGTTAACGTCCTAAGGATCAAAGCTCAATCTAACTATTTTAGGCCAAGAGTTCAAAATGCTAGCATTCATATTATAACTTAACAGGAAAGCATGAGTTACTTCTCCTCCTAATAAATCATATATTTTTGAGTTGCGTTTTGGTTTTTCTTTTACTGAAGAATTAATTCAGTTTTTCCTATTTTATAGCCCTGGGATCTTAATCTCAAGGATTACATCGATCTGTTTTCATGCATCCGTTATGTGTCAATTATTTGAAGCATTAAAAATAAAAGTAATCGAACACCACCGAATAAGAAAAGGGGTAGACACGTCTCAAAAAGAAACATGGTCTGAGAATGGCAAGGAGAAAAAAAAAAAAGAAGCTTTTCCTCAGCCATTTTTCCTTTACTTGTGCATTACAAAGACATTTTTCCTTCAGATCTCCGCCGAATTCCTAGCAAGTGTTCCTAATAGCCACTCCATTTGCACCCTGAGGATTCTGCACGGAAGGGGTTGTTTTAATTAGCTTTTAAATGCGGCATATCCCCCGCGATGGCTTTCGTAAGTTCCTGCGGGGCCCAGCGCTGCCCTTTTCCCCGAGCTCCCTCCCGCGCCGATGGCGCCGGGAGACGAGCCCCCTTCCCGCCCTCCCCGCGCGCCCGCCCGGGCCCGCGCGCGCTCGCCGGCCCCTCGCGGCGCCCCCTAGCGGCCGCCCCCGCAGCCGGCGGCAGCGCCCGTTCCCGGCCGCCCCCCGCCGTTTCGGCCGAGGGCCGTGGGGCGCCTGCTTTTGGGAACGGCGGCCCCGCTGCTTCCCCGAGGTGCGCTGGGGGTTTGCGTGGCGCTACAGCGCTTCAGCCCGCTGAGGGTGACGGGGAAGGGAAGAGGAGCCCGGAAGGGGTGAGCGCGCCGGTGATCGGGGCGAGGGGATCACCGCAGTGACCGGGGAGGGTAAATGGATTTGAAGGTTGCGTTGAAGTGGCAGCCCCAAAGTACTTATTCGCATCTTTCCATTCTAAAAAGCAGGTTAAAAGCTCAGGCTCTGCGACTGCACGTCTGTCGTATTCCAGCCTTTGTATCAGTGTCGGGAACTTTTCCTCAGAAACAGGGCACTGGGGTGTAAGCGTAAGCGGAGAGATTGCAATTTCCTAATTAATGATTCTACCCTGCTTGCAAAGTATTTATCCACGTCAAATACTCACCTAAGTTACGTTGTTTATAAAAAGACCTCAAATAGCTTTCCTCTCAGCTCATACAAAATGCCCTCCGATGGAAGTCAAAGCCTTTGCGGAAATAGCGTGTGCTTTGGCGGCAGCGCTGCTCCAGCCCTGTACCGCCACTGGCGACGGCTCCAGCGGGAGGACTGGCACAGCCTCCTCCGCAGCCCACCGCGCCAGCCTCCCCCTCTCCCAGTTCCACCCACAGCAACAGCCATTCCCTTTCTCCGTTTTAAGTTGATGCCCAGGACTTTTCATTATCCGTTTAGCCCTACTCAGCTGTACAGCGTGAAGAACGCATGTTTTTTCCTCCTGCATAGTCTTGTCTTTATCGGTAAAATTTAGCTGGAGCTTGATGAGCCCCCCAGGGCTCAGTGCTGGGGNGAGAGGTGAAGAGATGATGGGAGAGGGGAGTAACCCAGCCCAGCTGTGTATATCCTGACCGCTCATTTAAGCAAAGGCAAGGAGAGCAGCCTGGCTGCAAAAGGTAAAATAATACAGGCTATATCATAAGGTTTGGATGTGAACATAGGTACACAGTGTTTCTTTCACAGGATTCCTGCTGTAAACTTTGTCCTTTACAGGGTGATTCAATCCTCTGTAATGAAAAAGTTGCCCCACTCTGAACTTTCATGAACTTTTTTTTTCTTTCTTTCTCAAGAATAGTAATAACAGAGACCAAAACAAAAGACAGAAGAAAATATACTCCAGCGAGTGTTAAAAGAATCCTTCTTGGAAAATTAAAAGCCAGGGTACCACTGGGATCAGCCATTCAAAGGATCTGAAACTTTGCCATAGCCTCCCTCCACAGCTGCAACAGAAGTGCATTTGATACAGCGCTGCGTTCCCTGTGTGGTTAATTCACACTTAACCTGCTAGGTGACCTGTCCGGCTTGTGGGTAGACAGGGCAGTAACTGTGGAGACACCTGACTCCAGAAGCAGTACAGCTATATTTGTATCGTCCACGTTACCTAGTTCAGAGAGGTGCCATATTAAAACGTCCGCTTTTTCCCCCCTCCATCTGACCTGATCTTCTGGGTTGCTGCATCATCTATGTTTTGGCTGGCCAGGCTACCTCACTGTATGTGTTATGTAGCTCTGGATAACAGAAACCTAAATAACCCCCAGACACTGTGCACCCATGGAAACGTCAGGTGATAATCCTTATCTCAGTGCTGTTATGCTTCCAAAATTCTTCTCTCAGAGAGATTATTTATTTGCTCTGTGCAAATCTCCTTCAATAAGCATGTCTGCTTTTTTCTAGACCATTTTTTCAAGGTATACATATATTAATGTGTGTGTGCGTACAAATTGCTCCCTAAATTCTTAACTAGCTTAGGACACTTTGTACTCTGCTGAAATCCTGACTATGATAGATATGCACAGACTCCTAGAAACTTGCCAGTTCATGTTTTAATGTTGACTACCATCACACAGCTTGACAAACATCTACTTTCCAAATAAAGTTATTATATCTTACATACACAGATTCAGGAGACTGTAGTATGTTACCGTGCTTCTAGTGATATAACTCCAGAAACAACCCGAAACCTAGAAAGCTAGAAAGTATTCAATAAACATATCAGTTTATAGCTAAAGCAAGATCATATTCCAACCAAGATAATATGAAAATCAATATACCCAAGGACCATAGTCTTTTATTAAAACTACTGAGGACTTCAAAGCACAACAATGTGCAAAGTCTTTGTGCAACTTGGGTGCCATGTTTCACATTTAGAAGTTGAATGTGTGTGGTGGATATTAAAAGATTCAGCCTAGTAAATAAAAAACTGACAGATGTGCACCAGTACATTAAATTCTAAAAATGCAGGTGATGCAGAAAGGATATTTATTCCTCCAATATATTGTACTTGGTATGTTGTATGATAGCTGTTAGGTATGCTTAAAGAATTACTTTGTAATTGCATTCTCACAGGATGTTCTTTTGTTTTGCCAAGGAATATTCCCCAGTGTTTCCCCTTTCCATCAGATGCCTCCAGCATGACCACAGGAAGACATTATTTCCCCCTTACTATACAGGAATATGTATCAACATAGGACCCATGCCATGCTGTTAAACTAACAATTGTTTGGTAATTTATTTCCCTCTTGTTTCTTTCCAGTGGAAATACCTGATCCAAACCTGACTGAACTGACTTCAGACATTTTTGTTGACTTTATGGGCTTTGGTTCAGACTCTGTCTGTGATACAAGAGAATCGGCTGTGCGGGTCGGGAGTGTAATTCCATCAAGGACTTCTAGTGACCTCATAAACCATGAGAGCTGGCATTCACTTTAATGGGCACCACGTGGTTAAATTCCCATGCATCATTTTGAAAATGTAGGGCTTCATTTGATATTGCAGAAGGATACCAGACCTACCATGTCAAATTGTTTCTCTTTCTTCTAAAGGAGCCACTAGCTTTATGTTACAGTCAGTCCTCTTTGGTAGCAAATGAAATATGCCATTCTGGAAAATGAGTATTTTCTCTGGCATAAATGAACTTGAAAAGTACATTTCATAGAAAAGCACATATTTGGGTTATAGTCTTTTAAATAAACTTTCTAAAAAGATGGCAATAAATTCAAGGAAAGGTGTGGTTTGCGCAGCGTTGGCTTTGCTCGCAGATTTATAAGTATGAGATTTTTAAAAAATTAATTCATACATCAGTTAGAATATATAGGAATGGAATTGTTTTGGGTTGAAAAACTAGACCATATTAAACCTGGTTTAAGTTAAACTAGGTAAGTTGGTTCACATTGCTAATGTTGAATGACCTCAGTTAAAAGTTACTTTTAACTGAAGCAGTACTCTATTCGGTACAATCTTGTTGTTAGGAATTTCCAGGGGTTCAAATAGGTTGACTTGAATTTTGAATTTGTGAAATTTGCTCTATTGCCTGTGTAAGGCACTTGCAGATTTTTCTCTTGCCTTCTCTCAGCCTAGATTTTGCCTGTTGAAACCAGTGTATAACCATTGTGCATATCTATAAAATGTTACTGGTTATCAGTCTATGGCTATGATTCAGGTAAATGTGGTCATAGAGACATAACCTAAGCTTGTCGGCTTACCTTTTTAATCATATGTGACACCAGTATATAGCAAGGAGATGCTCTAAGAATTGCTTATTGTGATAAGAGCATATCAGGAAAGGATCTGCCCTCCTTAATTCTCAGAGTACAGATCAATGAACTGCCTAATCTCTATTTTGCCTTCAACATTGTAAGTAATTTTATTGCTAGCTTGGTCCATAAATAATTAAATCTTTTTGGCATGGCTAGGTAATATTCCTGTACTAGATATATACTAGGATATGTTATTTTTTATTTGGCTTCAGGTAACAAACCACCTTGAGATTGAATGGGGAAAGAGGATACCTTCTAGACAGATTATTCAAAAACTACCTACTGTGGCCCTGCTACTGCCTTAATGTGAAGTCCCTGGATTTGTCATTCTCTGGGATAACTTTTGAACTATATGCATCGCTGTTCTTTGTGCCATATTGCACTGGAAAGGACATGTTTTTCACCGTGTGCATTGCTTAGCCATAGCGTATAGCATATACACTCTTTCCTGTAGTTATATCCCATGTCCCATAGCCAGGTGGAATAATTGCATATCTTACGTTTAGTTGAAAGTCTTCTTAAAGAATTGCAAATGTGAGCGTATGAGAGAAGGCTGGTTCACTGGTGTTAGTGTCATGATACAGTATATGTAGATTTTATACAATGAGCTCCTTCTTAAAGGCACTCAAAATTATTCCAGTTGTAATCTCATCGCTGAGATAGTTAATAAATTACAGGCATATGGAAAGCCGTAATAGCCTTGGGATGCAAGTTGTATTGTAGTAGGTTAGATAGTTTGTACAGGAGGAGGATCCCTAAGGCTTGTTGAATAAATAGATGGATCTTCTCTGTGCTCCATGGAAAATGATGTATGTTTTTGGTTTGTTTGTACTACTTTCTCCACATGAAACGTGTGTTTGGTCCAACAATTCTGTGGTTTCCTCACTTTGTGATAATAATTAACACCCTCACTGAAGTCTAAGCAGTGATGACATTTGTTTAGGGGCCTGACTCTGATTTTTTGTTGCTGTTTTGCCTTATGTTACTTTCAATGTGCAATTGAAACCATTTTGGAAAATCTAAAGGTTCAGAGATTGTTGGGTTTTTTGGGTCTTACTGACCATTTAGAAACTCTTTCATGGAACATGTCTTTCAGCCTTTTAGAATGCACAACCTCTCCAGCCCTCTGGGTCTGGGTTGACAGTAGCAAGCTGAAACTAAAGCCAGCTATGCAGGGCTCTAAAGGCAGCAGGCTGGGAAAGATTTCCTTTTTTTTCTGAAGAAACAGAGAAATAGATGCAATTAATACAAAAGAAAATAAGTCATAAGGTAACTGGTTTTTAGGAGGTAAATGTGTTAGGAGAGAAAAAAGAAAGAATATCTTAAACCTTACTTAAAAGATTCCTGAAGCTTCGGGGAAAATTTATTTTAGGAAAGATGACAATGGTTCTCTACTCCCCTCAATAATCTTGTAAAAAAGATTAATAGCTTTGGAGTAGATGTACATATTTTGAACTTCCTTTCTGGACAGAGCGCAAAGAAAACCTGGCTTGTTTGTGGTTGTAGAAGAATCATAGGTGGCTTTGTATAAGAAAGGCAGGTAGCTGCCAGGGACATACAAGCCTCCTTCCCTTTCCCTGTGCTTTTTTTCCGTAATAACTTTTTTTGATATGTTGTCATTTTTTCCCCTATTTTTCCTAAATAAAGTGAAATGTCAAATCAGCAGAGAATTAAAATGTATTTATAAAAAAACAACCAAAAGGGCATCTGATGTTTTACAGACATTCCAACACCTTCAGGAAATTTGAACTCACACCAAAGGGTCTGATATTCATTTGAATCTCCATCTGTGCTGAAGCACATGTGTGCGCACAACGCACATTGAACTACTACAGTGGAAAAAAAATCCCTGCTCTTAAATTATAGCAGCTCTCTACAATTCTTCTGTAACCACAAAGGCTTTGGTAGTTTTGAGACATTGCAGTGGCTTCGGGTGATCTGATCACAGGGCTCAATTTTGTTAAAGAAATCCCTGTGCTGAAAGGTATGGAAAAGCTGTAGGAGAAACACGGGAAGCTGCAAGCTCACAGCATGAGGGTAGTTTGGAGTAAAGGGGAAGGGTTCAAGAAGCTGATGTGACAGCAGACACCCTACAGCCAGCGTTAATGCTGGAAACATTGCCATTTTAGTTCCCTCACCAGAAATCCCCATGCTTGCAGGAAGGGATACAGTCATTAGTCCTCAATGGGAATATGACCTTTCCCTTTAAGTATCTGTGTGATGCTTTTGATCCTTTTGACTCTCTCTAAGGGACAGATTAAATATGTGGCACAATGTCTACTCCTCAGTGAGGATTAAGCCTGGCTTTTGGAATCAGAACTATATTGCCTAACCCGTCGTCATTTATCACGTTCTCTGGGGACCTGTTCTCCATTTTTCCTCCCTTCCCCCCATACCTTTAGAAAATCCCCTTCTCTGGGGTTTAATATTGATCTCAGCTGCATCAGCCTTGGCTTCACTGTAGTTACTTTTGATTTTACACTTAGACAGGTCTTATGTCTCAGATATCGCGTTAAGCAAATTCTTATTGCGAGGCTCAGCTCTCGTGCAACCTGTATTCCTCTTAACACATTTTGTACATGCATTTTGATAATAAATACCTTTAAAATTATTTATAGGTTTGTATCACCCTGTATTTCAATGGAATTCCCTGAGGATAAACCTTGCCCTGTAATACCTGTATTCTGATTTAATGAAGCAGTGAAGCATGTGATTACCTTCAGGACCTTTGTAAATCTCATTAACTTCAATTAAGCCCAAGAACATGCTTTAGTGCTTCACTAAACAGGGATGCTTAAGGCTAACACACACATCAATGTTTTTGCTGAATCAAGTCTTAGCTTTTTATCCATTTTTGTTCTTGTTTCTCTTCTACTCTGTCTGATGATGTAATAATTTTGGTCTTGTAGTATCCTTGCACGCTGCTTCCAAGTTAGAAGCTACAGTGGGACTGAAGGTCTCATTCAGGGGAGAATAAAATTAATCCGTTCTGCAGCTGTGAACCAGAGAAGTCCCAGCAAGCTTCCCAGTAAAATGAAAAAGTGATGGTATGCCACGCTGGCTCATAAAAATGTAATTTAAGCCCTGCCCTCTCAATAAAAATATCACATTTAGGACACAGTAATCCCCTTCTGAACCTTATCTTACTTTTCAACAGCTCTTTGGACTCTTACAATTGATGCACTTTGAATTTCCTGTTGGTCAGGTAGCATGACTTTCTGTACCTCCCTCCCACAACCACGGCTTTGCGCTTCGTTCTAAGCAGGCAATATCCAGACGCAGGTGGAAAACTGAATCCACGGTACAAAATTCAGTAAATTCAGGGGCTTTTAAGTACTTAGTTGGCAGACTTCAGAACTACTAGTGCTCAGAGCTGTGGTCTTTGCACATATTGCAGCAAAATGAATGAAACTTCAAAAATGCTTTTCCATTGTTTTCTCAAGACTCCTGCCAGAATCTTTGCCTTCTTTTCATACTTTTTTCTTTTTAATGAGCTCCTGATTTATGACAAGAAATCACCAGACACCTAGGTTCTCTGGGCTTATTAAAATAGACAAATTCTTCGGTGTTAGAAAATCATCATAAGAACATATATTTTTTCCATACTAGATTGAATCATTGTAGGCAAGTGCTCCAGTCCTCCTCCCAGTTATGGTCTGGAGGTTATATTTCAGCACAAGGAAAAAATAACCCTTTCCAGTTTCTGGCTCAATAAAACCAGTGTTTTCAATGGGGGCAGAAGGATGATTCCTTTCTTGTCTCAACAGTACTCTGCATTTTATCTATATCAAAAGATTTGCCTGCTCTGCCTTAGCATGTACAGCGTAGTTAATCTTCCAAATAGGAGTCATCTTCCTAGCTTCCATGTCTGAATTGCACTGGTGATTTATATGCTCACAGTCTGTTTTCACGATGTCTTTCCTGGCTGTCTTGTATCTCTCCCCTGTGGAGCACTGGGCCTTAAAATCATTGCTGTAAGGACAGGCAATCAGTCTTCTTTAGATACGTATTGGATTTTACTGGTTCCTGAGCCTATAGAACGTGCCAATGTCTTTTGTGGTTCTGGCAGGGAAACCTCAGGAAAGTGTGGAGCTTTGGTTTGGATAACAGAGGAGCTGGTTGGGACTTTTTAAGCAAAGTGTTCTTTTTTATTGTTCTTTTCATCAGATAATGCTGGGAATATATGAACAACTTTCAGAAGGAGTTTTGGAACTCCAGGATGGTGTTTCTGCTCAAAATCACAGCACCATATGTTAGCTTCGGATTCTCTCTTTGGAAGCAGCCTCATTGCAAAGTGCAGCTCTGTTTCATTCAGGTAAGAGATTTAAGAATATAAAAATGGCCACATGAGACAGACCAAAGGCCTCTCCAACCCAGCAGCCTGTCTGAGAGTAGTCAGTGCTTAAGGAATGTGTCTGCTTAAGGCCAAACATATACTGATATTTTTTGTCCCCATGAAAATTGGAGTCAACCACTACTTTTATTTGATAATCTCTGGTTCTTGTATGAGAAGAACCCATGAACTGTTATTTCTATCCACCTTCTTCTTGTCAGTTAATGTTATTTTAGACCTTTATTACTGCTTCCGTGGTCTGTTTTCCAAGCAGAACAGTTCTCATCGGCTCAACCTTCATACGGAAACTATTCCACACCTTGGAAGTTCACTGAAGTTTATCTGAAACAATTCCAATACAGTCTTTTGTCTGTACCCTATCAAATATGCATGGTCTAACCTCAGGCGACTGCGGGGTTTTGGGGTGAATAAAGACTTAAATATTACCTGAAGCAAGGTTTGCCCTCTGGTTTCAAAAAAGGTGAATGCTTCAGTCACAGAACACATGGGCAGTCTCTTCCTCCCGGTGCTCTGATCGCTATTATTTAAAACAAAGAAGAGTATTATTTAATACTCAAAGAGAAAGATGGAAGTGTCTGAGATCACCTCTGTATCCAAAAGCATTTGGCTTGGAAGTAGAAATCTTGGGACTGGCGAGGCTGCCTGAATTGCCAGGTTATTTCTTTCTGTCTGGAATGAGAGATGAGGCCTTGCTTTGATTTTCTCTTTGAAAGGCCCTTACTTCATCCCACCATAGCATGAGGGGTGAGGAGGGTAAGAAGAGAAATATGGGACTGCAGCCGGCTCTAGCCTCCACAATGGCAAGTGGGGCAAGATTACACAAATCATACATTTGGTCTGAACAACTTGGGTTCAATTAACTTGCCTAAACATAGGTGGTGGGTGCCATTTGGGAGACAATAGGGTACCTGGGACACCTACGTGGGGCTGGCAGATAAGTAAAACTTGTGTCTCTATGGAGTGACAGCTAGTGAGCTGACTAGATATCTTCAGGTATTTCAAATACCACAAAATACATGTTTGGCAATTGCGTTACAAACCTAATTTCTTTCATTCTGGTTCTCTTTGTTTGTGCCCTGCAGATTTGTTTCAATTTAGAGAAGCATAGTACAAGTCAGGTACAGCAACCACTTTGGTACAATTCTGCATATTTGTAAAGGATGTCCACAAAATCACATTTCCTAAGAAAAGAGTAGAAACAACTAGTAATGTTTCTAGCTTACCTCCACTGTTTTGTTTTCTGCACTCAGATCAACGTTCCACATTTCTTCTCAAGTCTACACTGTTTCCTCTGAAGACTTCTGGTTTCTTATCTGTTTTGATACCTTTAAGGCCCACCACCTGCCTGCTGTTCAACCCTGCATTAGATTCAAGGAATCTCTAGACCCATTTGAGTGTGCCTAGGGTTAGACCTTCCTGTGTTCTTGGGAATTTATTTCTGCTGTTTCCAGGTATCTCCCCACGTAAATTTATCTTTCATTTAACTTGCTGAATCTGGAGACTTTATAAATATTAGTGACAGGCTATTGGTGACAGCCTTGAAAGCCTCCCATCTTTTAGGATTTATCCAGTAATTTGGAGATTAGTAAAACTGAGATTATAGGGGAGTCGAATGACTGCAATTGAACAGAGGTAAAAGAGTATCTAAGCAAGCCAGTAAGATACACGGAGATCCTTTAATACATGTTAATTACCAATGAAATATGAATAAATTTAAAGATTCACTTTTATGAGTTAATTGGACCAGATTTAAGTTCTCTTACCAACTCTGCCTTTTTTGCTCGTAGACTCCATTAAAGTAGCCATAAAATTGTGTAGGCTGGAAGGAGTCTCTGGAGACCGTGTAGGCTAACCTCCTCCTCAGAGTAGGTTCAGTTAAACCAAGCTGCTTAGGGCCTGGTCCAGTCATGTTTCATGTATCACCAAGGAAGGAGACTTCACAGACTCGCTGGTCAACCACTCAACTGGTAAATGATTTTTTGCCTACATCTAGTCACAATTTCCTGTGTTCCAAATTGTGCCTGTTGCTTCTTGTCCTCACTCTGTGCATATCTGAGAGCCACAGCGTCCTGTAAGAGACAAAACAGGTTACTAGTCTGGACACCTGTGATTTTTACAGGGTGATTGCTTTTACTATATTATAGCCTTGAATGCAGATAGAATCTTTGAATGATCTCTTGCTGTGTAATTGCAATTCCAACATCAGTTTCTAGCATCATCCTGTGAAATGAAGCTTTTGAGAGATGATCACATCTCGCATAGTGACTTGACTTTAAGGAACATAGACTGTTTTGAATATTAATGAAGTCTGGCTCCTTGGTTTTGTATTCTATGTTCACCTTGTATTCTGTATTCACTTACTTCCTTGGAAGTTTTTGAGGAGAATTGACAGGCAGGTTGAACAGATGGATAGGCAGACAGCACTGTTACAGCTGTTTTATGTTTGGAAAATCAAACTAAAAATACTAATTTTCTGTTTAAAAATATATGTACATAAGTCCATTTCCTTAAAAAAATTAATTAATTTAGATTTTTTAAAATTTATTTTCCTCTTTCTAAGTGTAAAATCAATATTAGAGTTAGGAATTTCTGACATAATGTCTATACTGGAAAATTAGACGGTTCCAGGGAATGTTATGAGTGCCTGAATGGGTTGTCTCTATTGCTACAATAGTGCCCTGCAAGTTTTTGTCTTGAGACAATTAGTGATCTCCCAAAGAGCAGGTGGGCATGATTTAGAACCTATCAGAGACCATGCTTCATTCTCATTAGGCAGTTTTGGAAAGTAAAGAAGGTTTAACTGTCCATTCCATATTGTTGGAATTAATGGGAAAAGATGGTCATTTTACTGTTAAATTTTACTTTAACAGACTTTGGCATCTTTTACCAGATGGAAATAAACCAACAATATACTATATACAACATAATATTATATAATTTATTACCGGTGGATCTATTTTTGAGAACCTCACAATTCCCAGTACAGAAGAAATGACTAAATTTCTGATCTTGACTCTGCTTTTAGCTTACTCCTTGTTGACCACTATTATATGATGGTGGTATTCAATTTACCCTTCTCACTTTGCCATAATCAAAAGTAGAATTTGCTTCTTAAAGGCCTTAATTCCTTCATCTCTGTGGCTAACAGTTACCGATTTGCTATCTTTGCTAGAATAGGAATGAGAGATACAGAATTACATTCGTGGGGAGTGCTGAACAATTGTGAATCCAATACCAGGAGACAGCTTCCTAATTCTTTTTCATTGTGCATTACAATGAACTCCGCATTCATTTATCCATTGAGCAGATGTGTTGAGCATCTGGATGTCCAGTCTTGGAGGTTCAGACATAATATAAATGTGAGTTAGATACCACAATGCCTAACTTTAAGGACCTGGGCTTATACCATCAGAATTATTTCTGAATATCTCTCTTGTTTTTGGATCTAAGTTCCAGAAACTTTAATAGGTTAAAGCCACAGAATCAGAGAATCACAGGGTTGGAAGGGACCTTAGTAGATCATCTAGTCCAACCCCCCTGCCAGAGCAGGGCCACCTTAGAGCAGGTTGCACAGGAACGCGTCCAGGCGGGGTTGGAATGTCTCCAGAGATGGAGACTCCACCACCTCCCTGGTCAGCTTGTTCCAGGGCTCTGCCACCCTCAAGGTAAAGAAGTTCCTCCTCATGTTTAGGTGGAACTTCCTGTGCTCAAGTTTGTGCCCATTACCTCTTGTCCTGTCACTGGGCACTACTGAAAAAAGCCTGGCCAAAATTATCATTACTTTTACGTATTTTTCTTCTGATTTGTATGAGACTATCCAGTCCCTAAGTTAGGCATCTCGATTCCCAGTACATAGGTGTTTCAAACAAGGATCTAGAACAGTTAACTAGCAAGGAAGCATCTAAAGTGAAAAGGAAAATGGTGAACTGCCCAGAGCAAATGAATAGGAAGTACCCATTTCCTGCAGGTTGAAGGATGCCTCTAAACTATTTTCAATGCTATATGCAGAGCTTACTCAAGTCTTTTGAACCACTCCAGAGTAAAAATAGAGGACAGCAGTGTTTGGTTTTTAAACATGGGTAAAACTGTACCAATATTCAGCAAATAATGTGAAATCCCAGGGAGAAGAATTACTTCTGCAGTGTTTCTGTTGGCGTTGTTGAAGACAGCATCTGTTATTGTACTTTTAGGGAGACGTGTCCTGTTGATCTTATACTAAGAGAACCAGCTGGGTTATGTCCCTCAGAAGATTTATGCATACCTGTGTGACACAGGTGCAGCTAAAAGAGGCAACCAGCAGATGCAGCAGTCTGTGCCAGTTTGGGCAGAGGGGTGCACAGAAGGTGACCAGAAACTCTGTTGAAGATGGTGTACATGTGCTCAGCAACGGTGGTGACCCGTCATGGGGCAGCAACTGAAGCAATTTCCTCTGGCATCAGCTGAACCTGAGCTCCTGAGGGAGGATGCAGCTCTGCAGGTCCATGGGCACAGGGATGCCTCACTGGAGGTGGGGGAGATCATGTCCTTGGCTGCAGGAGGTGTGTACTCATAGATCTATGTCGCAAAGTAAAAGAGCTACAGGAGGAGGTCTATAAGCTAAATAGCATCAGAGGCAAGTTTGATGAGATCTTCTCCAAGACCTTGTAGCTGCAAGAGCCTGAGCTCTCAACTGTATGAAGGGAGGACAGGCAGAGGCATTAATGTCAGACACCCCCATGATGGTGATGGCTGCAAGCTTTTGACACCTGTCATCAGGCAAATGGCTCCTGCTCTGCCTTCAGATCTGCAGCTACAGAAAAAGTTCAGTGCCCTGGTTGCAGCTGAGGGGCTGGAAGCTGTGCCGAGAGCAAAACCTGAGCTCACTGAGCCTGAGCCCCAGCAGCATGAGAGGCAAGCTATACCCTCAAACAGAAAAAATTCCTTTTAAACATAAGAAAAAACTCTTTCACTGTGGTCAGGGTAGTCAAACACTAGAACAGGATGCCCAGAAAATTTGTGGAGTCTCTGTACCTGGAGATATTTCAAAATGCAGCTGAACATGATCCTGGTCAACCTGGTCTAGTTGACCTTTCTTTGAGCAGGGGTTTGTAGTAGATGATCTTCAGAGGCCCCTTCCAACCTCAGCAATTCTGGTTTTCTTTCACATAGTGGAAGGTCATGAAGACATATCAAAATAGGAGAAATTAGTCTATGGGGAGTGATACATTGTGAGGTTCTGGTACCCAGACTAGTTCATTAAGACCTAGTTGAGGTACATGTGACCTGTGTATTGCTGTGCAGGCATATTCATATGCAGAAAACATCTAGTTTCTGGATCCAGATGGGGCTTAAGGAAAGTCTAGCCAGAGCAGTTTTAGCCATGAACAGATGCGTGATTCAAGAAACACATTTAAATATTGAAAAAGAAAGCACTTAGGAGATTTAGGCATCTCCTGATTTAGGTGTAAATCAGGCCTTTTTGATGATTTTTTTTTTTTTACTTAGGTTCCTGAATTTTCTGTGAATCTGTACTTTAAGTGCCTAGGTTGTTCATCGTTTTCCGTCTTCAGGCCTAACCAGGAACAACCAAGAGAGGAGTGAAAATATTCGCATCCATCTCCAAAAGAGAAAATGAAAAGAGATTTTTGACTGTCTTTCTGCACATTCCTACCTTTGAGGCCATATCTTTGCTGTTGCTCTGTGCCAGCAGCCCTGCATTCTTAATTTGAATATGTATGTAAAATGGATGACCCTCACCTTCCCACAGCTGTGCAACTATTATAACCTTATAACTTCAAATAATGTTTTACAGCTGGGGCACAGGACTGAAATAATACATGTGGTTACTTACTTCTTTATATATGGTATCCTTCAGTTCCAGTCTGTGTCTGCTGTTCCTCAGTAGGGCAAATATTGACATACAGTATTTGCTCCCCTTTAGCTCTTACACTTCCCTTTTAACCAGATGTAACAAACTCTTTCCTAAGCTATTCTGGCTCTACTGCTATGTATGTTGACACCAATGGACTTGTGAGTGAGTAGGCCTGTCAGCAGTGGATATTTTTCTCCTCCGTTGTCATTGGAATAATGACATCTCTTGCTTTATATGGCTTTGTGTCCTACAACTCCATAATCCAGTGCAGACCTCAGTGTCTGACTGTAAGACACCAGCCTGTAATTCGGCTAATAAGCCTAAACAAAGGAAATCCCTTGACTTCAGGACAAGAATGTGTCCTGTGTTCTTAGTATTCTGCAGACTAGAGAGCAAAATTGCTGTCCTCCTTGATTTCTCTTTAAAGTCAGAGTCATTCCCCATACCTGCATGACCAGATTCCTTTAAAACACAGCAAAAAACATAATACGTAATTATTTTACAGCACTGAGATTTTATTTGCTATTTTAAGTGTTTTCCTTGGTTTCTGTTTTCAGAGAAGAAGAATATAAACCCTCTAGAACAAAACGTGCTGAGGATGGCTTTCAGCTGCTACGTTCTTAGCTAAAGCCAAGTGCCTTGGAAGTGCAGGTAAGTTTACATCTGGGTTTTATTTCTGGCCCATCTTTAATAAAGATGCAACAACGATAAAGCAAAACACAACACAACATGATAATATATGGCACATAATAAAGAACTGCCATAAGTACACAGGGGGCTCAATTTTGCTTTCACTCTATCTCTGCAAAACTCCATTGTTCAAGACTAAACCTTCACAATTGTCAGAGTTCCTTGTGGTTCAAAAGGAGATATTTTCCAGAATTATGAGGTCACTGGTTCCTGTTTGCCATTCTACAATATTCTGTTTATTCCTAGAATCCCTGTTCTTTCAGCAATAGCTGATGCTCTCTATAGCTGTTACTCCTGGGGGAATTGAGACTTTAAACATTCATTAAAAAGTGAATTGTTATTGTTGACAAAATACAGATGGCCAAGCATGAACTAGTGACACCTAGGAGTGTACTTCCAGTGCAGTGCCTGGCGATGTGGCCATGTGAACGCTCTGGTTGCTTTTACCAAACCAGTGTGTCCTTTGTTACCAGATTGGCCCCGCTGTCTGCTTGTATTCCATCCCCTAAATATGGCACAAGCTGTTAAAGTAATTTCTTTTAAAAAATGAACTGCACTTATTTCTGCTTTTTAGAGTGAGAAAAGATATGCTCTTTCACAGCAAAACTATTAGCAAACAATATCCGTACGAGGCTCAGCTCACAAAATAATTACCCCAAGTCAAAGCTCTGCTTCAGGCTGCTGCAAACGTAATGCTAGATGAGTCCCAGAGGCTCTGTCTGAACGGTGGGGTGTGCGCCATAGCCATGTCCCTGATCATCCAGGGGGAAACCTGGCTGGGCCGGAAACCGGGATGTGGGGGTGGAGGGTGGAAGGGAGTTAGTGTGGAGCCAGGGTGCAGCTGGGGCACACGCACATACGCACACACAGACACACACGGCTGTAGGAGCTGGGAAGCATGCCTGGATTCCACAGGTTAGACATAGCCATAGCTTTAAATCAGCCACGTATTTAAATAGTTTATTAAGCTGCAGCCGACAGACTTAGTCTCTGTAGACTACAGTTAGATGCTACACCAGGGTGTAGCACGCAGCATTGCACTTGCATAATGACATGTATTGCACTCCAGGTTAACTTGTTGTGGAAAAAGCCGAAGGAAGTCTCCAGCAGTTAACATTTTCAACTTCGAGAATACTGTGTCATAAGCTAAGACTGAGAGTTTAACAACTCAAAAAGATGACACAGGTTGGGGGTTTTTGCATCTTTTTAAACACTTCTAGGGACAGACATATTGGGCAGATAGAAATTGCAGCAGGAGCAGCTTCATTGAGCTTTGGGGCTTAAAGGTTTTCTGGTTTTACATTTTCTATTCATCTCCAATATCTCATATTTTTTTCTCATCCTTTTATATACGCATGACATTTTTTCCCACTGTTTTTCTACTGCTATATTTAAGCTCTTCTGGTTTTTCCTTCTTTTTTCTTTATTTCAAGTTTTGTGGTCATCCTTTCTCCCTCATACTCTCTTTTTTTTTTTTTTTTTTTTCATCCTTTCTTTCATTCCCTTCTTTTCTAGGTGTGGAAAATTGCAATTTGCCTTTGTTTCTCTCCAAGTGGTTGAGGCATTTCCCATGCTATTGTGTGTGCGTGCATGTGCATGTTTGTGTGTGTAAAAGAGAGAGAGAGGAGAGGAGATACTGTGAGGCTGCCAGCAAAAATCAAAATTGGAGGAGACAGGAGAGCAGAGGGAGTAAGAGACTGTCTTATTGAACTTGGAGAGGAATGAGGCCCACCTGGGGCTGAACCAGCCATTGGGAAGATTAAGGAAATAAAATAATTATGGAAAGTTAGTGCTGGAATTGTGAATGGGCCTGAGAGACCTGGCTGGGGCTCAGGAACTGGGAGTGGTGGCTGCCTGAGCTGAATCAAATACTCAGTCACTCAAAATGGAACAAATAAGGATAGAGCAGACACACTGAGAAATTGTACTTTTGTACTTTGACTTGACTTTTTTAGCCTTATGAACTGAAAGATGATTTTTCTTTTCTAAAGAATGGAATTTGAAAAATGTAAACCCAGGTCTATTTGATGAACGTTTAAGAAGTACAGTGTTCAAATAGCCAGAAACAAGAATTCTGTCCGTAAGGTATAGCTCCTCAAATCTCTGACCTCTCAAAGCAGAGCAAGGCTCTCAGCATTGGTGCAGTGAAACACAAATGGGGTCAGCACAGTTAAAACAGACATAGCTGTGAGCTTAAGGTTCCTATTTCTCCCTGGTTTTTCATAAAGAAGACTTAAGGTAATCTCTTTCTAACTGAGTAGGTATTGTCTGCTTCTGAAATGCATAATCCCGAAGCTAATGTTAAAATGTAAAGAACAGGACAGTAGCTTGAAAATTCATTTTTCGCATAATCATCCAAGTCACTCTAGCGTACACCACAATGAGATTTTAATGCTCTATTTTTTACTCTGTGGGTTTTGTGTTGCTATTTCTTTGAACTTTAAAAAATTCATACAAAAAATGAACTTTAATAAATAAAAATATCTTCCAGCATCCACCTTTCTTTAAAAAAACCCAATAAACACTTAGAAATTATCTAATTTTGTTTCCTAATACACTTTTCATAGCATAAAATACATTTATTTGATCAGATATGTATTTTTTAATCTTAAATGATGTATGGCTAGAAGTTTAGAATCAGATCCTCAGCTGGCATAAATTGTCTCAGCCATTAACTCACTTCAGGTTCTAGCTATACGAATAATAGAAATAGGCTGGCTTGGAAGGTGCAAAAAGCTGGTAGACAGGATGAAACTGAGATGATCAGTGCAGTTTTCATTATCATCTGTGTAGCTCGTGATACCAATTTGAATATATAAACATGCTACATATGCCTTGTTTCTCGTATTTCTTCGTAGATATCCCTTATCAGCTGCTATTAACAGAATGAGTGGACTTATGGTCTGATGCTCTATAAGCAGCTCTTTCAGTCTTATAGCATACAAAAAATTTGTAAATACAAGGATATTTTAAGTCTGGTCTTGTATAATAAATTAAATGATAAATAGGTAAGATGAAGCTTTCTTAGGAAAGGGAAGCAAGTTTAATGCAGTGGTAAGTGGACTAGACAATCCCATTCTTATGTTCTAAATCTCGATGAGTACCATCAACACTTTATGACTGAGGGATGAGAGGAGGAATGGAGTAGGAGTAGGGTAGCAGGGATCTGAGTAGGATTTTTTCTTTCTTTCACAAAGATAGAGGAAAAAGTCATAAAACAAAAAACATCTCTTTTAATCACTGTATGCTACTTTTTTTCTAATCACAACTTGCATGACTGATATGGTAAACAGAACTGCCATGAGAACACGTCATTATGAGGTGGCACAACTCGCGCCGCCCATTTTTGTAGGTCATACAGTTCTTACCAGACCACTGCAGGAAGCATACTGTTTTGAAATGCTTGGAGGGGCCCACCAGATATTAACTTAAGAATTATTGGTTGTGGGTAGAAATAGGCTGAAGGCATTTCCTGCTGTGAATGACACTTGGAAGTTCTCCTTTTGCAGTAGTGTAGAAAACAACGGCGGAATTTATGCAGCATTCATAGACAGCAGATTTCCCCAGATGCTTCAGAAATGCTGTCAAATTAAAACTGCTCTTCAGTAGGGCTTCATATTTTGTTTTTATTGGCTGTATAACAATAATTCAAGTGTGAATGTAAAATGAACCTTATTTACTTGCTGGTGGAAGTGTGGGTGTTGTGGGATACTGGAGTGAGATTTTTTTTATATTTACTTTCTGTTTTGGTGGAGGTGGTATAGACTTTCTAAATTATAGCTGCTGGAAACACAGTCAGGAACCATGGACACTACCTAGTCTGAGATCACAAGCAGGTCTCCATGTCTCTCTGATCTCATTTCTGTCCAGAAGCTATTAAACCTATATGTTCTCTTTCTCAGATAGATTCAGCTTTATAAATCTTGTCAAGCACTTCAATACCCAGGAGGTGCAATACGAAAATCCCAGGTTGTATATTTGGGAAGAGCTTTCTCTCTAGCTCTGTATGTTTGCTGATGACTCCATACCACTGAATGTGAGTCCAGATTGTATTTTTACTTACTGCGATACCTTTGGTGTATATTGGCCCACAGCCTCTGCAGGGAGCTTTATGCTGTGCTATCCTAACAGCTTTTACACTGGGGTAGACCCAGAGATGGAAAAATACCGAGGGTGTCCCCACCTTCATGCAAGCTCAGGCAATAACAGGTGAGCGTTACCTGGGTGCCTGCTTTCCTTTTCTCTCTGTCAGCAGAGGCAGGAGTTGTCTTATAGCAATTGGAGGTGAGTAAAGATTTCAGTGGACAACCATAGCGTCCATCTGCTATAAATGAGCTAGCGCGACAATTAGTGTGCCAGCTGCTCGAGGGGAGCAGATTAATTGCTCATGGAAGGAGGCAGGAAGATGTTTTGAATCCTGCTCCCTTTTCTCACTTGCCCTAGGGAAAAGGCTGCTGTGAGGTGCTTCTCACATAGGGCTGTGCTAGTGGGAAATGCTTAGCCCTCTGAGTTACTATCAATATTTTCCAAAAGCACAAAAGTGGTTGCTTGAAAGTTTTTGAATGTTTGGATCTGAATGTTTATAAGATTGAAAATTGTGCTCCATTTCAGTGGAAGGGTGCTGAGAAGTGCTGTTCCATGTTTTAATAATTATGCTATCCCTGAATTTAAAATAAGTGCCGTAGACGTCTGAATGATTTTTCGTTATCATCATAAGACGTGGGATTGACTAGGCTTATGAGCAAATAAGTACTGTATGGCTGTCTGTCTGCAGAAAAAGGGACTGGGAAAAAAAAGATCGATTTAATGATGAATTGCTTGAAGAACCAGCAATATGTGACTCCTCAATCTTTTTTTCCTTCTGTTTGAAGCCTGAGGAAAGGAGGGATTGTCCTCCTTCTGTATCTCCAAACATATTCATGTTCATGCGGTAAGAAATTCTACCTCGTAACTCATTTAACGATAGCTAACAATGAAACTTCACCTTGCTTATGTTAATGGGAGTTGTGTATTGGATTTGGCAGAATCCCCATCTATCCCCATTAGACTACAAAGCTCCACTAAAAACAGAATCACTTTTTCAGCAAGTGTAAGAAATATACGAATACTTTATTATTAATCTTAAAATATTCTGTGTATACAAGGAATAAGATGCTTAGCACGTAATACAAGGTGGGTATGTTACTGATTTTTGGTGTACCAACTAATTCATTTGCACAGGGAAATCAAACCCACTTTCATTGGTCTGTATCAATTTGCATCACGCTAACCAGAGGAAGAAAGTAATTGGTAATGTTAGTACTGCTTCTAAGGAGTTGTTAGAATTTACTTGACTTTAGGGATTAGCAGGGATTTAGATTTGGTTGCTCCTAGACATGAAAAGAAAAGAACCTTTCTTTCTCAAAGTACAGGGAGAAAGAAATACTTCCTAAGCTCGACGGTAACAGTGGAAAAAAATATTCGTGATTAAGAAATGCAAATCAACACCTTGGCTAGGAGCTGTATTGATTTTAACCAAATGGTAAAAAGCTTCTTTTATTAGACAGATAAAAATGGAGTATTACATTTGCAGGAGAGAGGGGTAAGAGGGGATGATTGACTGACAATAGGCAAATTTAGCTTCTGTCTCTGGTTCTAAGTAGAACATAATAACTCTTTAAGTTATGGAGCAGCTGGAGAATGTTTCACTGGAAGCTGTTCTAACCAGTGGCTGGAATGGGCTGCAAAGGCCCTTATCTGTCCCAAACCTCAAGATGTGATCAAACCCACTCAATAAAATGTTTGGATCTATTGGAGTTTGCCGAAGTACAAAACCTGCTAGGAAAGCAAAAGTTTTCCACTGTTTTTGGGAGTCTTTGTATCAGGACCTTACAGACCCTCAAGTAAGACCTACTGCATTATTTGAATATGTAGGAGGGAATGAAGTCCAATGTGCTGGATGTTTTTAAAGAGTTAATGAACTGACATATGTTTATACTTACTACTGATAATCTTTCTTTGGAAAACCCGTCTAACTTCTTAACTGTACAAAACTGGCATCCTATATGACCTAAATTGGATTTGAAAATAGCATTTGGATAAAAATAAAAAACCCTATATCCTCCTATTTATATATGATCACTTTTTTATGTTTGATAAGAATGAAAAGTCGAAGGATTTGACAGTCACAAAGCCTGGCATGTAAAATGAAATTCCTGAATGTAAATTAGACAGATTAAACTATCCTTTAAAAGACCCTTGATGGCAAAAAGGATGTATTTAAAGTCCAATAAACTTCAAACCTCCTTCAAATAGCTTAAGATGAGGTCCAGAATGCTTGCTAAGTAGGAACTCTGCTGGTTTTGATTTAATAATAAAATTGGACAGTCTGATTTGAAAAAATCCTGTCACTGTATTCACCTTGCAGAAATAAATATGAAAACATATGGAGAAGCATATTTCCACAAATGTTTTCCAATTAAAGATGAATTAACTGTGTGCTCTGTTTAGTAATCAGACAACAGCAAATCTCTTTAATTTCTCTACAATTATTAAAGAAAATAATTTCGACTTCTGTGTGACTTCCCCTAAACAATGCACAGAAAATAATGGGATTTTGGTAGAAACTCTAAATGGATGTCTTAATAATTTTTATAAGGTAGAGGTGTCATAAGTAGGGATGAGGTATTTTTATGTTACTAAGTTGCATATATGATTTGCTCTACTGGTAAAAAAGCACAAAAGAGCCTTTGTTATACTCTCAGTAGAGCTATTTATACATTGTGACTTACTGTGTCCAAAGGACTGCTTCCTGCTTCCGTTAAAAAGTAGTCCCTCCAAATAAAATAAAAGCCATAAACCCTGACATTACTCAAGCCCTGTTTATTGAAGCAACAACAAAAAAATCACACATGATTTTGTATTGCCTATATAGAATATGCTCTCTTGAGTTCACTTAAATACAGTTCCAGATGAAGCATACTGTGAAAGTGATGCCTTCCATACTCAAAGACGCAGAAAGACATTTTATTTGCTTTAAAAATAATGACGGGCCAAGCAATCAGGTGCATCTACAGGGTATAGCTAAAGTTGGGGAGGGCTGCAGTAGTTCTGGTTGTTGTATAGATCGTAACCGCTCTAGGCAGCAATTACTCTTTTTGTCTCGTGCTTGAACAGCTAGGGGGAAGCATGATGCATGCTTCGGTCTTCGTCAAGTACTAGTGGAATAATACAATATTAACAATATCTATCTCTGCGCATCTTCTGTCCTTGTTCCCCATGCCCATGGTGAACCAACCACAGCTGCTTAGGTAGGTGGTGCAAGTTGAAGCAGCCCTTGCTCTCCTCTAAAATTGTGCAATCAATATTAGCTGCCTAATGCTTGTTCTGTCAGAGCAGCAATGTCAGACCACTTGTGTTTTCTTCGGAGCCTCTTCAACACCTTTTTGTCTCTGGCATGTGATGACAGTTTTCCAATGAGCCCAGCCAAGACCCCGCAAAAGGGGCTTGTTCCAGTGCAAAGCGGGAACTGTGTCCTATGTGGGTGGATTTAGTTCAGCTGAGGCTTAATTGCAGATAGAGATTGTCTTCTACTGAGTTTGGGACATGGCAGGGGGCATTGCTCCCTTTCTCTTCCTCTTGGTACGTTGGAGCTGTAATGCTGTGCCCTTGAGAGGGGGACGTGTAGGACCATGAAGGAAAAACCATCGCACTGTGTCCTGAAATGTGTCCTTACTTGCAGGGGCGTGCAAGGGAGGAGCCAGTGCCTGAGTCCCACTGACGGCTCAGACTTGACAGATCTATCTGGTTTTATTTAGCCTCAGAACCTTCTTTGACCCGCGTGGCTCGGAGCCACACAGCTGGCTGCCCCAGCTAAGCCTTACCTTCTAGAAAAGGGGACCTCCTGCTTATGTTTTCATCTGGGGCTAGGGTCAGGATCAGGCTACACGTCGTTCTGTCTGCACACCCAGGGGCCAACTCTGAATCCCTCCAAGGTTAATTCATTGCCATCATCTCTTCTCCAGCTGCTGCAAGGCAGCAGCTCTTTCTCCCATATCTGGATGTGCTCACGGATGAGTTTCACTTTGATTTAGTGATATTTTTAAAGATGATATGCCAGATTTCCTACAGCCCCTGTGTAGATCCAGAAAAAAAAAAAAAAAGGAAAAAAAAAACCCCACACATAACTTTTTGTAGCCTTATAGTGCTGGGCAATAACCCTACTCCAGAAGGATATGGGAAAAATCTCATCCCTTCATGCAGACTAGTGCTTAGTATAGGCACACATAAGAATTCCAAAACAGAGAAATTTTGGAAAGTTTCTCTGAAATTTTTCAGTAGAGTGTAAAAATCTTTATTAACACTCTGACAAAATTTTGACATGTTTTTTTTATTAGAAGGGAAGAAATTCCACCGTCCTTCAGTTTCCAATCCTCTCCCTGTATTGGGAAGTTCTCGCTTTAGTATAACTAATGTGTATCTATGATCTCTGTACATCACAAAATAAATAACTTGCTACCTCAGCTATCTTTCTGACTGCTTTTTTTTTGCAGTACACTCAATGTGGCCTTTGATTTTTCTGTCTGTGATCATCCTACAGTGTGCCCGAGGGAACTGATTCACCTTTACTAAGGAATAATCTTAGTGAGCGACAGGTATTGGTGCGAGTGGGAATGAAGTGAAAATTGGAGCTATTTAACTGCATCTAAACCAACCCTTGTGTACATACAAGAACATACAGATCTCTGTCCCCAGAGCACCTTCAACTCTCTCAGTTTAAATGTGTTAATAGCATTTCTGGAATAATTTTGGTTTAATTCGTACTATTTTGTTTTAAAACTAAAACAAATAAAAATTTAGCACGATGTCTGAAGAGCCTTGATCCTTTTAAGCACATTTGTACACCAAGGAAAACAGACTCCGTTTAGCCTGAATCTTCTCTCATTTACACTGAAATGCCCCACTGATATTTAATGGAGAAAAGCGAAAAATGCTGTTGCTTGTATTTACATTATGTGCTTTTTAATAATGGCTTCTGATAACCTTCCAATGCCTAAATGGCAAAGCATACTTAAACTTTAATTTTCATCGCAATATTTTATTCACAGATATTTTCACCCTTTTCAGGAGCAGCATAACATGCACGCAGAGACTTACTTAAGTGAGCAGTAAGGTTTTCACTGATCAAAGGTTCTGGTGAGTCTTAACCAGTTAAACTAGATAATTTCTGTGCAACTTTTTTGGACAGGCTGTTAGGAATAATTCAAGGAGTGCTCTATATAGATATGTAATTTTTGCCTTCAAACTTTGTAATTATTATGTAGCAAGTTAAGTTTTAAAATGATACAGAAGTAGTTTTTATTCGTGTTTTTATGCATAAATCCTGAAGCTCTTGGTTATTTTTCCCTTATGTCAGGGTGAGCTCCCAATAACGTTAATGGAAGTTCAACTTTAGTAACGATAGAGTAATAAAAACTGGATCCGGATCTCAGGATTTGGCACATGGACACTAGATCTATTAAGTCATCTTGTCCATGCTCCTGCCAATGCAGAATTGTTCCCTTCAGCATAATCTCCAGTGCCTTATTCAGTCCAATTTTAAATGACTTGGGTGAAGCCGTTTCCATTACTTCACTTGGTTGAAGTATTACTTATTCCACAGACTAATATAATGCTTTTCAAGCTGCTTCATTCTCATGGATCGCTTCCCAATCCCAACATTTCCCCCAGACGAACAAGTATGAGTAAGGGTAAGGAAAATGTGTGTAGAATATAAAGGCCAAAAGGAAAAAGTGGCACGAAGTCCTTCCCCTCACTCCATTTTTTTATGTCTTTCTCCTTGCTTCATATTTCTGAAGTCTGCCTCTTCACTCTTGCCAGTGAGACTTGGACTAAACTCCCTGAGAAACAGATCCACTGTGATTTCTTTCCCCATTTTTCTGCATGTGAATCATTCCAAAATAGTCTGTGAGGTTCCCCCCCACCTCCTTCTCTGTTATATCCTATTATTTTTACTTTCCTCTGCATTTTATTTATTTTCAGTAAGGCACTTACTTTTACAACTTACTGCTGACCCATCATTATTCATTGCATGTCACTTAACTCTTAAAGCATTATCCTGATTAGAAAGAATTTTTCATAGAGGATCCATGGAATATATTTTTTGCAGGTGAATATGAGTGTGTGTAATAAAAATGACATTTTACAAATTATCAGGAATGCTAAAACCAATTGTAATAGTAGACAAGATTGATGAAAAAATCATTGAAAATGTGAACAAACGTTTGTGAGCCCTGTTTTGTAGTATATCACATGTATATGTAGAGCCAAGGCTTTAAATCATTATGCATGCAAAATGAGGTTGAAATATTTGGTGTTATAGCTGAAATTCCATGCTAAGATCTTTATTTCAGTTTTCAGCTATATGCACAGTAGATGTTGCAAGAACAAAGACTGAATTTGGCACTTTATTGAGATGTAGAAATTCAACAGCAGGAAATAATCTTCCTTGAAAGAAACCCCTATTTCCGTCCTCTTTTTTTTATATATATCCTTTAGTAGCTGATCACTTAAAACAGGTGCTGTAATTCATGATTGGACATTAAACATTTACGACGGATGGTGTCTGTGTTTAGAGACAACTTTATGTACCAGTGCTTGTAAGGCACTTCCTCTCAGGAATCAAATGGAAATAAGATCATATAGCGCTCTGGCAGATTACAGATTCAAATATTACAGCTGCTTGAATTATTCATTGGAATTCAATTACTCAGTTCATATCCATATATGTAATTATTCAGAAATGAAACTTGATTCCTACAAATATGGTCTTTATATAGAAGTGTTCAATAAAAGCAATAAAAAAAGGATGCCACACGGGTACAAACACGCCTGAGTCTCATGTGCTACCAGTGCTGCCCAGGTTTCTGGGCTGGGACAGGTGTAGTGGAAACAGCTGGAAGAAGCTGCCAGTGGCTCAAGAGGGAGAGCATGCCAGGGCCAGTCTGGCCACACTCGGAAGAAAGTGAGGGCAGGGCCCAGAGGTAATGGTAAAAAGTGGTGCCTGAGCACCAAAAAGCCTAATTGCAGCTTCATTTGACTAATTCACACGCTCAAACAGAAATGAACTGCTAACAATTCCCATTCATGCAAGTCTGCTCCATGTAAAATGATTACTGTCACAGGGATATATTCATCTTTACTGGTTAACAAACCATCCTCTTTACTGAGATGTCCATATTTGCCTCCAAAAGAACTAGCATCTGTGATTTTAACTGTGTAGAAATTAGGATCCCCACTCAGTCCAGACCACACTGTATTGAGTGTGATCAGACACAGATTTAATGACGTAGGTAGAGATATTTTGGAGAGATCCGTCCATAAGCACTGGCTGGATGGCATACACAACTGCCCCATGGCACAGTTGCATCCATGTGGCTGTGCAGGCCTTCTTTTTTCTCTGCTCAAACAAAGGCTGTATCATCTGCTCTGATACTTGGCAGTGGTAAAAGCTTACCTCTTTTGAGAGGCTTGTAACATAGAGAAAAAACAAATGCTTTTCCAGGGCAAAGACATGCATGAACTTTGAAATGCATCCTGCAGGTTTTCTTCCATTGCATGCAAAGTGTCTGTGTACCTGGAGCATACCCTGCAGAGGTAGAACTGCAGTGAGATGCTTTGATAGCTAAGGCACAACTTTGCTCTTTGTCCTGCCACTCTGAGTAACTAACTCCTTACACCTGGTAGCGATTGTTCAGCAGCCAAAATGAGCCTGCAGCACCTCCTCTGGGCACCGCAGAAGTAGCTTCAGCTGACAGGAGTTGGGCATATTTGACTTTTCTCCTCCAGAATATGTGGGTGAGCACCGCACTTTCCTGTCCTTACTTTGTGTAGATATAGCCTATATGAATATAAAATACCTAGGATGGAGAACAAAGAAAAACCTATATTCAAATGCCCTGTCTGGCATATAAATGAACATTCATAACGAACCATGCAGAGTGCTAGATATACTTACACTGAACAAGAAAAACCCTAGTGCCAGCCATCTAAGGTCTCTTTAATTTATTATTTTTTTTTTTACTTATGTTGGATATTTAAGAGGGTTCTTTATATTTTAGTCTCAATTTTGTCAGATTGCTAAATTCATTCATATGCTACTTAGCACAGGAGACAGACAGAACATCCATAAACCGAACATTTTTCCAACACATAATATAAATGATCTGCCATTCTAAGGACAAAAAGCAATGAAACAAAAATGGGATATCGCCCAAGAAAAGATTTGCGAGGCAAATAGAACCTGGAAAAGAGAGAACACAGGAAAACAAGACACAATACAGAAGGTATGTCATGTAGGAAATGTTACATCCTCCTTCTGAAGACAGATATCGTCAAACCCACTATTATCAAAACAAAAGCTTCTTTGACCATAATTGGTCATAAAGACATTGGGTCTTTCTCAGGCTAGCCCTGTGTTAAACTGAATGTCTGGATTATTCTTACTTTTTTATCAAAAGAGGTCTCACTAGTGGTAAGTTTGCTCAGAAAACTTTAGTATACTGCCCTTGCCTCCAAGCTGCTATTGGCCAGGAGCATGTGCATGGGAGGAAAGGTGGGGAACAGGGCAGCAGACAGATCTGTACCCATACTGGTGTACTGTCATCAGAATATGGATGGTTTAATCATGTTCTCAGAGCAAATCTCATACAGAAATCTTTTATAAAGTCCCAAGTCATGTAACTGTCCACAAAACAAGCCCTGAGGGCAGGCTGTAAAGCACATTCTTATTCACTACCAAATTACCCAGGGTCCTGCCATGACCTGTGCTCATTCGCGATTTTAGATTGGCACTTACCTGCCCCAGAAAAAGGGCGAATCAAACATAATTACCTAGACTGGAGGTAAATGCTGCAATCCTCAGCTGAAGGACCACAATACGTAGGCCCTTTGCTTCCCATGATCTGCGAACAGCTGTTCACCGACAACCTCTAGCACAAGCAGAGACACTGGCAGGTTTTCTTTGATGGCTAAAAGAAAGAAAATACAATATGTTTTTCATCTGATTAGGTATATGGTGGCTACTGCTTTATTGTTCTAGTTTTTGATGCTTTTTTCTCTACACTTCCTGTGAGTACAGAAAACATAAGCCAGGCCCTCTTTCAAGAAGATACTTTAGAAGCCTTTAGGAAAAAAAAAAAACCAACCAAAACTAAACACAACAGCGCCCAAAATGTTTTCCTATTGGGATCTGGAGTGCTCTAAGATCACTATGCACTGCTCTGGCAGGAAGCCCACTGCTGAGCCATATGCTGCAAAGGAGCTGAAGACCATCTTTGCTTTGTAGTTAGTAGAATGCCTTCACAAAGTCCTGAAGTACTTTGCAGGAGTCTTTGTCCTGAGGCGCAAACTGAAGACCCAGAGTATACAAAAGATGGCAAAAAGTGGTAGCAGACAAAACCAGCAGTTTTGAACTCTGTGCAAGTCTCTTGGAGGTGAATGGTTTTAGAATTCTCCTTCTCACTAAGGGAAAATTAGACCTCTTTGGATCAAAAATACACAAGTCACTCTCAACTCCATGTGCTCTCCAGCATTTGCAGATGGGGGCTTTAAGAAGGCTTTTTAAACATCCCTCTTGAGATGACATAGAATTTGAGTGACTATTAAAAGTTGGGGAGGTGATACAATGCCGTTCTTCTACTTGCCTGAAAGGAACAATGTACTTCAGCGAAGAGGCCCAGCTATGATGCTGATGGCCGCTGTGCTTTTGGCTTGCAATGGAGGATGCTGTACTATGGGCAGGAGGTTTAGAGAACAAACAGGAACCTTTGTTTCCTTTCATTTAGGGAAAAGAAAACAAGGCAGAAGGAGGAATGCTGAGCAGCTGCCTGAAAGCTGCTTTGTTGCAGCTTCATTATGAAATGATCCCTGAATTGGTTTTTGATAAAGTATTTAATATATTGGACGAAATCACAGAGCTAGAGCTGTAGTAAGCACTTTTATTTAGAATTTGCGCTGTCTGTGGACTAGAGATAGTGGTGTAAATTTGAATAAGCAGATGCTGGGCTCTTTGAAACGGGGCACTGAAATCTGAAAGAGCACCTAATAGCGGAATTAGCAGTGAATATGATAAGGCAAACGCACGGTTGTCAAACTCTGCTTACCACCTATTTCATCATATGGAGAGCAAAGAAATCGTGACAGTACAACATAGTGGCAGCGTGAATCTGTCTCATTTAACCTCATACTGTTGTTGTCAGTTGGGAGAGCGGTTACTCAGTTTGGTGCTCTCCACTGAATATCCAGGATCATTTGAAGTTGGTGGAAATGTGAGTGCTTTGTAGCGTCTGCTTTTTACATTGTAGTGTTCTGCAACCTTAAAAACAGATGTCTGAAATAGTTTATTGTGCTTTTCCTCAAATATTATACAGCACTGGTATGTGCAGAGCACAAAGGATTACCTCAACAGCATTGTGTAGGTCTTTGTCTTTAGTTTATGGTCTCTGTGATCTATTGTATGTAAACCTTTTTACGGGACTGGGAAGGGATGGTAGCCTAAGTAAAATTAAACACTGTACTATAGAAAACTTTTAGGTCTCTCCTGTGCTGTAAATGGACACACTGAAGACCCAAAATAGAAAGCCTTTGGAAATAAACATTTTCATCATGTAATTTTGATCCAGAGAAGTATTTTACGCTAGATCACAGAAGAAGATGGTGGTTTTGGTGCTGGCAATAACAGGACTAATTTTCCCAAGGGACGGAGGAAGCGTTCTCTCCGTTCTCTCTCATTTTGAAATGTTGACAGGGAAAACTTAGATATTTTATCTTGTCATCTCCCAGTTCCTGCATCAGTCTCTTCCATGAAAGACAATGAAAGTTAGAGTCAAGTACCAGTATGGCTACAATCCAAAGAGCACGAGGTGCTTCCAAGAGAAATGAGTGACACATTATAATGTTTTGTTCAGGCATCTGTACCGTTGTTGAGTATAATATATTCTTGTCTTCATGACTAAAGAATCATTCCAGCAGTAAGCCCTTATGCTGAATAAAGAAGCTTGCTGTTTCCCTATAGGAACATGCTAATACAATCTAGCTAATTTACAGCTTGGCTTAATAGTCAGAGCACCATTGGAGATTTTCAAAGTATTGTAATCATATGGAACCAAGCAGCGTATAAGCCAGGATGTGAATGTTTACAGTTAAACCCACTGAATGCCAGGATGCGATGGGAATGGGGGGCTAAGGACAAGATTCTCAAAGATACCAGAGAGCGTATCTGAAAATCTCAGTAAAGGAGCCACACAGGGTTATTTGAAAGGCATTGGAGGGTAGAAGTCCATGGGCTCAGTCCCTTGGTTTACCCTTTCCCAGGAGTTTATCTTTATTCGTAGCTGGGGAATAATGCAGCTGTTTGGTTGTTTGCTTTCATCTGAGGAATCTCATGTTGATACATCTTTAAATGAAGAGATAGGAATGTGCAGGATTTTCATAGCTTGTCACTTTGGTAAAAGATGGAATACTTGAATTCAAAGTTTTACGGATTAGGAAAGGGTTTCCCTCAGGTGTCCTATACTTTGTGAGTGATAAAAACATTGGGCTATATATAAAATATAACATTTCCTCTCGCAATAAGGATTTTTAAGATGGCCTTGGCTCTGTGCCTTATGAGGAGTTCAGTCTTGTGCCAGATTACATGTTTTAGAAAGCAGTGCTGAGTTGAAGTGGCTTAGTGAGGTGCATGTACAAACAGATCCTGCAGAGCTCAGCCACATTAAGATGGCAGCGTTTTGGGAAAGGCACAGTAACAACACTGCAGGAGTGTAAGGAACTTCCCTGTTGAAGTTGTCCATACCTTACCTCTTCTTAAATCCTACACAATGTATCATGGGCTACATTCAGCAAAAGATTAGGGAATTTGTTGCATGGAAGTGAGCCACATGAAACCTGGAAATTGTCTCAGTACCATCTAATCCTAGAATTGCCTAAGTTCAGATGGCCTCCCACCATAGACTAATTTTTCCATGTGGCTAGAATTTTGCTTGTCTGTATGGTTGCATCTGCCTAACTCTGAGTAGGTGGGTGCTCATCTTCCTCCAAAGCTTGACCAGAAGTATCAAATAGTACATTCCTCTCTCATCTCTTCTGAAAGGCTCAGTATGGCAGGGCTGCATATAGGAGCTCTCCCACGGAGAAGCACCCACATGCTATGCTCACCTCACCTGAAGGGATCTGTGGCTGCCCACCACATTGTGGACTCATCTGGATGGGAATACTTGCCCTTGTCTTGTCTTTGTCCTTTTCTTCTAAGGACAGTGAAAGAAGTGGTAAGCATCGTTGTACGCCTCACTAACATGAGGCTGCCATTTGTCACAGTTTCCCTCTTTTCTACCAAAACTTCATCTGGAGCAATCCAGAAATCCCAGACATGCATTTTGCCTGTGCGTATCAAATCTACCCCACATGCACAAGTCAGCTGTCCAGGGCAAATACAATAAGTTCAAAGCTTCTTGGAGGCATCTGGCCTGCTTTGCATGTGGCATACACATTTCTTGCATGGAAAAGGCAAGGCGGCAGATTCGTGTACATGCAATAAATGTGTGAGCATATGCAAATCCTTTTGTCTAGGTTAAGCAACCTTATGTTCCAGGCTCGTGATCCCACATGCCCAGAGCTGTGTCTGCCACCAAAGCTCCAGAGAGAGTGAAAGGGCTCCTGTGAGTGTGTTACGTCTTGGCCAGTACTGAGTGAGCTCTACACACCAGGGGCTTTCCTGTCTCTTTCTAAAGAGCCCAGTGCCTACACTGGATCTCGCCCTAGGTGGCTACCTGCACTTTTAGGTACTTTTTTGCATAAACACGCCTGAAAAGTGAGTCTCAATCCCTTTACAAACTGATGAAATCCCAGGCTGTGTAAAGACCTAAGGCAAAGCGCTTTGACTTGCAGTTCTACCAATAACGAGAGCTGCAGTCCACTGCACAGAATTTCTAGAAGATCACACCGGCATTATTTAGGTGCTTTAATAAGGAATTAGGTTTCAAATTTTAGACATTAGGAGTTTGATGTTGTGGCCACAGTTCATGTGCATATTGCAGAACTTGCGGGTAAAACACTGCATAGAAACTCTTTTTTATCCCCTAGTTGTCTTAGAAATCATGTTTCATTAGAGCAGTGCAAAATGTTCACAATGAAACACCAGACCACACAAAAGTCACCTGGTGTGGAGTTTTGTTACAAACTAGTAACGCAAACCATATTTATCAAAAGATTTCCTTAGCATTGTGGAACTCCTGAATGACCTGAACTCAATTTTAAGCATATATGGTGTGTGGCTTTGGATCAGAATCATGCAGAATTCATAGCTTTGCATGGTTTTGATGTGAGGTGCGAATAAACACCAGGTGAAGCACAGCAATTTCAATTGAGTTTCAATTTGATCAGGATCCGATCCTCACCCGGTGTTAATCGGTGTAGCTCCATTGAAGTCAGTATTTTGCTCCGTTGCGGAGCTACACCAATATACTCTAGCTGAGGAGCTGATTGAAATTTTCAGTTTGCTGGAACCTGAAAGTCAAAGTCTAACTCAGTGGGTGTGAAACTATTTGGATCAAAATGAAAGAAAATGTTTGGACAAATGCTTGTGAAGTAAAACTAGTTCTGTATTTTGCAGCTGTAAGGTCGCAGCCCTGAAATATATATTCCTAATGATATAACCATAAGTTAAAATTCAACAGTACTTTTTTTTTGCTAACCAGTAAAATGACTTTTGCTAAATCTACCTTGTGATATAAGTTTAAAAGGAAAAAAAGTTATTTCTACTCAAGTGCTGTAATATTCCCACAGTTTTGGACATAGCTAAGAAAACTCGTGACATTAAGTGCAAAGGAATGCTTAGGAAACCTCTATTTTGTTTTTGTACTTATACATTTAATACATAGCAGCAAAGGCATGCAAGTGCTACATAGGACTACAAAGATAATCCTGAAAATAACCTTTTCCAGGGCAGACCTGCAGAAAACTGAAAAGCGACATCTTTAACTCTCATTTCAGTTCTGCTTCCTTTGTTTATTGTTTCCTCTGCAATGATTCCGTCAATTCAGAAGACAACTTTCCATTGACTTGCCCTTTTCTCAGAATATAGTAAAGAAAGAGAAAATAGAGAGCTAGTTATGCAGCGGGCTGTATTGCTGAAACTTTGCTGGGGTTTTCCACAGAAACAGAAGGGTGGCATTGTGCACCTATTATTAATGATCAGTGTGGCTTCACCGTCTGCATCCATACTCGTAAGTCAAGGCGATGTTCCTGGGTGCTGGGGTTTGACCAACTGTACTGTTGATTGCTACAGCTGCCCCAGCGTGGTTTTAGGCATGGGCCACTCCGTACTGCCAGACAATTTCTGGGCACGGCGCAGGAGTTGGCGCACACCACTGACCATTTCCAAATCTTATGTTCCATGGAACCCCTTGCTTGCAGGGTGAGGGAATTTAATAATATGGTCGTATTCCAGTTGTTTACAGAAGCCCGGATCATTCTGGCATGCCTAAGTTACCAGTATAGATATAGCCATTGTGTCTTATTCTTGGCCTGCTGGCCATCTTGTGCATTCCATTTTTTCTCTGTCCTTTCAGATTCTTATGTTTGTTTTAGGCTCGTTTTATTTATCTAGCAACTTCTGGTCACCACATGGTATAAGCAGCATCAGTTTGGATGTGTTGTCATGTGTGTTTGTTGCACTTGTTAGTAAGACAAATTTTAGGACGCACTTACATCTTTTGGAATCTGCCAAAAAAAGATGCCTCTCTCAAGAGACTAGAGTTTCTTGCGTGGAATACAGGCTTATTCAGGATACTAAATATAGGTGGTTTTACAGTACGCTATATAAGAAAAATGAAGGTGGTTTTCTAGTATGAAAAGAATCCTCTTGGCAAATGTGTTAAAACTAAGAAAGGATGATGAGGAAATCTATTTTTCTCAGTGGAACAAGTGAAAACTCTGTTAGGATTGACGCTGGTAAAACACGCTATAGCTGCTTTCTCACTTTGTCAGTGTTTACATTCCTTTTCCCTTTTTTTAGGTTTAGAAGTATTTAAGGTCTTATGTGCTGCATCTTTAACAATTACTGAAGTCATTGCTTTTCCTTATTAATAAGAAATAAGAGGAAGAATGTATACAAGTATCAAAGCTTTTATGGGAAGTGTGGAAATAAATACCAAAAACTTCCCACAAATTTTGAAACCTGAACTGTGTCTTGGTTTTACAAATGACTTGTGGAGAACTATTTTTTTTTCCTAAAATAAACAACTGACAGCATTTACCAAAACTGTACTGTTTTATGGCAAATGAAGGGGTGGGGTGGGGGGGATGGGGATGGGACACATTTCACTAGAGTGACTTTTCATGAGCATATTAGCATATTCCATTCAGTCACTTTTTGGGAAAATAATGGTCAGCTCTTTCCAGAGAACGTTTCCATTACAAAATTGAGACAAACCTGTCACAGACACAGCCTGCGCAATGAGAAATATCCTTTAAACAGAGTGCAGAGTTGAGATGATGAGCTAGGAGAGTCGCTTGGTGTGGGATCATTTCCAGGTGTAGAAGTGCTTCTGTTTTGCCTCTGTCTGAGAACAAGTTAGGAAAAAACTCCCTGTCCTCCCTATTTACTAATCCTGTTCATCCCTGGCAACACTTATGCTACATGTCATGGCAGTTAAGCTGCAGTAGGTTGGATAAATAGGTCTGAATGTTTTAAGTTTGAGAAAGAAATCTCCTTTTGTAAGACTGGTAAGCCTCAAACTCATCTCTTTCCCCCAGAGCGGGTAAATGAGGAAGAGCGGGATCCTGCAGAGAGAAGTGTAATTAAAGAGTTGATCTTTAAAGAGTGAGAAGAGTGTTGAGAGGGATCCCCCAAGACATGCCATTAGAATGGAATCCTTTGTCAAGGAGGGATGATCCAGTGGTCGATGAAAGATCCAGGCTGAGAGCTGGGAGATCTTCAGTGGCCTGAGGTAGTTCTTGAAAGGCTGGCTGCTTGCCCGTCTGCCTCTTCAGAGTGAGGTTTACGCCCCAGACCTGCCAAATTGTGTGTGCAGCTCTGTGCTGTTTTGTGAGTTGGGACTTGGAGTTCTGACTCAATGCCAAGGGCCTGCTATGCTCTGCACCTACTGAAATATTTGGGGTATTGTCAGGAATTGTAAACTTATTCTTGGGGTGTGTTCATACAGAGCTATTCTTGCTAGCATTCCATACAAAAATATCATTTTAAGAGGTGTTGCGGAAAAGATCACTGGCTGAAAAGTTAATTTCCTGCCCAAATGGATGACGCCTGCAAGGTAAAATAAATGTATTTAAAGAAATCGACTATCTAAATCAGTCTATTTCAAAAAGAGTTTACTTTTGTCAATAAGGCAGAATCTTGTGAATCTACACACTTCATAATTTGCACATAAGGTTGGCAGTTTTTCCCCACTTTTTGGCATTGATTTAATAGCAGAGAGCTGTAGCAAGGGCTCGGATTTCTATGATTATATTATATTACACAATATACTGCAGCATATTTACAGAAGAACCTTATTAATTTGTATTAATATGAGCTTACCAACTGTAAATTACTGCTGGTTTTTCCTTCTTTCTTTTTTTTTNNTTTTTTTTTTTTTTTTTTTTTTTTTTTTTTTTTTTTTTTTTTAATGCCACAGCAAGCAGCACATTTCAACTCAGCATCCTGAACAAGTAGCAAAGTGGTATGATGGTAGAAGTGGGGAAGGGACCAGATGTGAGATATCTTCCTTTTAGATCCAGACAAGGACAAAATTTTCCTCCGTGCTATTGGATTAGTAGTCAGGAGACACATGTCCTGCTTCTGAATCGGGAACTGATTTTCTGTGTGACTAAGTAACACTTAATCTTTCTTATTCAATTCTGCAACAGCCTGTGAAATGACGATATGACTTTGATGCCTTTGGTATCCCTTGCTTTAAGTTCTTGTGTACAGTTCGTGTGAGGTTGCCTTATTTGCTCCTAAAATGCATCCAGTGATTGCTCACAAAGCAGTTTGGTTACAACCGCTGAAAACTGGAGGGCCTTAAAATACCTTTGCATAGGGTGTAAGAGGAATGCGAATTTGGTTCCGGTATCTGAAAGATTCTCTACATGGAAGTTGAGACTAAATCCAAGTTAAGTTGTGCAGAAAGCATTTGTCTCTAGTTAAAACAAAGTGGTTCTTGAATTCAGAGTCAGTTGGGAAACATTTTTGTTCATCTGGACCGTGATTAAGAATAGGAAAGGGCAGAACCTGGCTATGTATTATACTCCCTAATTTTAATGAGGAGTTGATATTTATTCCATCTAAAAAGGTGTTGCTGGCTAATTACATGATTAAAAATTTGGCTTGGCATTATCTGAGCTTGTACAGCAAACCTGACCTTGCGTTATATAGGATTTTAAATAGGATTACTATGAAGTAGAGAGCAACTAATTAAAAGATGGCAAGTTTCCAGTTTCCAGTTGATGACCTGCTGCTGCTGCTGCTGCTGCTTGTTGCTGTCCCCAGGGTGAGCAGAGCAATACGATCCCCCGCTCGGGGATGTACAGAATGTTCTGTGGTGTTCGAGTCAGGCGCGCGATGGAAACTTAGCAGGATCTTGCATCCTCAGTGATTTTCATGCGCTCTAGCCGGGGAAAACTGCCAGGAAGCCAAACCAAACATTTTTATGGGTTTCCTCAGGCCCTACCTCCACATCTTGTTGAAAAATTAAAGCACACAATCATGGGTGGGTCTGTTGAAGCAAGCAGGCGCTATTATTCCAGGTTTTCAAGGTTGTTTTTCAGCCTATGTATCCAGTCAATTAAGGAAGAGCAGGTCTAAACTCTCCTCTGAAATTTCTCATGAAAAACTCCAGTCCAGGAACACTTACCAAATACCTCTCAACAACTGCAACAAGAAATTAGAGAAGGTTAAGATTTTGCTAGAAGAACCAGTATCACGGAAACTTAGCAGTTTAGTTTTACTGATGAAACAGCGTTTCAGGTTAAATGGTCCAGTAACACTCCCATTCCTCATTTCACTCCCACTGTTTGAATTCATAATACACTTACAACAAAGCCTTGTCAGATTTTTTTTACTCATTATGGCTCGATAGGAGGATAAATCCTATGACTGAAGTGTTAGCTGTGGCAGCTTGGAGTTCAGTGCAGGTTAGCCACCTAAACATTTGCCCAAATTTTCAGATAAAGTTTTCAGTCCACGCTTTGCTCTACTAAGGCTATAGGTTTGTCATCACTTGACCAGCTAGTTGCAGCTTACCCACACATCATCAAACAAGCTTCGAATTGTACTTCTTCGCTGCTATGTAGACATGTCTTTAACCCCTGCATAGCAATGTCAGACAGTAAGCTGCTTCTCTGATGCAATTTTATAGCATTCTTTCTGTATCCTCATCTTTGATCTAGAAAGATCATCCTGGCTGGATCGTAAGTTAGTTCAGGCTGTATATTTAGTTCATGCTATAAAAATTAGTCTTAAACCTTTCAAGACATGTGCATACCAATTAAAGGGATTTTATTTCCATACCCTTTTAAGAGATTAAACAGTAGATGCCAATTGTGCCAAAAAGTTTTTCTAGTACAAACTCTGCAGGAGCCAAAAAATACAAGACATCTTCAGCCAGAGGCATTGCCAAGTGCAAGCATTCAAAATAAAACTGTAATGTGATTGGGTTGCATGGCACTATTTAATCTGAGGATAAATTTGCAGAATTTCCTGGCTAAAAGCCCTGAACTACATAGTTCTGCATGACACAAATCTCTGAAATTACTCCATGCTGGGATTTGAAACCCTATTGTTTTGGGGGTGAATGAGGAGGAGGGGTGCCTCCTGTTGCTTTTGTACAGAAATACTTTGTGTACCCAAATATTACATAGCTCTGCAACGTTTATGATGAAACTTACTCTTCATGTCTTATACTGTGTTTTCCAAATGCCTTTTTTGACATGAGTCATGGACATCCCTAAACGATACAAGAATCTCACAACTGCAATTCACTTGCATATATTACTTCATGAAGGGTGTCATAATTCCTAAAATATGTATAGGAGACAGAGAGGGGAATAAAGTGATTTGGTTTTGTTTCTGCACTGGTAGGAGGGGAGATGGTCCAATCCTGTTCTAAAGGTCAGTCTTCCTCAAATATGCTTTATACTGTGGGCTGAGCTGCCCATGTGAATACTTTAGAGCCCTCAGTTCGCAACTACCTGGAGGCTCCTGGAACTGTTAAAGTCTCATTTTGTTCCTTCAAAGTGGAAAAAGGAGCCTGGCCCAAATTAAGCTAGGAGTGCTGTTCCCAAGGCATACCAAGCTTTATGGGACTTCAAGAACAGTATTTCAAACTCTTAATTCAGAAGTATAGGGGAAAGCAATCGCCACTATATTATGCCTCTTTTTCTAAACAATCCAGTATGTTTTCTTTTTGTGTAAATGTGATGCAGCTGGTTCTAGTACCATATTTACAGTAAATATCCTTTTTGGTAAACTAAGGGCTTATTGAGGCAGTGCAGTAATAATGTGTTAAAGGATTTAATCCACTTTTTGAACAGTTACTAAGCATGTATTTTTTCGAATGAATGAATGATCTGAGCATGTAGGACAAAATCTTAGTGGTGCAAAGGATCTGAAACAAGCCAATGTTTGTATTTTTAATTCACTGCTTATGAAAGAGCAGTGGGTTTTGAGGGAATCCTGACTTTGCTTGAATTTAGCAAAGTAAGATCTAAGGGCTCTTCTGTGATGCATTTCTTCAGGGGTTCAAATGAAAATACGGACATTTCAGCCAGAACCTATTGCTTAAATTTAATGAATTAATTAGACACAGAAAAATGTCAAAATGTATGGAATGAGAATTACTTTCTTCCCTTCTTTAACAATGTTAAGAAAATGGACTTGTGTTATGGTTTCTTTCATTGATGCAATCTGTTTTAAACATAATTTTATCCTGGTTGCTTTTTTTCTGCATCTTTTTGGAGTAAACAGTATTCTTCCGTAGGTATGATGGCTGTTACATTCTGTTTTCTTCGAAGAGATTTCCTGCTTATATCCACCCCACCGTGCAGACTCAAGTAAACTCACAAGAAAATGCTTCTAGAGGACTTTTCTGTGAGCCTGTTTAACTGTAGCTGTATTCATTTATATGACATTAAATTACCTGAGAAACCTGCTTGTCAGAGGAGCTTAAGTAGAAAGCTAATGTTAGCTTATAAGGAACCTTAGGAGCCTTTTAAGGAGACCAAAAGTGTATAGAACAAAAAGTGAAACCCTTAATTCAATACTTTTAAAATTCAGTTATACCAGTATGATTCTCTAATGTTGAGTTCACCTTCATTTCAGACTAGTCAAGCACTACTTTAGACAGCCTGAGGACAGCCTTGGTCCTCAGACTTGAACAACTTACATGAGATGTACTTTTGCCAGGTAATGGACTTTTAGCTGGGTCAGATGGCAAAGTGGCATACTTTGCTGTGCAAGTCTGTACTTATCCCAGAGAAAATGATCAGCCTATTTTTTCTTTTGCCCCTGTCTATCATTTACAGATGACTTCACTGTCACAATGACAAAGCTGCTTGTATTATATAGCTTTTCTCCTCAGAGAGCTGATTGGTCTCTAGATCTGAGAACTGTGTCTGGCTGGGCATTTGTCTTTCCAGGTGAATTTATCAAACAGAAACATAGGAATGGAAGCAAAATCTTGATTTATTTGTTCAAATTCTTTAATATAACTACAATGTATTTTCATAGTTTGTTACGTTTTTCTGAGGAGCAGTTATGTTTTCTGCCTCTTTACTCTGGAATAGGTCTTCCATCAGAAGGTTATCGCTGTAATGGCTTGACACCATCTTTCAGTTTCCAGCCTCATGTAATTTATGACCAGTGCTTGCTGACTTATTATTGTGCCAGCCCTGTCTGTTGGCTTATATCACTATTCTGCTTTCCTGATGTTTACTTGCCCACCTCAAAGTAGTTTGATAAGGCTACACCAGCAGAATTTTCTCAGTTTCCTCTCACATGATAGATTATTAATTCCTCTGGCTATCCTAGAATGTCACCTGTACACCTGTTCTACTGATGAATTAATTTTTCTTGAGCACCAATCCTATGCAGTATTGCAGATGAGATCTCCCAAAGTTTGCACAGTTGGACACTAAGAGTTTGCTACTCTTCTTCCAGTGTTACCTTAAGAAAGCACTGCTTTTGTAGCCTCCTGCAGTCATCTGGTAGTTCCAGAGCAGACTCTATTAAGTCTTTTCGAAATCAGAGTCTGAGTTCCTAACCTCTAATGCGTGTTTTGTTATTTTCACTACTGAGTGCTGTCTCATTTCATTTCACAAATACTCAGTTCTTTCAGTGGGTTTTCCTTGTCCTCTTGCCTGTTGATGCATGCCTCTTTGCATCACCTGAAGACTCCACCAGCGCATTCCCATGTTCTAGAGCAAGGGCATTAATCAAAATAGTAAACAAAATCAATTCCTTGTGAAACAGTTCATAAGCCCACATACAGACGTACCCTTTCTCTCCATTTTCATGCTCTCTCGATTTTTATGTGTTGGGCTTCATGCTAACATATGCTTTATTTAGAGACTGCACTCTGTTACTGGGCCTGGGAACAGAATCCTAATCAGCATCCTTCTCCCTGGCAGATGTCTAGCAAATAATTGAAAAATCCATGAGCAGACTTACTATCTTCTTAACTATGCTCAGCCTAAGTAGTGCATCAGTTTTCCTATTAGTTGTAGTAGCAGAGGTGAGGTCAGCATTCACACTGGGTTGGTTTTGGTTTTGGAATGGGAATTTCATTGGTTTGCCATAAATAATTTGGGTTCTGTGTTTTTGAAATGGCTGGTTTACTTAGCACACTGAGTGAGAAAACATTCAAAACACATCTTCTAATTAAAAATTATGCTGAGGCTCTCAACAATATACAGATGTTCCACATTTTGGTCATGTATCATCCCAGATTTTGATGGATAGCATAACGCTCAGCTAAACTGCAAGACTGAGACTATCTTTTCCTATATTGTCAGAGGAGCCCAGTCCAGGGTAAATTGCATTTTCCTTACTCTAAATACAATTTTGTTGTTGTTGTTGTTTGGTTGTTAACAATGTGAGTTCACAAGTTTCCATTTCTTTTAAGGCAGGAGTGCATGGAGATCCTCACTGAATGGCAGTTTAATAGAAAACCTCCAGAATTTGTGATATTGGCTCTGTCACACCCGTAATGAGTCTGCTTTCTTTTATGGTTGTGTGTGTCAGAGTGTGCAAACAGCTAGTTGGCGGCAACTACAGGTCTCTTACCCAGCACCACACTGGGGGAAGAATCAAAATGAGGTCCAGCATCTGAAAACAAAAAATTCTTATTAGATCATTCTTCACCTCTGGAATCCAGCATGGTGTTGATTGCTGTCTTTATTAGTACCTCAGGCAGCTCAAGCAATACAAACAGCGCTATTCTTGGCCTCTTCTAAAAACAATCATAATATCAGGGAGATTTTCATAGTGGAATCCCGTCTACAACCAAGTTACACCTCATGTGGGCCAATGTTCTCAATCCTTCAATCACATAAACCAGCCAGCAGCTCCTCTCACTGGCACAAATAATATTTCCCATCAGGGCAATGAGTCTTTCAGACTCTGAGTTTTTCTGCTCGCAGTTCTGAATGCACATTAGCATTTGGATTGAGGCAGCTAGATCTGAGCAGGCTCCAGGGCCCATTAAACTTCATCATCTTGAAGCTCACTGGCATCGTTGTTATTTAAAAAAAACCTCCACATTTAAAAAATGAAGCACACATTCCACATGTACTAAGTATAACTTTCATCACTATGAGTATTTCCATATTCAAAAAATGTGAATTTATATTTGATCTGCACTTTATGAAAGAAACTATTATACGAAGTTTCCATTAAGTTGAGTAAGTGCTGTTTAATTTGTAACTTCTCAGAGGATTAATTACAAAAAAAGAAACAATAATGAAAAATGGAAGGATTTGTTTATCTAGATTGATTAAAAAATAAACAGGATCATAGAGCTGGCCATTAGTCTCAACTGGTACTAGAGGACACAAAAACCTTTTTTCTGGGTGGGAGAGTGGGTCTGTTAAACTTGGTACGTCTAAGAAGCTGTAGTTGAAGAGTTAAATAACTGATTCACTTTTTGGAATAGCTGTGTCTTGTATATGCAGGATTTAGAAGTCTTCAAAGATATTCTGCCCTTTGCGCAATGACTTTAGTATTTAAAAACAAGATAAGGGCATGTTTCTCTATCCACAAAAGTTGTGTGGTTGAGTAAAAATCAGGTTTATGTTGTAAGTTACTGACTGAATCTTAAAGGGGATTTTTTGGTGTGACTTCCATAGATTTAGTTGCAAAACATTTAGGTACAATTTATTTATATTGATTGTAGTAATTAAACACAATAATGTTTTTACTCACATCTGTATATTCTACCCTCACCTGGCAAACGGGGTTCAGTTCTGGTCACCTTCCTGTTAACCTTTTCCCTTGAAAAGTGATTATTAATTCTGACTCTTTGTTTTTTAGTTCCTTAGCCTGTTTCTAATTCATGGCAGTATTTTACCTCTCACCCCAATTTAGTTGCCGTAAGGTTTTTTATGTAACAAAGCAAATGCCACTTTAGAAAAAAGGAATTGGGAAAGACTCTTAAAGGGACTTTATCAAGCACTTTAATCCTTTTTTTTTTTAAAATCTTTCAAAGGAATGGAACTAATATAAGAACATATTTACAATATAAATTTAGAAAATAATGAGATAATGAAAATATTAATATTACTCTGTTGTTTTGGAAACATAGCTATAATAGCTCTGAAGTAGTACATGAAAGCCTGAAGGTGAAAGAGAAAATGAATCTGACTAACTCTGGGAGCCCAGCCAACCACTGATTGCAAGGAGTTTAGATCTAAGGGGGAGCTAGGTGCTGAGTGGACATACTAAACATAGTGATTAGAAAAGGAAAGAATTAATAAATACAGAAAATTCATAAAATGAACCTTCATGGTGATGGATAGTGCAAAAAGCAAGGTTCTTGGGCCAGCAGAATTCCTACTCATTGACACATTCCAATAAGTGAAAAGATATCATATGGAAAAAGGCAACATGACTTCTAAAGCATCCTAGATATTTGCAATATTCACAATATTCCTATTTATAAATGAGGAGGATGAAAGACACATATTAAATGTAGTTTGATATCTGACCAAAGATATAGCAATTTTGCATGTCAACTGATATTCTTGGATGCAAAAAAGAAATCTGAATTGGATTTCCTATGGCACAGGAACTTGGAACAACATGAAAGTCAAAGTTTTGGAACAGCAGTCAATCTAGAGATAGAAAGTGACATCAGTCGACATGAAGTGGCATAAAGAAAGCAAAAGGAAAAGTAGGAGGGAGCCATTTTGTATTCGCACTCCCAACAGGTACAACTACATTGACAAGATGAAGGAGAATGAGACAAAACAGACTAGCTGAAGCCGTCAGCCCATGCATTGTCAATGAGCCAAATCCTGAAGGTGACTCATTATGAAGACGTAAACAATCCTGGTCGGTGACTCAGTGGTGAGGAAGCTTGGCTGAGACATCTGTAGTCCATATAAAGAAAACAGGATGATGAGATTTCTCTGGGGTACGGTAAGATAAACTATGGGACAATAATATTGCACGTGCCTGTGATAGCCTGTAGAAAGTTGGGACATTCTTACCCTTTATAGCTCATGGAGGAATGTACATATCACCAACAAAGGAAGCTTTGATTGGCATTTGCCTGGGGAATCTGAGAGGAGTGCTGGAAATGGATATAGTGTGAATCTTCTGAGAGTCTGCGGAGGAAGGAAGAGGGTGGGTGATGAATATCATCGTGTAGGGAGTGAATGCAGAGAATATTACACAGTTTGGTCAGTTAATTTGTTATGGCTTAGAAACTACCATCTGTGTGGAAGGTCTGTCTCCTTTTCAATTTTAAAAACTGGCATTGTGTGCCTGGGAGGATCTCAACAAAACAAAATATGCAAAGAAAATAGATTTTCTAGGAGTTATGCTCCACAGGTGATGGAGATGATGTGAAATAAAAGGTGAAGATTTGGCATCTGTATACTGCTTGAAGAAGCATGCTGGACAAGAAGAAAACAGTATCACTAATAAAAATTGGCTTGGTGTCTAAAATAAAAACTTTATAGACTGATTAGAATAAGACTGAATAGAAAGGAAGCATACTGCACATTGTCTCAGTCTACAACAAAAGAGAAAGCCGTAGGTGAAATGTTTTTGAAAAACGGCTTACAACTTTTATGAAAGGCATGGAAGTGAAACTCTTCAATTAGTGACATATTAATGAAAAACTTGGGATCAGTGACAGCAGGCAAAGCTGTAGATTGGCTCTTGTCACTATCTGTAGACCCAGGCTTGAAGCAAGACTCTGTTTTGATAGATACTGTGGAAATACACAACAGATCAAAGATAGTTGAAGCATTCTATGACGTACAGGTGAACACAACTGCGTAAGAGTTCGGCAGCTCTGTGAAGACTAACATCAAAGATGTTCTGCATTAGATGGAGAAGTACTTTGCACTCAGCAATTCAATACCAATTTTTGAGTAGTTTGAAAATTACCAGGTGGTATTCTTTGGTTCTGCAGGCTTTTACTTGTTTTCCCTCCTTAGCCATCTCTCTTCTAGGGAAATATGCGTCAGCTTCCACTACTCTTATTATTCAAAGGTTCTCCTACAAACACCACTTTATATTATGTCACAGACATTGCTTCTTCAGGAGTGGGGTTCGGCTGTTGTGTCTGAATTTTGTGGCCACTGTTGAGGGAAGTGTGTGCGTGGCTCATTCCCACACCTGTTTCCTCCCAGTGTTTCACTGCCAGGGAGGTTCTCCGGGGCCTGTGTCATGGAGCAGCTTGGGTCAAGCGATTTTTCTGTAAAACATTTCTCTTTATGTCTATCTTCCTCTTTATACACATGAGAGAAATAGAGAGAAAAGACTGTTAGGAAGTCATTACTGAAGTAAAACAGAATTACAGGAGGTATTTCTCTGCTGGGAAGAGAGCTAGTCTTCAGTGCTCCCCTTGTCATGACTCTATTTTCTTGCTGTTCATTCAAATTGGAATATTGTAGTTTCTAGGGTACTGTTAGGTAGAAGTTAAAGTTGCATACAGTGCCGAGAATTCCTCTCAAGAGATCAGGAAACATTACCTTCTTGGCTACTGCAATGAAATCTGACACTTTTGTTTTGGAGTTGCATTTTGCAGACCTGTTTGATATTTGGTAAATGTATCAATTTGTCAACTAAGCACCAGACTTTTGCAGCATTTTCTCCTAATGAGTTCCTATTAAAACTAATGCAGGGAGAGTAAGTTCCTGCTCATCATGAATAATTGTACCACAGTTTGGTCCTAACTGAACTGGTAGCTATGTCTTGCAATCCTTCCCAGCTGCTGAGAAAGACCTGACTGAGCTGGCTGAGCCAGGCAAAGAAGCAAAGAACTTAAATTCTCAAGAGCTTGAATCATGGAACATAACTTTAAAGGAAAACACTGACTGGGGGATTTGAAGGAAGCAGAGAGATTTTGACCACTGTTGCTTAAAAAATACGCTGTTGTCTGAACTCTTTCTGCTTTTATAAGACATTTGAGTTTCTAAATTAGTTAAAATCAGACCTTAATAAAAATCTACTTTTAGAATTGCCATGCATGCTGCAGAGTACTGATAAAATTCTGTCTACCTTGACTTAGATATGGATTTCAAAAGTGGGGGTTTTTGTTGTCATTTGGAACAAAATTAATTGGATTAATTTGGCACAAGCTTAAGTTCACAGCATCTAAGAACAAAATTAATTGGATGATTTGGGCACAGCTGTAGGGTCTGAGAGTGTCTGGCACTGTCTGTTCAGTAGAAAGCATTGTCTGAAACTAAGCTACATGGAACAAAAAAGCAAAGCATCTGACAGGATTGTGATACCTTAGCAAAGCTTTCTTCTCACACTCGTCCAGCTGGCAGTCAGCATGGTACCTCCTGTAAAACAGAACAAAGCTCATTCGTTTTTCCTAAAATAAGAATCCATCAGTCTGAAGAGATAGCACGCAGGTAAACTAGAATCAGGTAAGGTGACAGCTGAAAAGAGGTATGTTAAGAAATGCAGGAACAGCACTGAAGTAGAAAAAGGTGTCTCATTAAAAATGAGAAGAAACTATCTTAGTTCTAGGAGATGTACCCTTGGTGGTTTGAACTGGTCCTAAACGCTGTTTCAGTTGCTTTCTTATTCCTGGGAAGCACACAGGTGTTCATCTGCTGCACAGGTTCACACTTTCCATCTCATAATTAAGAACAATTGTTTTTTTTTTTTAAATCCTGGGTAAGGATCTCCAGAGCACCTCAGTGACTTTGCTTTACCATTAGACAGGCTCCCCAGGTGCATTTTTCAAAAATGAGAGTAAGTGTCCAAGTTACTTAAGCACTCCTGAAAAGCTTACATCAAGTACACATCTGTCTGTCACTAAAGCAAGAGATGTTCTATTCTCATATATGATAGCACCACGATAAACACACCGGATATGGGGTTTAGATGAGTCACCGTGACAGTTCCTCAGGGGACCCAGACCATGAATAACCCTCAATAAGCCAAATTAGGTAGCAGCAAGGGGCGACCCTGTAACCCAGTCTGTTGCTATGTTTCAAACAACCCGTTCTGTTTCTATGCCTCAAGCACATACTCCCTGTTAATACCCTGGGCCAGCTACATATTTCACAGTTAGCATCACAGAGGAAGCGTGGTTACTAATCGGATGTTACTCTCTGTCCCGCTTGGGTAGTTAGAAAGAAAGAAAAGGAAATTTTATATTGTTAACCCCCCAAAATTTATTTCTGCTCTTAGGAGAGATTTAGTGACAGTAGACTCAAAAATACAAAAACATAAAATAAATGATAATAAATGAGCCATCCTAGGGTTTCAGCTATCCCCTTTATCCACAGTGTATTGTAAAGCATCACCGTCTATGCAAATTGCAGTTAATCTGTTTTGGGTTTTTTTTTAAGAATAGATCTGTAATACCTCCAATGCTTCTGTCACTCAATATGTTCTCATTTGGACTAACTGGACAACTCTGTCCAGTTTTCAGGACTGTATCAGAGATTTTTTTTGTTTAGAGGCTTTTGGATACCTTAAATCCTTTATAACCAGGAAACTTAATATTCTGAGACCCAGTCTCTCACAGATCATGCAAGCTTTATCAGTTTTTATCTAATGAGCCATTTCACTTCTTTTTTTTTCGATATACAACATTTGCAAGGCCATATTTTAAACCATAAGATTAAACTTTAATCTTCATTTCTCTCTTTCCTGGCCCTGAATGCTTGGTTTCTCAACCTCAGTTTTGTTCCAATCTATTTTTGAATCTCTTTGCATAATTCAATGATATATTACTTACGAGATAATATGAAAATGCAGTTTTAAAAATATCCACTGTTGTGGGTCATAATGGGGTTTTTTCCATTTTGCTTTTTGAGGGGGTTTGGGTTGTGTGTTCTTTTAACAGCAATTGCCCAAATTGCTGTGCTTCTGCCACATATTGGACCTCACATCTCTAGGCTGACACCTGTTATTTTTGCAATAGGCACTTTTTATGCTCTTTGAAGTTGTGACAGGTGTTGCAAAACATAGGGTTTTTTTATATCGTGTTGGCTTACTTCTTATTAAAACCAGAAAATATCTTTTTTCAATTACTTGTTCTGCTTTAAAAGTCCTTCTCTTCCCATGGTACAAAGGAAATGGATATTTGTTTCAGGGTTCATATGTTGAAATTAAGAAGAAGCCAGGTCCGATACAAACACAGAAGTAATGACCCCTACTTTTCCTGTGGTTTATTCTGTAACTGAGTTATTATCACACTGGAACATGAGAAGGGAGTCTCTGAGTCTTGGTTGAGAACACTAGTGGACATCAGCCTTTGGGTTAGTAAATATTTTCAGTTTCTTTTGCACTGTAGAGTTCCTTCAGATCTGTCACAAGTTCTCCTTGATAAGTTTGCGAAGCCTGTGAGGTTCAGCTCAGAAGTCTTTCAGTGCTCTTTTCCCTTAGCTTATCTCACTTTTTTTCAAAGTCAAACTGGAAAGCAAAGGGGGATGAAGTTGTTTTGACCCTATTCCTGCCTCCTTCTGATATGTATAGACTGTTTTTCTTTTTTTTATTATTTTATTTGCTATAGATTTGATAAACATAACAGAGTACTGATTTATGAAAAGGAGTGATCTCTGTGGTGTGGAAGACAATGAGGAAAGGTTTCTTTCTGACAGATCTGAAGCAACAAGTAACCTTGAGGTTCACATCCTTGGCTATAAATTCTTTGGCAGATCCTTGGGGACTGGAAGATGTATGACTTTTTTCTTTGTGATTTCCTCAGAATTCTACCCTTAACTCCAGCCTTCTCAGAAGCATGGCCTAATGCTCCCTGGGTGCATCCCCTGGTGCATTTCCCTTGCTTGTAAGTTTTTGAAAAATCATGCCAGATCATGTTGCTTTAACATTCTAAACTTGCTCCTCTTGGGAATCCGTATCTTGCTCCAACCACCAGTTGACAGACATTGGTCTTCCTGTTGAATTTCCAGTATTATGAATTACTCAGATTTCTGTGATAGGCTTTTAGAATAATTTCACAGCAATATGTAAAACAATTGCTTGCCTTGCAACTGCAATTTATGTGAACAGTAAAGTTCCAATTTAGCAAAGTATTTAAGCACACAAATTTATTTAAGATTTTGCTTAAAAATGGTTAAATACATGTTTAGGTACTTTACTGAACTAAGGTCATTGGTCACTATTTGAACTGGTGAATTCCCAGTGCATAAATAAAAATGTAGTGTAGTTTGTTTTGGTAGTACAAAAGCTGTCAGTAAAGCTGTTAGGTGCTCACTGCTTCATTTACCTCTTCCACTGCATTTTATGGCACATATTATGAATGAGGAAGGATATCAGAATTTAAAAGAAATGCTGGTCTCTTGACCTCATTTTTTTTACAGTGAATACTGGATGTAATTGCATATCTTTGAAAACAACCTCAGTCCATTTTTTCAAAATTGTAACATAGTGCTCACAGAACAGTTTCAATACATTTTAAAGCCATTTGTATTGCTATCATGTTTTAAAAAAATGTTTGGATGGATTTTGAAAATATATCATTGCTTTCTTCAATTTGATTTCTAAGCAGCATTCTGCATACAAAACCACTTTAACAAAAAACTCACTTCACAAGCCAGTTGGTAGATTCTTAGCTATCTGACAGTGCTTAAGCCAACACACCCTATTTCTCAGCTAGACATCCCTGTGTGCCTTTTGTTTTGGAGCAGGAGTGCTGCCGGCTGGGTCCAGTGACACAGAGGAATCGAGGGAACTGACTGCACCTGTCTGTACGGGTGTATCTGTAGTTCTGCTACATATAATTCACCTCAGAGGGCTGGAAAAGAGCCCACGCATTTTTCAAATCCCACTGGAGCCTTACTTTGAGGACTTACGTGATAGAGAGTTCTCCTGATACCTATATATTCAGTGATAAATTTTCCACATTTATGAATGCATATACTATACCTGCATGTTGTTCTGAGGTGCTACCCATAGGTATCCCATTCCTCTGATAGCTAAAGTGATTACAATATTAACCGACAGAAAAAACCTAGGTGCCGTTTAAACAGATGCACCTTTCATCAATAATGCCTACTACGTTTTCAACCCACTGAAGCAGAAAGTGTTTTCTGCTCCTGGTGATACAGGGCGGTCACAAATTGCTGATATAAACATACATACAAGAAACAATCTACATTGTGACATTAAATATCTAAAGTTCTAAAAGACTGTCTGGTGTGTTTCCAGAAGGGAAACATTTCCAAACCTGGGTTAGCAGCTTTGGGGAGGTTGCTGTGGGGGACAGGAGTGGGGACAACTACAAAAATCCTCTTGCTTCAGAATAATCATGTTGGCCCCCTAAACTTTTAAAAAGCAAAGCTCTTAAGGCAAAGTTGTAGTTGGGTTTTTTGAGTTTTGTTTGTTTTTTTAAAATGGTACACCACCTTTGTTGCTACAGCACTTTGATTTCAGCATTGGGAAACTTACATTTACAGCCTCATCTAAGGAAAACAATGTTTTATGACATAAAGACAGAAACAGGTTCTTGTATTCTTCTTAACAGTGTGCAAACATTGTGGTCTTGGTAGTGTTTAAAGTTTGGTGGGTTTTTTTAAAATCTGATTTGTGTGGGTTTGGATGCCAAATTAGTACTTTGGGGTTGTGAAGGAAACACTATTTGTAAAAGTGACTTTGAACTTAATCCTCTGAGGCTCTGAGCATTTGTAACACCTTTTAAAATAAGGAGGATTTTCTGGGTTGGGCTGGCATTCATTACGTCCACTTTCACGTTGCACTAAGTTTTTAGTCAGATACCATTTGGAAGAGTAGTTTCTCATGATTCCCTGACTTTCTCCTGTGCTGCATGCTGTCTTTTTGCAGCCTGGCCGGGGTCTTCGGCCAGTACATGGAGTTGTTTCACCTGTGCCTGGAGTCACTCTTATATATCCAGACTCAGAAAAGCACCTGGACATCTATTCAAATGCAGGAGTGCTTTACTGACCTGGGGCACGTGTTATTTGTACTGGGAAGTAAAAGCACATCTACTGCTTAGGTGTGTAATGACTTCCTCTGGCTTTTGCTGTCACAAGCAATGGTCCAGCCATTAGTAGCATCTGTTCTTAACTACCATCTATCTACTTCTCATTACCGGCAGGAGAAACAGTTTTTACTTACCTGTAGCCTTTATATGAGGAAAACTGCTAAAATAATCATGTGCCACTGGAAGCAGAGCCCTCCTTTTGGAGAGCTGGAAGAAAAAAAGGGAGAAACTCTTCAGCAGTATTGTATGTTGTTTTCTTATAAAAGAAAATACCAAATGAAAGTAGAAATCTCCATACCCCAAAACAGTAGCTAGAAATGAGCAGCTTCTGCTACACACATCCTGCAATGTCGGTGGAACAAAGATAGGCCTTCTATTTTGCAGAGTATGGCAAGTCTAAGTTACCTTTCCATTATTTTTTTTTTATTTTATTTTTTAAATGGATGCCAAAGCAGTATTTGTTAACAGGAGAAAAGAAGAGGGTGTGAAGGGACAGGGAAGTATTTTCATACTGTTTTCATTTTCTAATACAATGCCCTTGGAAAAAAAGGCAGAAGATGACATCATAAATTTGGAATTCCAAGGTCACAAACAGGAATTCAGACAACAAATGGGAGGGTTTAGGAATGTACATTGTAAAAATAAATCTATCAAATTTAAAAAGAAAAAAATAGTAGTATTGAAATGTGGTATTTCCAAATAGAAACTTTTATGGTAAATACATCCCTTACCCAAAAGGATTACTTGATACATGTTCTGGTTTGTTTTCTTATATTCAATAATGTGAATGCAAATATTAAGAGGCTTTGTATTTGTCGAGGTTTGTTTGGGTTTTTTTTTGCTTGGAAAACTACCACTGCTCTCTTAATCTTGAAATTTATCACTCCACAGGAACGCTTAATTCAGTTTTGAAGTTTCATATGATACAGTAGAATTTTCTGCGTCTCTGTAGGTATCAGCCAGGGACATATATGTTGCAGTGATAAAACTTTATTGAAAACTGCATAACAGGAAGCTTTTGAGATGGAATTTTGAAACTCTCTTCTGGAAGGGATATTAGTCCTTTTTTTTTTTTTTTTGCCTTTCTCCCTTTGTACCTGGGGTTTTGGCATTAGGATGACCTAAACAAGAACTGGAACTGCTCCATCTTTAATGAGATTTTTCAACCTTCTTTTTTGTATTAGATTGCCCAGACTAAAATCATAAAAAAATCTACTGTACCGTATAAACTATGCACTGTTGTTAAAAAGTGGACTTTTGCTTTGTAGGCTACCGTACCTATTTGTTCCTGTTTCCTTAATATTGTTTTCTCCAGATGTTGGAAGTTAAAACACCCTTGTTATTTTTTCCAGTGTCACTCTTTGTTACTTTCCATAGGCAACGTTCACCAAAGCCAGGCAGTGGAGGAAATAACAGATGTGTTAGCCTCAAATTATGGGCATAAAAATAACCTTAATAAAATAGGTATTAAGTGACAGCACTTTACAAAAATCCAGGTCTAATTTACTCTAGCCTAGAAAGCAATAACTTAAGGGGACCTCAGACATGCATCCACAGGCTCCCAGATAGTTTGTAGCAGAGCGACAGTAGCTTGGATGATGACAATCCCAGCTTGCTGTCGGCGGCGCATTCCAGGAGAGGCTGTCAGGGTGTGTTTGCGCTAGACACTTTTCTGCCTGTAACACTATTGTTTGCTCGTAATTAATATTCCATTATAGACCTGCTAATTCCACCAGAGAAACCCTCCCTCCTCCTTAATAATAATAGTAGTAACAACACCACTAATAATAAAAAAATCAGCCACATTCTGACTTTGAATGCAGACAAAAATTGTCACCCTGGGTTTACTCTCCTTCTACCAGGCCTTTGGTTCCTGCTGTTCACAGAAAGCTGCAGATGGCTGCCTCAGCAGGAAGCCCTTCCCCCTTCCTTAATGGAACTCGTGGGAATGCGGGGATCCTGGAACTGAAGCCCTCCTTCCCTTCCAAACCTCCTCTCCAAACCCCTACTGAGTAAAAGGAAAAAAATCCCCACATCCCTGGAAACATTTTTGCCAGCCTGTTTTTCAGTAAAAACTTAAATTAACCACTTCACTCCTGATTATAATAAAGATTTGTTATTGAAACAGCTTCTCTTTAATGTACTGAATCATTTCCACCCGCTTATTGAAGTCGTCCATTTGGGTTGAATTATAGCGTCCCGCTTCCATTATGTAATAATTTCAAATAAATGAAAACAGGTTTGAATTCTCCAACAATTAGCAAAGTTTTAGCACGTTCCCCCTCCCCCCCACTCCTTCCCAGACACCCCTCCAAAAAATGAGATTAAAAAAACTCAAAACTTTGGCGAAGTCACATCCTAAGTTTTCGTCTCTTGTTAAAATCGTCTCCCAGATTTGCTCAAACACATCATATGGGTTAAGTTACGGCTTCCCTTTATATTTATTTTCAAGTGCAAAATAAAAACAGCTTAAGCATTGTGATTTGATATTAGGAATGAAAGAGTTAAATGCCTGAACAAAGCACTCCATTTATAATTTTTGTTAGGAGTTCCACACTGAGCATTAGAGTGAGGTGTGTCTTATAAAGAGGGTGTTTATATTGGATTTGATATAGTTAAGAGATTCAGCTTACATATAATAGTCTCCTCTAAGAAGCAGCATAAACCAGAATGAGTTCAGTGGGATTTACTGAAGTATAAAATATAGTATAAAAGTCTAATCTTATAGACTAGTATCAAGCACAGAGGAATTCATCTCTTGCAAAACATCCACTGCAGAAAGGGAAAGAAGAAAATGGGGCCAAATCTGTAGCCGTTATTTTCAGCAATAGCCTTAAGGCCTCCAGCATGCCCTGCATTTGCTCTTCCAACTAAAGGTTACACATGAGAATCAAGGCAGTGGGATGGGGTCCATAGTTCAAATGAATTGGATATGGTCCTTATTAAAAAAATATTAAAAATTGCCCACTATATTTCTGGTGCTTTCGCTGACTGAAGTGGTGTTTGGATCAGGCCTGAAGAAAATGTGGAAACGTTACAGTGCAGAAAGAGAAATCACAGAAATTTTAGATGCATTCGTCTGCTATAAAGACGGTGGCTAGTGTAAAGCCTCGAGTAATAACCTTGGGTTCAGCATTTGGAAGTCTACAGTAACTATGTTGTATAAATAAACAATAGCTAGAATACAAGAAGAATCTTTGGATTAGAACGGTGAGCAGCCCAACTTAAAAATGTCTGACAAGTCTGTTAATAAAGGAAGGCCGTCCTGGACGGCTCAGCTAATTGAGAAGATGCTGGGCAAATGGGAAAGGGTGGAGGAAGAACTGTTCTGCATCTGACTTAGGCAGATTTGGCTTCAGTTCCACCTTCCGTGTGATACCAAAGGTTTTATTTTCCCTGACGCCCATAGAAAAAGTAAAGCCTCTTGAACTGGGACAGTATAAATACTGCAGAAGTAAGGAAATAGAAAGCACACTAAAAAAAATTCTTAAATAGTAAGGACCATATGATGTACCCTGAAGGCCAGCGGGGATTAAAGCAATGGTTTCATTAGCTTTGCAGTAAGAACAGTTCAGGGAGGACTGTAGAGTGGAAAAATAAATATACATCTGCACTTAAACACTAGCCTAAAAAGAGGAACATATGGTAACCTCTGGGTGCCAGCTTTTCTTAATGAAGGTTGCAAAGCCTGTTACATTTGATATAAAGTCTGAATGAAGACATATAAATATTACACAGCTTCTTAGAACTGATGGTATCACACTCCAGGGTTGTTACTTTGAGTTCATTTGCTGCCAATAGGGCCGTGGTTCAAAATACCATCAAAGGTTGAAAGTTTCCAAAACTGCATCTGTGTATGTAATTGTTAAGGAATCTTTAGAAGTACATATTAGGAATGAGAGGGTTTAACGGGAGAAATGGGCAACTTTTGAAAGCAGTTGACACCACTCGTGTCAGCTTGGAAAAAAAACCCCCAACATTCCTGCAAAGCAAGTGAGTGCTGTTTTGTGACAGATATCAGGGCATTGCCAGTAGGAAAACAGGAATGAATAGAAATCACTAAAAATAGAAGCACCGAAAGGGCAGACAGTAGATTATTAATTTTTTTTTTTCCAAATATGAAGGCCATAATCTACCCAATAATAAGAAGTAAGTGGCTAGTGGTGTCGTCATACAGTATTCTTGTCAAATGGTCAGCATTTGGGCTTCGTGGTTTTCAGAGACAGATTTATTGCCCAAGATGAGGGGAAAGTTCTACAAAATCCACTCCATAAAAAAATGTTTTTGTGTATGATCTCATTCATTATGACTTTTACTATACGGCAGAATGAGAAGTGATCATAGTAGAGATACTTGAAAGGTGAAATGTGACCAAATGCTGCTTAAATATAATAGATAAAACATGAATTGCATTTCAGGAAAGAAAAGTAGTTACCCTGGAAATACTTTAAATGTTTGCATGTGTAATGGTTCTCCAAGACCCAGCACACTAATGATGGGCCATTGCGCTGAGCTGAAAAGGAAATCCATTCCCGTACACTGCCCCTATCCAAGTCCATTAAGAAATAATGGTTGTAAGATGAAAGTCTTGTTAGGGTTTCAGTGAAAATGTTTGGCACACCAGGATGAAAAGTCAACAATCTGCTTTTAACGAGAGACACTGGAAAAACTTTGGTTAACATACCACTGAAAATATTAATTCTCCTTAATGGCAGGATGCAACACAGCTTTTTATAGTTTTTGATCCATGTCATAAATTTGGCCATGACAAAGGGATACTCCAGCTTTAGCTCACTGGCAGGAACATTAGCTGTTTCCCAACACTAAAAGGTTAGTCCTTTGGATTCTCTGTAATGCACCAAAGGGCCAAATTCTTTGCGTGGAAATAAAATGACATAGGCCAAAACTGAGAGGAAAAAAGAAGCATTGTCAGTGTGTAAGCTGTAGCAGATTTAATTTAGCGTATCTTTTTTGCACCCATCGCCTTGCTAAGGCGTCCAAATACAATACCAATAGGAACATTTATTTTAAGATGAAATGTAGAGGGATGGTGACAGTATAAATGTAGGTGTTCCAGCCATCTCCCATATGTGTCAGGTCAATACTCTGGTGGAAATGTCTAGCTCGGTGTGTGTTTTCTCTGTGTAATTGTATATTATCATGCAGTAAAGGGGGGAAAGTGTTTCTTTTATCAGTTCAGTGCAATGAAATTTTGAGTCCCTTCTGAATCAGAATCTCTTCTCTGAAACAATGCTCCATTTGTTCAGCATATGAACATAGAGTTGCCTCTACAGTAAAGCTGATATAAAAACCTGATAATTTATTACTTCAATAGCAAAGGCGCCTACTAGCTAATACCACCTTTGGGCCTGGTACAATACGATCTATTTCCTTTACAATAAATAGAAGTGAACAATAGAAATTACACACCAGAAAAAGAATTCTTGTTCAGCCAGCTTGCAAATACAGCATTGTTCCATACATAGTAAATCTCAAATACAAAAACCTGAAAGTTTGGCAAACTGTGATTGATTTATGCACAGACTAGATTTCACCTCTAATGGCTTTGTCTATAATTGAAATAAGTCACCTTTAAGTAGAATATTGACTTAAAAATCCCAAAACGCTTTACAGAAATATTCTATCCTTAGACCTATTTTGCAGATAAGAAGCTTAGGCAATCAAAACAAGTTGGCAGATCTAGAATTAAACTGGAGATTCCCTGGATCCTGGCACAGTGCTGTAGAAACTTCTCCTCCTCAGGGTTAAATATCTCCTGGAATGCATTTTTTGGTATTCTTCCTAAATCACCATTTTGGGTTCTTGTCTTGTTTTTCACCCGTATAATTCCATATCCGTCAATTATTTCAATTATTTCTAAATTATTTTCAATAATTTTGTGAACTAAATTATCATCTTCATTGATACTAGTCTGCCCTGCAGTCTGCCGAAAACCAAAATACACGCTTCAGACACTAAAACTAGACAGTGACTTTGTAGTAGTCAGTGGATTCTGTCCCCCACAGGTCTCCAGCAGGAGCATTATTTGAAATTCCTCTGACTGTAGCTGTCACTGGAAACCACAGAGACAAACCATGGAAAAAATTATACAATCCTAGAATTTGCAAATCTGTGGGTAACTGCCGTGAAATCAAAGGGCATGAGTATTAGTGCCATTGATTTACCCATTCTTTCATTTTTTCTAATTCTGACCTGGGGCTTGGAAGCACCATCTAAGTGAGACATTTGTGAAGAGACTGTCATCTCCATGCATTAAAACTTCTGGGAATAAAGCAAGCTATTGTTTCATGTTTGGTCCTGGAGTCTAATCTTGATTCTACCCACTGCTTTTTGAAAAAGGCCAATTAATCATACTGTGCTGGGAGGCTTCTTTGTGATTCTATCCTTAGGATCAAAATATTCCCTTATTTCTTAAAGGAGCATTGGTTCTTAAAGATAAAAAATACCCTGTAATGTACGTAAGTGTGCTAAATAACATCTTAGGTCACTGAACTTATGTGTCACTGTGATATTTCTTCTCCATGTTTGAACTGAGACAAAAAATTGTTTGACATTTTCTGCTCATGTTAGTTTTGCTCCCATTATTTACCATATCAACTAGCACAATGCTGAAAAATTGAGCGTGGAGGAGGAAATCAAGATTTTTCTATTAAATGAAAGAAAAAGGGAGAACTTTGTTACTGTTTTAATAACTTCCTATGAAATGTGTCTTTTTTCCTTTCAAATCCTGCCTTTTGATTAAAATTTGATTTTGTAAAGCAACAATTTTGGTTTGGATGGAATTCTTTAGAATTATCTCCGTGCTTTTAAAAAAAGAAGTATGTGGGAGAGAAGGGAAGAAGGGGGCAAAATTTGAAAGACTGAGGTGAAAGCAGGATCATTAAACTATTCAGTAGCTACGACATTTATTAATTAAAGTATTATCCTGTGCTTTGAGCAGAGTGGGGAACTTAGACTTGGCCTGTCTTGTGACCTCCTTCCTGGCTTCCAGTTGACATTTTCTGAAAGGTCTACACTGCTGATACTAATAAGAGGGAGGGAGGAGTCCCAAGGAGTGAGAATATCATGTAATAATTAATAAAAGAACTTGAAAGATGAGTAGGAGCCTAAGGAGATACCTCCTGGCATGTGCTGTTATTTATATTCATCTTTCCAGGTATCAGCGCTTCCAGTCTTCTCTCTTCTGTGACTCCCTGTGATTGCTGTCAAAAAGTTATAAATTTTGGGTCCCTCTTACACTTCAATTGTGACATTTTTTTCCTTTGGCTTTTTAGACTACTAAAGAAACAAAGGAAATTAGATGATAAAAAACAAATTAAAATAACTTCAGTATTTCCACTGTGAAATTTGTCACATTTTGCCAAGTAATTCACTTCATGTGGTACAGTATTTGATTCTGCACAGAGATTAAAAACCTGTATGATGCCTAACGGTAGCCTGGAAAAAGGTTTCAATGGACAGACAAGGACTTAAAGCTGGTTTATTTTATTAGTAAATCATTACTTTCTCATGTATATTTTCTTTTTAACAAGTCCCTGGAACAAAGATAGCTTGGGAAGCACAAGCATTTTTGCTGCCTGTTATTCTCTCAGAGTATGATCAGGCTCATTGGTCTGTATCTTTGGGCTGGAAGGAGAGAGATACTACTGAGACTTCAGGTACTCTTTGAAGCATCAAAACAGGTCCTGGAAAACTGCACCTCTCTAGAGGGGTTGGGAAATTGGCCTCAGTGGATGTGGCCTGGACGGGACTTCCCTTGGCAGCTTCAGCTGCCCGAGGCCAAAGCTAAAGCTGAGATTTCACAAAGTGGCAGCTTTTTACTTTATTTTTATTTTCATTTATTTTTAGTTTAAACAGCTAAATGGTCCCACTGGGGACTGCGATGGGCATGCATGCTTTGGACCTGCCTGGGCATTGTAAACTAGGGCAGAGTTGGCCTAAGAACTGACAGACCATCACTGGTTTCACAATCAAATAGTTTAGACCCTACTGTTTCAACTTCCTTTCAATAACTAGTGAATTATTGCCTCCTGTTCACAGGCATAGACTGGCTGACTCGGTTAATCTTTGCCATGTCCAGCTTCTCTGGCCAATAGGGAGCAAAGGGGGGTGTGCAACCTGGCTGACTTAGAGCTGAGAGCTGAGATGGGTGCTCAGAAGCTTTTTTGGTTAATTGTACGAGGCAATTATACTCTGGCAGAGTGTGTTTGAGAGCAAGGATGTTGCATCACCCAACCAATGGAGGAAAGAAAGCAACCACTTTTTGCAGCCAGAATCTGTTCTTTTGGCTAGTACAGGAGGGGCTTAGTATCCTGTTTCTTTTCTTGGCTCTCCATAAACATCTGGCAGGAGTGCCTATGTTTTCAATCCTCACACTAAATTTCTTATTTTCTTTACTTGGTCTGAACACAGTTGCATTGCAAAGTTTGCCTGATGACTTCTCTAATCAAGTCAGTCAGACACTAATCACAACAGCTATGTAGGGACATTCCCTTTTGTAAAATGGCAGAATCACCTTGGATTCAACCTGCGCTAAAAGAATCCACGGGGGAGCTGCTACAAACCCTGTTACACTGCACTCATTTATGTGGACATGCTCTGGCTAATCCAGAGAGAAAATTTCAGGGTTTAACTCATTGATGTTATTACCCAAAATGTTACCTGGTATTGTGTGGGCCACAGGAGTTGTGTGAGAAGGGACAGGGAGTATATCAGGGTGAGGCATCCTTCAGCCTCGCGCTGCTAGTGCCGACTGCCGTACATCTCACACACGGCACAAAATGTTTTGGCTTTCAGCAGCAAAGCTGTGTGAAAGAGGAGCTGCCCAAATAGCAAATGCCCTGAAACGATGCAGAATTGATGGGATTAAAAATGCTGAAATGATCCTAGTGGGATCCACATGCCACGTGCAGGTGAAAACTGGAACAACAACAACAACAACAAAGAAATTATGCTACATAAAGCAGAAATGACATAATTCTTCCTGACTTTTATGTGAAACCTCAAAGCATGAAATGTGTCACATACCATGGAGGTGCAGTGTCTACAGCTGTACGTAAGGTGAGGGGATGTAGGAGATACAGCTCCATCAGTTCAGACAGCTGAAAGGACTGCACTTCCATTTGGCTCAGTTTCCGCTCGCTACCTCTTCATCTATATCAACATATCTCCCAAAGAAGATGCCAACGAAATTTTCTTTAAAGCTCAATGAGAGGAAAAATTTTATTAGAGAGTTTATTTCACCTTTAGAAACTTGATGCCATAGTCCCTGTCTTTCCCTACATGTAATCAACTTCACTGACAAGGTATTGCCATGTTTAAGGATTGAATTTTTTTAAGCTAGCGTTCAGAAAACGAATCTGGTAAAGTCCTTGTCAATAAGTCTGAAAAGCTGCTTGTTATTTTGCAGAATTTCTCCCTGTGTGTGCCTGTAGTCTGCGCTTGAGCTTATGCCTGATAAGTGGCTCTCCTTAAGCCTTGATTGAGAAGACTTGTTTTCCAGGCCCTGTGTCATTTCTGTGACCCTGCTTTGAACTCCAGGATTTGATATCCTCCCCGAAGGGCAGACACAAGTACTTGCCTTGTGAGTGCTGTGCATGACAGCAGCTGGATTACTGCCGTCTCATTGCTTAATATTCTCAGTTTTGCACATCCAAAGAAAGTATTTTTCTGTCATTGCATTGTACTGGCATTAAGCTCTTCAGAATATCTTTTTTGGTAAAAAAAAAATCCTAACGATCTCAACTTCATCCTTAGTATTTAGATGTTAGGCAAGTCTGGAATTTTCCAGGTTTATAGTCCCATGTTCCACCTGGGGAATGTTAGAGCTTCTGTTACTACAGCCGATCTCATTATCTATAGTTTGAAATCTTTTCAAAATAGATTGAAATGAGGAGTTCCAGAATAGCTATTCCAAAACTTCCAAAGGTGCACTCTGCTCATAGGAGTACGTTATATTTCAATCATTGCCCCGGGGCTGGAAGGAAAGCGGGTCCTTCACATGCAGGGCTTCAGCAAAATGATAACACATTGGGTGATGTAAACCAGAAAGGTAACTCGATATGCTTGGTGTTTCCTTGCTTTTTTCTCCTGTATTAATTATTTGCTTGCTTTCTTTTCTCCCACTCTTAAGAAGAAGGGAGGGCTGGAGCCCAATAGATGCAAGAAAAACATAAAACTAGAAGCTGGAAAAATAATCACTATCAAGGTTCAACAGGGCTAGTTTGGATGAGCTACCAGGTCAAGCACTGTCATGCTCATGTACAAAGGCAGAAAGCAGCAATGGGAATTGATTCCAGCTTTGCCAAAACTCTTTGTTATGAACCTGAGGAAATAGCTGATGAATGTCTTAGATGCCCCGTGTGTAAAAGGCAGCTGATAAATTGTTTGTTAAATACCTGGAGAACCACTGACAGAACACACACAAATTTTTTTTACAAAATTTTACTACAGCGTAACAGTATTCCTTTATTTTCAAGTTATCCTTCCAATCTATTGCAGAAAGGAATATAATTGTAATCTGGACCGCAAGCAAGCCCTAAGCCCCACCAGCAATTTTGTGCTGTTTTTACAGCAAGACTCTCTTATTGCACCTGTTTTGCCTTTGTGTTTTTTTTTTTTTTATCCCCCATGTGCATAATATGGTCAATATGGTGGGACTGAAAAGCACATTTTCAATCGGTGTGCTGTAGTACATAAGCATGGAATAACTCAATATAGTCACATAGAGCTGGGTGGGTCTGCAGCTTCAGGACTCCAAATGTCCAGGGATGAATAAAAATTCTCAGGGAGACTGCATATTCACTACATTGTTTCATGTTCAGCTATAAGATCATGCAAATTTCTGGACTGATATTTCAGCATTTCGAGGATGATGTCTGAATCAGTCCTTGCAGCTGTTGTAGAATTTTCTCCAAACTGTTATGTGAATCCGTTCCCTTTATTTGCATATCTTGCTACTGTACAAGACAAACTATGCTGTATATAACATACATTTTGCACAATTTGCTGCAGTTAGAGTTCCCAGATCTTCCAATATGGGGCAGCAGTTGCCAAATCCTGGCAGAGAAGAGTCACTTATTTCCAATTTCAATCTGTGAAAATATAGTCCTTTTTCTCTATGTAGGCAGAGAGAAGTTACTAAAACAAGCCACTGGGAATGTGGAGGAGATGGAGTTGATGGAGTTTGTCTTATTCTTCTTTTTTTTTTTTAAATAATTATTTATTTATTTAATTTGCTGGCAGAGCAGAAGTAGTGTGGGCCAGGAATGTTTCCATTTACATTCTTTATTATGGTGAAACCTACACGTTAATCTTTCATGTGATGTAGTTTCTGGTCAGAATCGTGATTCATCCTCTAATTACTGGAGGTGTTTTTAACTCCTCTGAGTTGTTTTTCTAGCTAACTCAGTGTTCAATACCACATTTGAATTTCTTCCCAATAGAAATTGATGCTTTGCTCACTAGATGCCACTACGATATTTTAAAAGACTTCTGGAATGTATAATTTCTCTCTTCTTGCTCATTGCGGAACTTTGTTCCACCCTGGGATCATACATACCCCACACTTGGAGGTATAACAGATATATGTGAGGCTTCTGTATCTGAAAATATTTTTGTTCTTCAGTATAGCAGTTTAGCAGCATTTGCTCATACTTACTGACAAGAAAACCTAATAAAACAAACAAAAATGTTGATGATTTTGGCTGAATCTTTCATGGTTTTGACTAGATTCTCTCACTAAGCAAATAGACTGCTAGCTCCAAATTTCTCTTGCTTCCTCCCATCCTCTGACAGTCTTTTCACATATGGCCTTGTCATCTTTGATTTGTACCTTCTCTGCTTTGTTTTCTATACTCAGTTCTACGTTTCTACTTGGCGTAAGTCTTAACTACTCAGTCCTTCCAAAAGCATGGGACTGAAATGATGCGTGCCCCTACTGCTGCATTCTGCTCTGTTCTCGGGTACTTGCCTACTCTGATTTCACCAAATGGACCCTCTTATGCTTAACGTTCATACATTGCCTATCAGAATAAAACATAAAAAACCATAATGATAATCCTAACTGAGTGCCTGCTTTTGAACAAAGCATTGTTTTATGTTTTTTCTTTTTTTTTTTTTTTTAAGTCTGCAAAACACATTGCCATGTTTTCCACAGGCTCATCTTCTGCACCTATCGAACTGCAGCTGTTATACAGTCAGTGTCCATTTGGTCAGCCAACAGTAGAAATGTTTTCATTGAGACCTACGCTGAACTCACCATAATAGCAAACAGGTGGTCAAATTAGAAGAAAAAAGCAGGTTTTATAAAATCAGTGAGTGAAGCAAATGAATATTCAGGGTCTTAAATGTTAATCAGAGTGATTAAAAATCAGCTTGTATGGACACATGCTTTGGGAAGAGAGCTATTGAAACGGTCCATGCCTTTGGGAAGGGCTCAGTCACTGGTGGGAGTTGAGGGGAAAACTCAGCAGCTAATTCAGATGAATATTCTTTGGTCTTTTCTGCTTTCAGTATACCAATGGAAATGATGGCACTTTTGTAGTTTTTACTTGTTGTAAAATGTTTTTAGTTGATGAAATAAAATCCAAGCTGCGGTGAGCTGAATTTGGAAATTTGTATTGCGTAATACTATTGTGTCTTGTTGACTGGCATGGTTTTACTTCTGTCTTCTGACTGGATGAGCGTTGTTGCTAAATCAGAATATCAGCATGAACGGTCTCACTTTTATTGGACAGTTTTAAAATACACATTTCATCTGATTGAGCAAGCTTCAAGCTTTCTTTGACTGCTGAATGTGAGTGAAATAATCATTAGAAAGGAAAACAAATATTGCGCAAAATAAATACTGTTATCATAAATATCATCTAAATATCACAGATAAGCACATTGCGGAAGCACATTTATGCCTGCAGCATATCCAAGATAAAACAGCAAATCACTAACAACTGAAAATGCCAACATACTGATAATTTCCAATGGCAGTAAATGATAAAATGTATCACTTGTAACTGTAGAAATAAGGAGCGGATGAACATAGAAATAAAAATTATTGCTCATTAATTTTATGTATTCTTACAAAATTAAAAATACTGCATCATCCCAAGGAGAGAACCTGAAAAAAATACTCACTTAGATATGGGACCACATTAAGAAGCTGCCATAAAACTGAACCTTCACAAAGCTTCACTGATGTTTGTTTACACAAGAAACATCATGAAAAGTGCTTAAACCCTGGGCTTTTGCTGCAGCAACTGAACCTACCCTATAGTAAGGCTGGAAAACTTAATTATTAAGAGCAGTGATAAATGCAGTTAACTATTTATTTAAATGCTAGCATTAGAAGTGTTTAACAAAGGGAGAGGAACCAGGAAGCTCAGTTAAAGTTGCAGATCTGTTCTGAAATCTCAGCATTGTTCCTTTTATTTTTCTCAGCAGCATGAGTTCAGGATGGAGTTGTTAGGTTTAAGTTAGAATTTCCTGACTTTTTTTGGTTTGTGTTAAACCTCAGTATTTTAAACATATTTTCACAAAGGATTCCACTGGTCAATTCTTCTCTTTTTTCTTTTTTCCCCCAGGGTTGTTTTATGCATATGTAATCATTTTAAAGATGGCATACAACAATTTGAAACAAAACTCTTTCCAGCCTATCAGTTGCAAACTAGAATAACGAAATTTAAGTATTCTCTATTGCTGTTTCGGTGTTTTTTTCTGCATTCAAATCATATTGGCTTTTTGGAAAAAAGAAAAAAAAAAAAAGAAGGAAAAAAGTGTGCTTTTTTTCGTGAGATCCAGCTCCAGACTGACTTCTGCAGATAAGAAATGATATCTGGCTTCCTCTCCTTTCTGCTCTCTGCATGCTACTGCTGTATCATGGTATTCCTCACCTTCAGTGGCAGCATACAGCTGCTGCTTCTCTTCCCTCTTAGATCCACTATTAGGAATAGTACTAGCTGAAAAAATGGGAACAAATAACACTACTACAGAAGCAGGTTTGTGTCCCTCTTTAAATTTAGTGAAAATTTCTTCTTAATTGTACGAGGGTGAATATGGGGAGTCAATATTGAAATGTTAAAGCAGAAATATTTAACTTGAGTCAAAATTGTTTTTCCACCCTGTTAGTAAGAATGTGGTTTATTTTTTCGTTGTAAGTGTGATTTTTTTGCTTGATTTTTCTTATTTATTTATTTTTCATTTCACCCTCTCACCAGGATGAGCTGTAATGATGAGCTGGAGCTCCCACGCGTTCGTTGTGCGAGGCCAGACCATCCTCCTATCATCTGCTGGGCTCTTTTCTTGTGGCTGGGCTGCCTGGGAGCAGTCTTGCAGTAGTTTATGAAATGAAATGCTGAAGTACAGGAGGGTGAGTCTGAAGTTTCAAGTTTCATATCTCTCAAATAATGTTTCTGTTTTCACTTTGATTCAGAATTGATGTCAAAATAACGGAATTGGGCTTTTATACCTAATCTCACTGCAAGGAGAATATGTTGTCCTTATACATGTATTTCACAGGCCCTACTTTCAATTACAGAATCACAGAATTACATGCATGAAATTCTTTGCATGGAGTAGCAAACAGGTGTTGCTCTCTCCATCCTGGTGAAATACTCCTTAGCGCTCCCTGGTGTTGTGAAGGTGGTTGTCTTTCAAACGGTACTTTTCAGAAGAGGGCATTTTTCTGTCTCTGACTCTGGTTCCAGCATCTGTTCAGTTTGTTCTGATCACCTTTTCAGCCAGCTCTCCTAAACTGTAAGAAAGAGGGACTTACTAAAAGAGAGACACCAGCTGTAGCTCTCAGGAAAATCATGAATATTCTTGAAACTACTGATAAAGTTGAAAGAGTTTAATGTTACTCTGTTCCTATGGTGTGGGATATTAAATCTTTTGTGCTGTACGCTCAAGAGCTACTGTGGGAACATTAATTATTTTCAGTGGTGAATTTAGTGATAAACTCTCTGCTTCAGTCAAGTGGTACAGGTATGTAGCCACTTCCTAGAAGTGGTTTTGAAAAAGCTAATCTTAATTTTCTTTTCATAAACACTAGCAAAAATGAAAATTGACCTATTTTTAACTGCTTCTTGACGCATAAGTTGTTCTGTTATTTCTGTTTTACTAGTGTATTAACGATGAAAACTAAAGCTATGCATTATTTTATGTGCCAATATTGTGTAACTTTTTCTCAAGAGAAATTTAATGGTATATATTTATTAAAATTAGAAGCAAACTCACCATTTTATGTTTTAGCAGCAGTTTTCACTTGAGAAGCGTAATCATATTCTGTGGTTACAGTTTCTTGATAAAAGAATATATATACAAAAACATTCCTTTGTGGAATTCGTTTGTGAAAGTTTCTTGCCTTCTCTCATTCTGGCGTGTGTGTGCACCATGGGGATCTGTGCTTTACAAATAGAAATTGCCCATCAGATAGATGGATAAGATTATCCCCCATTCCTGCTAAAGGGAGCTAAGCATGCAGATCGTTTGGATGTTTTCAAATATTTCAGCCAAAGTGGGTATGTGGTCTAACTTTATTGCTGTGGGAAAGCCACAGGCAACATTCTCAGTTGTGTAAACTGATCCAGTAACTTCAGCTTTGCTGATTTATGTTAACTGATGATCTGACCCAATGTTTAGGGGATATGAAACATATAAGACATACAATAAAAAATAACTGTTGATTGACTGTTTCTTACAGAACTCAATTGCAGAGAATGACCATTTAAGCCTTTCACAGTCATTCAATATTTTAAATGATGGTTGAACGCAGTAGTAATCTACGCCAGCTAAGCATCTGACATCACAGTTCTGAAAGCTGTTAAGATCATTTTGCTGTTTCTGTTTACTGTGGCATAATACAAGAGCAATGGGACAGTTGTCAAGCTTAAATGGCAACAAGATTCCTCTAGATAAAAAGAAATATTTTCAGAGAACATAATTAACTATTGGGGAGTATCCCGTCCCCCAATATTTTAAGGCAAAGAGATCAGGATTACAAAATCACTTTGGTGAGGATAAAAATATAAACCGGTCCTGACTTCTTCTCTTTCACTTCCTGAGCTGACAGCAAGTTTCTGTGTGCTAGGTGCGTGCTTTCTGTTAGGCATAGTGTTGCTTTGTTTTCATTATAGATGAGCACAATGGTGGCCGGAGAAAGAAGAATCTGTTTTTCTTTGAAACGTTTGACACTTTACCCTGTCAGAGGAAATGATCCTGGCTCAAAGGACTCATCAGTCTGACCAGAATTAGTAATTTCCAAACTATTAGGTCAATGAAGGGATTTGCTGGGTATCAATTCCTCAGCCTTTTAGGCAGTTTAAAAAGAACTCTGTTCTGGCATCTTTCCAAATTTTATATTGTGCCTGGAATTTCAGCCTCAAGCCTTTCACTCCAGTTCACTGGAGTTTACCCAGTGATCATTTGATGTTGATGTTTTGCTTTGACACGGTGCTAACATGATGTGCTGAGGATGGAGAAAATATCAAAGAGCACAAAAAACTCTTTTGCTGTTTAAAAATATTTGAAACCAAATCTAAACTTTGCTGATAGCTGAATCCTTTCTTTTTGTGATTTTTGGATCAGATAGGCTTTTTATCCAAACTATTTATCCTAATCAGCAGTTGGAGGAGAGGAATGTTAAATAAACTATTTTATTCTGATTCTTTCTCTGGATGTTTACCAGGCTGTTGACAAAGGCCAGAGAATGTTTAATGACTTGGTGGGGAGACTTGAAACAGAAGTGGGGATCACACTGGATGCTCCTTATTTGCTTTCTTTCACAGTGCAATGAAAGGGAAATGATGACAGACCACCTCTTGATACCCAGTTTGATTAAGAAAATTTATCATGTTCCTTGTCATGAGTTCAAGTCTCCCACATTGAATAATATAAACATTCTCAAACAAAGCCAGAAATAGGCAGATAAGACTCAGATGTCTCTACCAGAGAATCTTATTCAGTCTAGAAACGTGAACATGACCTCAAAATAACTCTCATGTAGAAGTGGGGAGGATTTAAAAGTACTTGAAAGCCTTCTCCCTGTGCCATCAGCTCGGGGCTCCCAGTTTGGTGAAAGGAAAAGTGGTCTCCTCCGTTTCTGAAATCTGTACATTCCTTGAGCTGACAGTAATCAGACACATAATCGGGAACTCATTATTTCCTGGAACTTTGAATTTATTTTCATTCTGTCAGTTCTCATATAGAAAATTATCCCCCAAATTAGAACAGCATTCTGGCAGTCACATTAGAGAATGCTACAAAGGAGATAAAAGTGGCATAGAGCGAAAATATATTTCAAGACTGTGTCATCAGATTTATCTCACCAAAGCAAGAAGATTATTTTTTGACATGAAGAGCTACATATAAACAAAAAATGTACACATTTGTTATTTAAAGAATTTGCTCTGCTTGTGGTTTTGCACACTTCTGAGCTTGCACTCCAGGATGTAACAGAAAAAACATTTCTTTAGTGGCTTACTCACGGAAATCATGCATTTTAGTAGTGTATTCTGAATATACTTACAATGAGCTATAGACACCTTTAAGAAACAAAGCTTAGAACTTGTACTTTCATACAGAATACTGAATGCTGTGTTTGTATAAATGCTTGAAGGAAAGAATGGAGAGGAAATCTGAGATCATGGATAGTTCTGGTTTTGTGCCATCCAAACTTCAGTTGCTGTAGGAACCCTGTAGCATGAAGATAATCCCTGTCTCAAATAATGGCAATCTCCACAAGCGTGACACATCCATTAGGTGGGATCCTTCCAGCTGCAGCCAAAACTTTTTAGAGCTTCAGTACAGCCAAACTGTGCTTTGAATTTTGGACAATCAGGAAACAGAGAAATGATTAAATTCGGTAAACAACGTGGAGAGGCAAATAGTTTTTCCAGCCCTAGAAGCAGGGCTGAGTGCCCTAACCCTTCATCTCTGGAGACCTGATTCTCATTTCAGGGTAGGTAATAAATAACATGCTTGTTTGGTCAAGTGGTTATCTTCCGTTTGCCAACTTTTAAGACTCTTATTGTGTATTGTAGACTGGCTTTACACAGGTTGATTATCTTCAGTTTAGAGTAAACTCCCAAGCAGAATTTTCAGCATACTCTGGTAGCTGAGTAGTCTTTATAGGTGGGTGGTAGAAAAATAACCTTTATTTTTATGCAATACATATGGTAGACATGTGGCAGAAAACAGAAAATGACAGGGGATTTAAAACATCATCAGAGAAAATCAAAGGGATAAAGTCAACTGAAGCAGATGGGCTTATGATGTTAGTGAGAGTTGATATGAATCTTTAGATAGAAATTACATAATAATTTTGCTTACTAGACCTCTTCTAGTCTAGATGTAGGATTTTTACAATAACAGGTATGTCTGGTCCTTGAAAATTCCAGATGCAGTAAAAAAAGGGTCAGGCAATGCTTGTTTAGATAAAAAAGCTCTGAAGGATGGATCATAGCTTAAATCTAGGGAATATGATTTGCCCAGTAAAATGACTGAGAGCGCATTCATGGAAAAGTATGTAAGAATATTTGAAAAGGTATTTCCACATGTAATATTGGCTTGTTTTGTTTGGAAACTTTTAAATCAGTAACTATTCAGAACTTTGACCTAGGGGTGAGAGGTCAAACAATAAATACGGTTAAATGGTGAACATTTCTGGTCTATGGATACTTCACCTAGAGATACTCTTCTTGTATGAATACCTTTGGATGCATATGCTTTCAGACCAAGATCTTTTATCACATTCCTTAATTCAGTATCTGAGCACCCTCAATAAGACTCTGAGCAATAGCATGGGTTATTTGTTTTTCAGATCTCATTCCTATAGAGAAAGGTATGTTTAGATGTGTTTTGGTAGAACTTCTTTTGATTTGTTCTTTTTACAGCTACAGTTATGGTTTTACAAGTCTATCTAAAAGAAACGTGCTTTGACCTTGGCGCAAAAGGTGGTGAGATTTCTAAGGTTTATTACTTGATGAGTGGGCCCATTTCACAGTTTTGATAGGTCTGTGAGAAAATCTTGTCTCTTGCCTAGATAAACACTTTAATTACTGTAGAGAGCTGCACTGTTCCAGAGGAAGACAGTTATTAAATATAGTCTTCACCCCAGACTTGAAGCAGTTTTATAAATGCCCTGAGACATGGACATTGGAAGAGGGGGCCCAAGACTGATGTAATGATCTGTGATAATGAGTTTCCTCGTGGTGACTTCATGTTCTGTGCCTGAAATTTGCCTTAAACTGATGCTTCAACCAAGACAGCATTTTCACTGTGTATTTAGATTGAAGATCTGTTGGTGAAAGTTTGAGATGTAACAGGATGCAGAATGGAGTTGAACTGGATAGGTGCCATGAAAATCCTAGTGAGGACAGCAAAGAGATTACTTAGAGAGCTTTTCTCTACTGACCCTTCCAGTTTACACTGTAATCTCCCAATATGACCTAGGTGAAATCAGCAATGCCTGTATCAATGAGTTGCTTTATGAGTCTTTAGACACTGTTAAAGGTGTCTAAAATTCGACTCTCATCTTGAACAGTACTGTCTTTGAGACACTGTTTTGATGGTTGAGAAGATGAATGAATTTCTGCCTTTCTTCTTGGCCTATTTTAATTATCCATATTCCACTTTTTTAGTCTAGGCTATTTAGGCTATTCTCATGTTACCAAGCATCAAGGATACAGGGTACACTGGAAAATCTCATTCCTGGAGAAGTAGGTTGTTTTCTGGTAACAGATACTTCATGAGTCAGCAGTGACTTAAGCATTTCTCTCTTTTTCCCTGAGTAGGACAGAAGATAAATGTTTGAAGTCTGGATTCTTATTTCTCCTTTTACATTTGTTGACAACTCTTGGTATTTTGAACTATAATATAGGGAAAGGAGCACGGTATCATGATGTTGGAGTATCCATCTCGCTTAGTGGACATTGTAGGAAGTAAAGGCCTATTTGGTATTATAAATGGTGTGGATCCAAGGAATGGGTTAAGTTGGAAGTGGAAACACAGGAGCATAACAGGAGTGGAAGCAACTTCCTGGTTGTCAAAGCGAATTCACATTGGACTGAAGGTACATTTGAGGTCCTTATGTATTAATACACAAATGTTGGCTCTTGTGACAAGAAGAATTTTGGGAGGTTGCCTTTAAATAAAAATCAGATAAACTTTGGAAAAATAAGATCAGTGAAAAGTGTTGATCAGATTGTAATACCATAGTAATTAGGCCAGAACCTGGGTATAATCATGCAATTATTATCCACATAAGCCAGGTCCAAACTGATCAATGTGGTTAGATAGAGAACGTGTAGATTTGTATAAGTTGCTTGAAAAATTTGGAAACAACACATGTGGACTGGGTGTCTGCATTGGACGTACAATGCAAGGGGAATAGAAAACCACCAGGAAGCTAAATTGTGGAAGACTTTCCCAGCTGAAGACTTATTCTACTGTCTAATACACTGTGCCTACAGCAGTAAACAAAAACGTAAAGTTTTTCACTAGGTAGCAGTGCTGAATAAGAGAAATTACTTGTGCTGAGTAATACATTTAAGATTATTTCATGTAGTTACTTCAGTGGAGGTATGAATATTTCTGACATGATAGTGTTCTGATGACAATGTGAATAAGTGCATGCTCCCAGATTCTGTTGACATGCACTTTAAAGACATAAGGCAAACATTTAAATCAGAAATGGAAGTGTGTATGGGAACAATTTTCAATTGTATAACTCCGTGCAGATTTGATAGTAATGTTCCTTATTATCCATCTGTGCATAAAGCTACAAGAGCTGGTACAGAACTGAAGCATCAACATGGCACAACCAATTACCTTTGGAACTTAAGAACAGTGTGTTCATGCTGCCATTTTGTCTTAAGTTTTGGGAGGGGTTAATGAATTTAAGAAACATGAAAATGGGATCAAGCAAAGTGATTTTGATCAGTAACAGAGAGTCTACATCCATCACTGAAATCTTGGGCAGTGGTAACTATCAGAAAACTTTGGGGACTGGGAAGCCTGATGTGGCTTGCAGTAATTGTTACACTTCCACCAAAGTTAGTGGGATATGAATATACATAACTGTCCTTTGCAACTTGGAATGTCTTTTGCACTGCTGTTTGCTTACAGGATTTTTTATTATTATTATTTTTTGTAACTGGGGACAGTAGGGTTAAAGGGCATTACAGTGATACTGGCATAGACTATAAAACTTATCAGATGTTCACTGCTTATAAACACAACACGCTCCCCCTCTCACTCTTTGATCTTATAACTAGCAAAAGAAAAGGGGAAATGACACTTAGAACCTTTTGTTTAAGGCTTTTAATTTAGCTTTATAACACACTCTGATTGCGTACTGGTGCATCTATTTAGTAGATCAAGAAACTGTGGGACAGAGAGGTTAAATGACTTATCCAAGTTGCAACACAGACTCAGTGACAGAACTGGAAGTAGAAGCCAAATGTTTTATTTCTCATATCTTTGGTTCAAGTCATCAAATTCAAGATTAAAAATCAGACAAAACTCAGGAGCTTGGCTGCTGTGGAAACTGGTAAGTTGAGTTCAGAGATTCCTATGCTTACAAGTAGATTTGTTTGTAATTCAGGTGCCAAGATAATAAATGAGATATAAATTATAATGCAATTCATACTTTTGCATGATTATTTTTATTGGAAAGTGCAGAAACAGAATGCAACTTTGCAGGGAAGCATGCTAGTTTCAATGAATTTTTTCTCAGTAGAGGCTTTGCAGGTTCAAGATGGAATTTCTAGTTACAGAAACCCAACCCAGAAACACTGGATGTGATGACGGCTAAATGGTTGGGGTTCTTGCCCTTGGTTTGAGGAAAAAACTCTCAGTCTGTGTTTCATCGATTCAGGATGGTGATTTGAGCCTGGTTCTTTGACATCATCTAGGGGCACTGGTTATTCTAGTGACACTCTCTTGCTGTTTTCTCTCAAAATACTCTAAAAGTTGTCTGTTTCATCCAAACACCACATAAGAAAATCTTCAGAACATTAATTTTTTTTTTTTTGCTATGAAAATATCCTTTCTCATGCAGCTTCTAATATAGATCCTTCAATAGTCTGTTAGTAACATGTTCAAAGTTCAAAGCCAGCAGCTTTTTAAATTATCATTATATAGCCTATACAAAATATCTGAGCCATCAAGACCAGGTGTTTACAACACAAAAATCGTTACAGTAAATGCAACACATTTCCATTAGTTTTTGACAGTTTTACTGAAGCAGCCAAAGCCTGAATGGACTTTGAGCCAGAATATCCTGCTCAATTGTAGGAATTATCTTTTCTGCTCAGGCCAGAGGTATGTTGCAGCACAAGGCAGGGGCTAAGCACAGTTGTGATGCTGAGAGGGGAAGGAGGAGTGGAGCTCTGCAAACCATATGACTGTATGTGACCCAGAGTTTGTGGTGTGCTAAGTGATGCTAACTGGAGGGGAAAAGGAAAGAGAGAGCGCTATAGCCCTCCTGAGTTCCCACTGCAGTCTGCCCCGAGGAATAAGCCTGCTTTATGTGTTTAACAAGGACTTCTAGCCTTCAGCACTGCTGATTATGTTTATTTTTTTTTTTAATGAAATGATTTTAAAAAGAGAAGCTAATTGGATACTGCATCCAGGAATCCAACTTTGTAGTTAACATATTGGGATGCTTGGACCGGAGCCAACTCTGTATTTTACTTTCTGATTTTTGGAGCATTATGTCATGATGAAACCAGAGAAAGTGTGTAATAGATCCATCCCCTTGTTATCTGTGATCTTACTAGTTCCACAGCTTGCAAATCCTCCAAATTAGGTTCACATATCAGCACTTCAGTAGTCTTCAGCAACATCAGCTTGACACAACATAACAAGCTTTCTGATACTGAAATGAGTGGTTGCCCTCTTAGCAGCAGTGGTATAAACTGGATTTCACTGTCTTTAATGGCTGAGTAACTTCTGTTCAAGTATTACAGGAATTTATTTCAAACCCTGCCCCTACTTTTATTTTTGAGTGTGTGTCTGCGAATTAAAATTTGTCAGTGAATGGTGTCTTTCTCTGCAGAAAGCTTGAGCCAGCTGAAGTTTGATATGAAGTGCAGAAGTCCTACTGATCAGTATATAAAAGAACGTTGCAAATTTACCTCATCAAAAGTTAGAAAATGATCATTATGTTTTCATAGGTAACATCAACTTTGCTCTCCTTGTGTGTGAGAACTGCAATTAGTACGTTTAATGGCATCATTGTGGACGGCGCTTTTAGGAGGCACACTGAGCACAGGATGAACAATCCTCTTCCTGCAGCCCTTTGCCTCATTTACCGGACACCTCCTAAGCTGTGCAGTGAGCGAGGCGAGGGACCGATGGACAATGGGCTCATTCACTGCAGAACACTGATTCATTTCTGCATCACCTTTCACTCTGTGCAGGGAATGAAACGGCGGTGTGTGTGTGTGTGTCTGTGTGTGTGTCCTGTGGAAAATACAGTATGCGGTTTGTGTAATTAAAGATAGTATCATAATGGACAAGCACAAGAGAACTGTAGCACAATTGAAAAGACGTACTTGATTTGCGTACTTCTGAACTGTTGCACGTGTGATGTTGAAACTGCTAGAATGGGTGTTTTCTTTTAGTTTTTTTATTTTTTTTTTAAGGTATACGTGTACACATTTGGAAAAGGCTGTTCTTTATGTTCATATAGAACTGACAGTAATTTTAGTGTGTGAGATGATTAAATTTGAACAGGATTTTCCATGTCAGTAAATGTGGCTATATCAAAATAGAAATTTTCATAGGAAAGCATCCTTTTTTTTTTTTTTTCTTTTCTGAAGATTTCACAGGAGATGGAAATATTTCAGGTCTGTCAGTGTTTAATTTCTGCCTCAACATAAGCTTAGCAATGACATATAGAAATGGTTGCTTTGGATCTTTCATGCTTTTCTTCCCAATAGAAAAGATGCTGTGCATCTGGACTATGTTTTCCATACTGCATGGCAGTCAGTCCCTGGGGATCCATGCTAGCAGAGAGAATAGATCCTTTTATTTCAGTTTGGATTTGACAGTTCAGATAAAATACGTTGATTCAGGGATATTGAAATAATTCAGTTAAAAAACTGAAAAAGAATAAAGAGAAATTTTTAACTTTCATCTCAGTTAACTATAAAAATAATTATCAGAATATCATACTTTCCCCTAGGGTGGAAAGTTAAGTTTTGATCAGCTATGCCACTTACAGATTATACTGCAAATTCTGATTAAGACATACTGTCTTATTTTTATCTTTTTTTTTTTTTTTTTTTTATGATTTATATTCTATTTCAGGCTCTGTGTGTGGTCCGGACAGGGCCTCAGTAGAGCAGAGACTTCAAAACTTGTGCCAAGCTGTGCAATGTTATGGTGGTCTGATGATATGGGTTGCTGCTATTTTCTATTTTAATAACAACTGTTTTCTTTTAACATTATAAAGCTGGCAGTTGTTAGTGCTTTTAATTGAACTACCCATGAAGTGTGAATGATAGGTGGAGCTGGCACAAAGGATGATCCAGAATGAATTAATAATATTAATAACAGGACTGGAGTTTATTTAGCCTGCAGAAAATCCCTTTGCTGTGACTAGCCAATAGCCTCAGCGTTTGTGTGTATGTGTCTCCATCACCACCACAAGCCTTAATACTTTGAATAGTCTGTTTCCCTTTAAATGCTGCTTCAGGCTTGAGTTCACATGTCTTTCCTTAGCTCATACTATTTTTGTAGCAGAGCCAACAGCCTGACAGCACTTTTAAAAAAGAATGAATGGGGTTAAAGTACCCAAGTACTGATACGCTGGTTTTATGGCTGTTCCCCATAGTTTTGACTGCTGAGAAGTCAACTATTGGCAATTC